>SJYX01019039.1:245970-295792 GCA_006410675.1 Oreotragus oreotragus | reverse complement strand
CAGACAGCCATTTTGCTTTTTTGCATTTCTTTTCCATGGGGATGGTCTTGATCCCTGTCTCCTGTACAATGTCACGAACCTCATTCCATAGTTCATCAGGCACTCTATTTATCAGACCTAGGCCCTTAAATCTATTTCTCACTTCCACTGTAATAATCATAAGGGATTTGATTTAGGTCATACCTGAATGGTCTAGCAGTTTTCCCTACTTTCTTCAATTTAAGTCTGAATTTGGTAATAAGGAGTTCATGATCTGAGCCACAGTCAGCTCCTGGTCTTGTTTTTGTTGACTGTATAGAGCTTCTCTATCTTTGGCTGCATAGAATATAATCAGTCTGATTTCAGTGTTGACCATCTGGTGATGTCCATGTGTAGAAAATTTAAAGTAATTTTTCTCTTAATTATTCAGATATGTTTTTCAATTTCTATTACACATAATTATTAACTAACTCACAGCAATTGAAGTTGTTATGTGAGTCATTTTAGAGTGTTAGCTAACTGTGCAGACAATATAATGAATAAGACCATGGACTCTGGAGCGACTTATGGGTTGGAATCAGCTCACTGACTGTGTGACTCTGAGAAAGTCGCTTAACCTCTTTGTATCTCAGTTTTCTTAGTTGTAAAGTGTGGACGATGTTAATAACATCTACCTATTAGGACCGTTGTAAGGATTTAATAAGCTGTATGTCAGTCAGATGTTTGGAATAACGTCTGGCTAAAAGTAAGCATTGAATTTGTCCTAGCTATTATTACGGCTAGGCCTCCTCGGTGACTCAGTGGTAAAGAATTTGCCTGCCAGTGCAGGAGACACAAGAGACGTGGGTTTGATCCCTGGGCCAGGAATATCCCTTGGAGAAGAAAATGGCAACCCACTCCAGTATTCTTATCTGGGAAATCCCGTGGACTGTAGCCCACCAGGCTCCTCTGTCCATGGGATTGCCAAGGTTGGACGTGACTTACTGACTAAACAACAACACCATTATTACTGCTGGTCGTAGTAATTTATCTTAACATTTTCTATTAGAAAAGTGTTTTGATCCTGCTATTCCAGCATATAGACAAATGCATAAATTAATTACGTATATCTTCAGTTCAGTTCAGTTGCTCAGTTGTGTCTTCCTCTTCATGACCCCATGGACTGTAGCACACCAGGCTTCCCTGTCCATCACCAGCTCCCTGAGCTTGCTCAAATTCATGTCCATTGAGTCGGTGATGCCATCCAACCATCTTGTTGTCTGTCATCCCCTTCTCCTCCTGTCTCCAGTCTTTCCCAGCATCAGGGTCTTTTCTAATGGGTCTATTCTTCCCATCAGGTGGCCAAAGTATTGGAGTTTCAGCTTCAGCATCAGTCCTTCCAATGAATATTAAGACTGATTTTCTTAAGGATGGACTGGTTGGATCTCCTTGCAGTCCAAGGGACTCTCAAGAGTCTTCTCCAACGCCACAGTTCAAAAGCATCAATTCTTTGGCGCTCAGCTTTGTTCACAGTCCAACTCTCACTTCCATACATGGATACTGGAAAAACCATAGCTTTGACTAGATGGACCTTTGTTGACAAAGTAGTATCTCTGCTTTTTAATATGCTGTCTAGGTTGGTCATAGCTTTTCTTCCAAGAAGCAAGTATCTTTTAATTTCATAGCTGCAGTCATCAACTGCAGTGATTTTGGAGCCCAAGAAAATAAAGTCTGTCACTCTTTCCATTGTTTCCCTGTCTATTTGCCATGATGTGATGGGACCGGATGCCGTGATCTACGTCTTTTGAATGTTGAGTTTTAAGCCAGCTTTTTCACTCTTCCTCTTTCACTTTCATCAAGAGGCTCTTTGGTTCCTCTTTGCTTTCTGCCATAAGGGTGGTGTTATCTGCATATCTGAGGTTATTGATATTTCTCCCAGCAGTCTTGATTCCAGCTTGTGCTTCATCCAGCCTGGCATTTCACATGATGTACTATGCATATAAGTTAAATAAGCTGGGTGACAACATACAGCCTTGACGTACTCCTTTTCCTATTTGGAACCAGTCCACTGTTCCATGTCCAGTTCTCACTGTTGTTTCCTGACTTGCATACAGATTTCTCAGGAGGCAGGTCAGGTGGTCTGGTACTCCCATCTCTTGAAGACTGTTCGACAGTTTGTTGTGATCCACACAGTCAAAGGCTTTAGTGTAGCCAGTGAAGTAGTAGTAGGTGTTTTTCTGGAATTCCCTTGCTTTTACAATGATCCAACGGTTGTTGGCAGTTTGATCTCTGGTTTCTTTGCCTTTTCTAAATTCAGCTTAAACATCTGGAAGTTCTCACTTCATGTATTGTTGAAGCCTAACTTGGAGAATTTTGAGCATTACTTTGCTAGCATGTGAGATGAGATGAGTGCAGTTGTGCTGTAGTTTGAACATTCTTTGGCATGTATACATATATAAATAACTCTTAATTATTTTTATAGGTTCTCTTAACTCTGTAGGATCTAATAAATGCTACATATATCCAGGGGAGGGAGGTGATGTAGGTTAGGGATGTTAAGAGAGACTTATTTTGAGTTTTAAAGGACAGTCTCTTTTATTTTTCATTTTTGGGAGGGGGGTGTCTTTTACCTTACTGGTCCCAAGAAAAGTACCTTAGATACATTCAGGAACTCTGTAAAAGCTGCTTTTCCACATGTGGAGATATATACATGTATCTTATCTCTACACCGTGGTTTACATTGCCTCCAGCGTTCTGGTTCAAAATTGCAAAGATGAGGGAAACAGATGAGGCCACTGTGGACATTGTGGCATACCAGGGGTACTTAGTGATGCTCCTAGAGGACTTGAAGTGGTTTGCCAATAAGTGGACAGGTGATATGAACTTACCACAGTTTCAGAAAATAGACTGCAATCCATTGATACTGAGCCCAGTTGAATTTTGTGGGCTGTCACTTTAGGCTTCCGGTTAGCTTTGATGGAGGTGAATCT
The DNA here is from genome assembly GCA_006410675.1 of Oreotragus oreotragus. NCBI lineage: Eukaryota > Metazoa > Chordata > Mammalia > Artiodactyla > Bovidae > Oreotragus > Oreotragus oreotragus. The sequence continues at coordinate 292,844 of SJYX01019039.1, read as the reverse complement.
TTGGCAGGAATACACATGACTTGAAGAAAGGTAAGTGGTTTTCTTTCTTCATTCTGCAGTTGCCTAAGAAGCAATCACCCTGAAGTCTGAATTTACTTGATCCTTGTTTTACTTATTTTTTTAATGAGCCTCTGTCACTCAGGATGGTTTTATCTGCAAGTAGGCTGCAGTCCATGGGGTCACTAAGAGTCGGACACGACTGAGCGACTTCCCTTTCAATTTTCACTTTCATGCATTGGAGAAGGAAATGGCAACCCACTCCAGTATTCTTGCCTGGAGAATCCCAGGGACAGGGGAGCCTGGTAGGCTGCCGTCTATGGAGTTGCACAGAGTTGGACACGACTGAAGCGACTTAGCAGCAGCAGAATACTAAACTAAATGTGGCTAAACAATGAGTAAAATTTCTGATCTTAAACCCAAAAAGTCTATAGAGAGGTACAGGGTTGGTTAGAGCAAGGGCACTCTGACGCCATCAAGCCACCCAAGCATCAGGGTCTTCGCACCTTGCTGTTCTGCCATCTTCATTAACTGTGTTACTCATACCTGGGCTTGTCCCCTCATGGTCACAAGGTGACTGCCACGGCTCTAGGCATCACAGCCCCACACAGCTGTGTTCAGAGACAGACAGGGAGGGGAGTTGCTTGTGTCCCCTTTCACAATGGGGAAAGTCTTTCTCAGGAACCCCCAGCATACATCTTCTTTAGTCTCATGGGCCAGGCCTGATAAGTGAAATAAGAATCATTTGATTGGTTTAGGGCTCATCTCCTAGGCCTGGGGAGGGGCCCAGTAGCCGTGAGGGTTCTGGTGCAAGGAAGAGGGGGACAGTGGCTGACAAGTAAGCAGTACATACTGTCTGATTTCATGTAGCATGTAAACTTGTTTCTTTGGACCATTAAGTATGTTTTGCTCCATGTTATGATCTGTAGTTCCTTTTATGAACTCAACACCTTCACATCTTCTTTTAGAACAAAAATGGCTACTATCATGAGGCAGGGCTTTCTCTGTAGTATTTATCATATGATATATGATGCAAAATTGTGTATTTTTGAAGAATTAGTATCTTATTTCTTGTCCCCTCATGGTCACAAGGTGACTGCCACGGCTCTAGGCATCACAGCCCCACACAGCTGTGTTCAGAGACAGACAGGGAGGGGAGTTGCTTGTGTCCCCTTTCACAATGGGGAAAGTCTTTCTCAGGAACCCCCAGCATACATCTTCTTTAGTCTCATGGGCCAGGCCTGATAAGTGAAATAAGAATCATTTGATTGGTTTAGGGCTCATCTCCTAGGCCTGGGGAGGGGCCCAGTAGCCGTGAGGGTTCTGGTGCAAGGAAGAGGGGGACAGTGGCTGACAAGTAAGCAGTACATACTGTCTGATTTCATGTAGCATGTAAACTTGTTTCTTTGGACCATTAAGTATGTTTTGCTCCATGTTATGATCTGTAGTTCCTTTTATGAACTCAACACCTTCACATCTTCTTTTAGAACAAAAATGGCTACTATCATGAGGCAGGGCTTTCTCTGTAGTATTTATCATATGATATATGATGCAAAATTGTGTATTTTTGAAGAATTAGTATCTTATTCACCTATGTATTTTAGAGCTAAGCATCATGTGGTAGGCGCATAGTGTAGGTAATTTACTAAATATATGCAGTGCTTCGTGGGTTTTATTATTTAGTTACTTTACCATGCTCTGTGTGAGCTCTGGGAGATTGCTAGGGTTAGGTCAACAAAGATTAGAGTGATTTGTGTTTAAGGAAGTTGGCTGAATTTCAAGGATGAAGGATAGAAGAGTTGACTTGAATGTTTTACCCACCCTTCTACTTTCCATTCTTCCCGGAAAGTAACGGAAGTGCTTTGGTGAAGCCTTTCGTGTATGCAGTGCAGAGACGTCTGTGATGAACAGTGTCTCGTCATTCTGTTCCACGCTTTTCTTCTTGACTGTTCTGAATCATTATAAAGCATTTCACATGGAGGGGAATTCATCTTTAGGTTTTCTACAGGTTTTGTAAATAGCTGTTTTTTTTTTTTTTTTTCCCATGCTGCATGACTTGTATGATCTTAGTTCCCCGAACAAGGATTGAAGTTGGGGCTTCAGTAGTGAAAGCACAGACTCCTAACCACTACACTGCCAGGGAATTCCCCATAGCTGCTTTTTATATATCTAAATTGACAAAATGTGATAAGGAGTGGGAAGGGGTGGACCAGAGCAATAAGCGGTATTTCTCTTTTCCTCTGCCTTCTTTTCCTTTCTTCCCCTCCCGCTCTGTGTCTCTTTCCCTCTTGTCTCTCTTTTCCTCTCTCTCCCTCTCTCTGTCTCTATCTCTCTCTCACATGCGCACACACGATTACCAGACATAGGTTGAATGGAGGGGAGAGTGCCAGTTCATTTCACCCAGCATTGGGCAGGACCCCTGACCTACAGAGTTTTCTCTTATTTCATGAGCTCAAGAAAAACCAAACTCTTATTTCATCTCACTGCTGTCTCTTTGTTAAGGCATGTAATGAATACCATTTTACTGACCTGATTTAGACATTTTGTATCAGAAAAACCTCTATTTCAAGTTTGTCCACAATTAAAAGGAGCAGTTAGCTTTGGCAATGTTGAGAAGACACATGTGGCAGCCAAACACTGCTATCTGGAGCTTTCTTAGAACTCATCCATACGTGTCTAGCTGAGGAGGGCTTCAGGCTTTAGTGCCTGTGGATGAAACCGACCGGTGAAAACATTTTGACAGGGGAGACTGGCAGGAGTCAAAGACTGCAAGATAGAGGGAATCTCTTTTTCTGTTTTTAGTTTAATTGCCTGTCTCCTGTCCCTTCCTTTGCTTGGATCATCACAGCGAGGCCAGAGCCAACAAGACAAGAGGAAGCCGTGCCTACTCACTTTTGCTGCTGTTCTCCTTCCCTACTGCATTCTTGACTCCGAATTTTATGCCACTGCTCTGGGTAATTTGCATATTTATATAAAGTGCTGAGGCGCTTTGACTTCCCTTATGCTTTTATGCAGAATTTTTTTCTGGTCGAGATGGCATGGCTACGCAGCAAGTCAGGCCTATGATCAAGCACTTACTCTGTGGGAACGAATGGACAGTCTCCTTAATAAATGTTGTCGATCAAATTGGCAGTTCACCTCCAAACACACCTAGACGCCTTAGCTCACTCTGTAATCAAAAGTAACTTCCAGATGTATGAAAGACATAAATGTAAAAGTACAAAAATAATAAGGGAATGTATTTAGAACCTTGGGACTTCTAAAGCGAGACAGGTGGTTTAGAAGCCATAAAGTAAATGATTTGTATGAACATAAAATTTTTTATGTAAGGCATTTGTAAACAAAATGGCAAGTGATAGACTGGGAGAAACAATTACCACAAACTACCAGATAAAGATTTCATATTTCTGATATATCAGGGCATCTTCAACTTGAAAAGATAAACCACCCTGTAATAAAATGAACATTTTACAGAGGAGCACTTGCAGATAGCCAACAAATATATGCAGATATGTTCAGAGAAATTAAAACAAGATACCATTTTTTTTCAGCCATTTGGTTGGCCAAAAATTTAAGAGTAATATCCACTGCTCACTGGTCTTGGAAAAGGGGCAGTTGTGTCCTAATTGAGGGAGTATGAGCTTCTATAATCCTTTTGTAAATCAACTGGCTGTTTTTAACAAAATTTAACATGGTCATACCTTTTGAATCAGCAGTTCCATTTTTAGAAGGCTTCCTTACTCAAAAATGTCAATATATAGCATAAGGAAATATTTCTAGGATGCTTATTGCAGCAGTGTTTTTAATGTCAGAATATCAGTATCAGCTTATTCATCCTCTAGGGAATAGTTTGAATTATGGATAGTCACGAGATAAAGCTATAAGTACTGTCTTTACACTGTTGACTCACTAATTATTTCCAGCCTCAACTTTACTGAATTTCAAGCTTTATGTCCACTTAAAATCTTCACTTAGATGTATAATTGGCATCTTAAATTCTTAAATATCCAAACCAAACTGATTTTTTCCCCTTAAACCTCTTGCTCACCTTGTTTTTCTATTTGTAAATGGCAGTTCCATTCTTCAGGTGAAAAACTTGAAAGTCACCTTTAATTCTCTGCTCCTTCCTCCTTTCCTCTCACTACCCTGTGTATTTCCTACACCTTCCCCTCCCCCCAGCACTTCTTATTTGTATTCCCTGCTTTGTTTTGCTTCACAGTTTATCCCTATCTGATATACTACATTCAGAATTCATTTATATCCCCCCTCATGTTTGTTTAGGGTCCATGAGGGTCATGGCTTTGTTTTGTATCCCCATTATCTAGAATAATTGCACATAATAAATATATTTTTATATCAAATTATATTTTATTAAAATATAATAAATATATAAAAATATATTGCACATAATTGCAATCTTTACTAATTATTTTTTGAATAAATGACTATACTATGACAGAGAAGTTGCTAATTGAGTATAGAATCTCTTTTTTGTATAAATAAAATCAAACCCAAACTTTATTTTAATGAACTGTATACCCCTCATTTTCCTTCCTATGGCCAGTATGTGGGATTCATTTGTAGACAGCTGCAGCTATCAGACCTTTGCTTGGTGGCTGCGATGATCTGCATGTCTTCACATGTGAAGGACCTGAGACGGAACGGTCTCCCCTAGAAATCTGGCCTGCTTTGCTGCGTCAGGTTCATTGGGTTTGCTTTTGGGGTTTGCAGTGTTTGTGAGTCAGTTGCAAATACATTGTTGGTGCTATGCTAGGGACGTAAATATATTGAGCACGGATATGCTGCAGCGTGTTTTAGCTCCTTTACCCAAGTATGTCTGAAGCTTCTTTCGTAACGCTAAAACTGTAAGTGTTCCAGAATGAGAAGCCCATATGATTACATCGGTACTAGATAATTGCTATGACAGCCTACTGACTAAAGTTTGGAACCATTCCCCACCCTGAGGTATTTTTGTTCTTTAATAATAGCTTTATTGACATATAATTTACATGTTAAACAGTTTACCTACTTAAAGCATACAGTTCAGGAGGTTTTTTTTTTTTTTTTTTTAAATTATGTTCACAGAGTTGTACAATCAGGTTTAGAACATTTTCATCACTCCATAAAGAAATCCCATACTCATTAGCAGTCACTCAGCTCTTTTCCCCCAACCCTTAACCCTGGGCAACCACTAATTTACTTTTCTGTCTCTCTAGATTTTCCTATTCTGGACTTTTCATGTAAATATAATGGAATTATTCATTATCTGGTCTTTTATCATTGGTTTCTTTTAGCATGTTGTTAACAGGGTTCGTCAGTGCTTTAGCATGTATCTGTACTCTGTTCCTTTTTATTGCCAAGTAATATTCCATTGTATAAATATACCACATTTTGTTTCATCAGTTGGTTGACGCTATGGACATTTGTGCACAGGTTTTTGTGTTAGTATATGTTTTCATTTCTCTTAGACACATACTTTGGAGTGAAATTGTTGAGTTATAAATGGCACCCCACTCCAGTACTCTTGCCTGGAAAATCCCATGGATGGAGGAGCCTGGTAGGCTGCAGTCCATGCTAAGGGTCGGACACAACTGAGCGACTTCCCTTTCACTTTTCACTTTCATGCATTGAAGAAGGAAACGGCAGCCCACTCCAGCGTTCTTGCCTAGAGAATCCCAGGGATTGGGGAGCCTGATGGGCTGCTGTCTCTGGGGTTGCACAGAGTCGGACACGACTGAAGTGACTTAGCAGCAGCAGCAGCAAGGTAACTTGATGTTTAACCTTTTGAGGAGCTGCCAATTATCTGTATTGTCCACAGTGGTGGTTCAACCAGTCTACATTCTTGCCAGTAGTGTATGAGGATTTGAGAGTTTTTTAAAATGCAAATCTGTTCCTAAGAGTGCCTGCCTAATAGGATTGTTGTGGAGATAAAACATATAAAGCACTTAAAACAGTTCCTGGCACATAGGAAGCAGTAAGTGCTGGCTATTTTACTGTTACTGATACAGTGGGTACTCCATGTATATAACAAGTTCAGAATCAATGCAGTGATTCCTTTTTTTTAAATTGTGGTAAAATATACATAACATGAATTTTACCATCTTAGCCATTTTTAAGTATACAGTTTGGTGGTATTAAATACATTCATAATGTTGTTTTGTTATCACCACCATCTATCTCCAAAACTCTTTATTTTGTAAAACTCAAACAGTAGCTCCTCATTTCCTCCCCAAGCCACCTACCTCCAACCACCACTCTGTTTTCTGTCTCTATGAATTTGAATGCTGAAACTACATACTTCATATGATCTATGTTGTAGCATGTGTCAGAAGTTTGTGAAAGCTGAAAAATAAGTCAGTCTATGATACAGTGCATTTTTTTATCCATACATCCATCAGTGGACATTTAAGTTGCTTTCTCGTTTTAGCTGTTGTGATACCACCGAGAGCATGGATATACCAATCTCTTGGAGACCTTGCTTTCATTTCTCTTTGATATATACCTGCACGTGGACTTGCTAGATATTTGATTTTGATGGGGGCTGCCATACTGTCTTCTGTAGGGACTGTCTCCTTTTACATTCTCACCAGTACTGCGCAAGGATTCCAGTTGCTCCATATCCTTACCAACACTTGTTATTTTTAAATTTTTCTGACAGCAGCCATCCTAACGAATGTGAGGTGGTATCTCATTGTCCTTTGGATTTATAGTTCCCTAAGGACTAGTGAGGGCTTCCCGGGTGGCTCAGTGGTAACGAGTCTGCCTGCCAGTGCAGGAGACATGGATGCGATCCCTGGGTCGGGCAAATCCCCTGGAGGAGGAAATGGCAACCCACTCCAGTATTCTTGCCTGAAAAATCCCATGGACAGAGGCGCCTGGGGGACTACAGTCTGCAGGTTTCAGAGTCAGACACGATTTAGCTGCTTAGCATACATGCAATGACTAGTGATACTGAGAATCTTTTCATATGTTCACTGGCCATTTGTATATGTTCTTTGGAGAAATGTCTAAGTCCTTTGCCAGTTTTTGAATTGGGCTGTTTTCTGTTGAATTTTAGAAGTTCTGTATATATTTTGGATATTATTCCCTCATTAAATATGTCAGTTGGAAAATTTTTCTCTCATTTTGTGGGTTTCTTTTTGACTCTGTTGATAGTATCTTTGATGCACAGAATATTTAAATTTGTCTCTTTCTTCTGTTTTGTTGTCAAACCCGGTGTTGTGAAGCTTTTCAGTGCGTCGTTTCTTAATATCAGAATCACATGGGCAATTTAAAAAGGAAAAAACAACAGCAGATGTCTGTTCTTCCCTAAGTTTTCTGTTCTGGAAGCTGGGATTGATGCAGGTATATGTACTTAGAAGCACATTCTGAGACTTCCTGAGGGTTTCTACTGCTCATTTTCTGTTGCGAATCACTGCTTTGGAGACTCGACTCTGACTGCTTACTCCAGGGAGCTTTCCCTAGGGTCTCTCAGGCTGATTTTGTTACTCATCCTTTGTCCTCTCATCACGTGCTTTGCACATTTTTGTCTTCGGACTCACACACCACAATGTAATCTTTACATCTACTATTAAAGACTTTGGGTCACTTGGAATGGGTAGGTGAATGAATAAGGAAATAGCTCTTTATTACTCAGGGCATGTCTTGGGTGTTACCTCTTCCGACGAGCCTTTCCTGACTCTCGCCTGCGCTGAGGCTGCATTAGATGCCTCTCAGGTGGGCTGCTTTTAGCTGTCTGTGCGTGTATCTTTCATCACACTGTGCTGTAACATCAGTTCATAAACCTTGTTTGCCTCTAGTCAGAGTGAACTTGAGTGCAGAACCAGTCTTGTTTATTTTCTGATCCCTGATATCTAAAAAAACTTTGAAAAACTCGTACATTTTCTGGTGTACTGTATTTTTAACAGCTCTACAGCTATAATTTACATACAGTAGGATTAACCCATTTTAAGTGTGCAATTTAATGAGTTTTGAAGTCACGAGAATCAAATAAGCACCGCTGCGGTCATCACACAACGTTTTTTCATCCACCAAAACTTCTCTTGTGCCCTTTGTAGTCTATTCCATTTCCACACCAACTACTTTCCCTGTATCTGCTTTTTGTCCTCATAGTTTGACACTTTGAGAATTTTATGTAAATGAAATCATGCATAAAGTAGGCTTTGTGACTGGCTTGTTAGAATAATGCTTTTGAGATTCTTAGTTGATTCAGTGGTTTGTTTTTGTTTGCTGGATATTCTTTGTTATGGACATACGACATTGTTTATCCGTTAACCAGTTGCTGGACATTTGGGTTTTTTTCCAGGTTTGGGCTCTTTTGAGTAAAATTACTGTGAGCATTTGAGTGCAAGTCTTTGTATAGACATGTGTTTTCATTTTTCTTGAGCAATTTCCTAGAACTGGAATTGCTGGTTCATATAGTAGGTGTATGTTTGACTTTATAAGAAACCCAGATTTCCAGTGACTGATTTTCATGTATCCTCATAGTTTATAAGAGTTTTAGTTGCTGCGATTTCTTAGTGCCATCACTTGGTGCCATCAGTCTTTTTAATTTCAGCCATTCAAGTTGATATGTAATGAAATCTTGTGGTTTTAATATGCATTTTGCTAATGAGTAGCAGTCTTGAGCAACTTCTCATGAGCCTATTTTTAGCCATTTGTATTGAGAGTCCCTTGGACTGCAAGGAGATCCAACCAGTCCATCCTAAAGGAGACCAGTCCTGGGTGTTCATTGGAAGGACTGATGGCTGAGGCTGAAACTCTAATACTTTGGCCACCTCAAGTGAGGAGTTGACTCATTGGAAAAAACCCTGATGCTGGGAGGGATTGGGGGCAGGAGGAGAAGGGGACGACAGAGGGTGAGATGGCTGGATGGCATCACCGATGTGATGCACATGACTCAATGCACATGAGTTTGGGTTAACTCTGGGAGTTGATGATGGACAGGGTGGCCTGGCATTCTGCGATTCATGGGGTCGCAAAGAGTTGGACACAACTGAGTGACTTAACTGATGTCTTATTTTTGGCAAAGTATGTGTTCAGATATTTTGCCTGTTTAAAAAAATATCAAATTGCCAGTAGGGGAGAGTAATAAAGAGTCACATTGCATTTTCTACCTACCAGGCATTCTTTTAAGAGTTTTACTTGAATAAATCCATTTAACATTCACTACAGAAAAATCAAATTGCTTGTCTTACTTTTGAGCTGTAATCATTCTTTATTCAGTATGCAAGTCTTCTATCAAAGAGATATTTTGCAAAATTTTCTTTCAGTCAGTGGTTTTCCTTTCCATTTTCTCAATAGTGTCTTTTGAAGAACAAAAATTTTATTTTAGTGAAATCCAGTTACTATTTAGCTTTTATGATTCATGCTTCCTGAGACCTAAGACTTTTGGCTAACTCAGGGTTATAGTGATTTTTCTCGTAAGTTTTCTAATTCGGATTTTCTTGTTTAGCTCTTACATGGAGGCCTGTGATCCATTTGAATATGGTCAGTGTTCGGTTTTTGCTTGTGGATATCCAGTTTTCAGGACCACTGTTGAAAAGACTGTATCCTACTCTGAATTAGTTTGGCACCTTTGAAAACCGATTGGCCGTATGTGTGGTAGCCTATCTTGAGACATTTTAGTCTTTATATATATATGTCTATCCTTAGTTCTACACTGTGTTGACTGCTGTATCTTTTTGGAAAATCTTCAGAGTATGTGGTGCAGTAATATAAATCTTCTAACTTTATTTTTCTTCTGAACTGTTTTGGCCATGCCAGGTCCTTGGCTTTTGCATATAAACTTGAGAATCAGCTTTCCAATTTCTATCAAAAGGGCTGCTTGGATTTTCATTAGGATTACTTTGAATCTGTAGCCAATTTGGGGGAAGAATTGACATCTTAATGATACTGACTGTTGTGATCTATGTACATGGTATATTTTTCATTTTGGGGGGTCTTTAATTTTTCTTGGCAATGTTTTCTACTTCTCTATACAGCTCTTGTACATAGTTTGTTCCTAAATTTATAATATTTAGAAGTATTTTGAAATAACTTCTAATTTTTTTGTAGTTTATAGAAATATGGTTAATTGTTTGTGTATTGGTGTTCACCATGCTAAATTCTCTTAATAGTCCTGGTTACGTTTTCTGTAAGCTCCTTAGAAGTTTCTACATAAATGGTAATGTCTATCAGTTCAGTTCAGTTCAGTTGCTCAGTCGTGTCCGACTCTTTGCAACCGCATGAATCGCAGCACCCCAGGCCTCCCTGTCCATCACCATCTCCCGGAGTTCACTCAGACTCAGGTCCATCGAGTCACTGATGCCATCTAGCCATCTCATCCTCGGTCATCCCCTTCTTCTCCTGCCCCTAATCCCTCCCAACATCAGAGTCTTTTCCAATGANAGAGAAGGGGACGACCGAGGATGAGATGGCTGGATGGCATCATGGACTCGATGGACGTGAGTCTGAGTGAACTCCGGGAGATGGTGATGGACAGGGAGGTCTGGCGTGCTGCGATTCACGGGGTCGCAAAGAGTCGGACATGACTGAGCGACTGAACTGAACTGACTGAACTGATGCTAACACTCAAATGTTGTCACCTTAATTGCAACAGTCATGGTAGGTGGAAAAAGAAGTCACCACTTCCTGGTTGAGAGAACTTAGACAAATTCCTCGGAGCTTCGGTGTCAGCCTTCTGCAAAAACATTAGCTTCAGAGATATTTGTGAAGGAGAAAGAATACAGAAATGTGCTCAGCACAAGGAGTGGCCAACAGATGCTTAGAAAATGGTAACCAGACTTGAATATTGTTTATCATGACAAACAGAAAGTTAATTTGAACTTTTGTTTACAAAGCATTCCATGTACTTTAAGTTGATTTTCCTAGTTACGCTAAGCGAAAACTGACTGAGCAGGTCAGATTGATTGAGAAAATGAGATTTGGGGGAAAGCTATGTATTTCCTTACTGGTGCTTACTTCTCCAGAGCTGATTTTTTTTTTTTTGCCTTCTTTTTAAAAAAGTAATTTTTATTGAAGTATAGTTGCTTTAGAATGTTGTGTTAATTTCTACTCTATAGCAAAGTGGATCAGCTATACCATACATATATGCCCTTTTCTGGATTTCCTTCCCACTTATGTTACCACCAAAGCTGATTTTTGAACCCAGGAAGTTGAATGTGATCCAATTATTTATCAGTTGATTAGCTAGTCTGTGAAGAGGACAGGTTTTCCTCTTTTCTACACCACAATCTTTGCTTTTTCATATATTTTCCTTCTATTAGAATCTTCATTGTGACAATGAATGTAATAAAACTGATGGCAATCAGGTCAGTTTGGTGCTTTCTTATAGAGTTTTCGGGAGAAAAGGAGTAGGAAAAACATCTGAAAACATTTATATAAGTTTTAAATTACTTCTTGACAAAAACATACAGTCAAAGTATATTAAATCAAAGAAACTTTCATGAGGTAGAAGTTACAACTTCACCAGCAGGTAGAAAAAGAAAAAAAAACATTTAGCTTGAAGATGGGATTCATGGGGATCATGACAGCTGTCATTTACTATTTGTGCATGTCAAGCAGAAAACAGTTTAGACTTATTTTGCATACCAAGTGATACACTGGCTCAGTGCAAAAAAGGAATGATAAGGTGGGCTGGTTAAAGATTAAATAGGCTGATGAAGTAGTAATGAGATCCCCATGCCTAAAGGGGTTTGACAGTGGCTGATCACCAAACAGCTTCTATACCCAATGTATGGTTAAACAGGAGTTCCTCCTATTTGCAGTTCCTCCCAGCTCTGTCATTCCCTCATTCCGATTTGGATAATATTTTCAGGTATCCTCTATTTTTATACAGAGGTCTCAGCATGAGATGGGAGTATATGACATGACTTGTATTAGAGACTAAATTTTATTCGGTCTTTTTAGGCTCCTAAAGATGATTTAGAAAAAAGAAAGCCATTCTCTCTCGTGTGCATTCATGTGTGCTCAGTTGTGTCTGATTCTTTGTAACCCCATGGACTACAGCCTGCCAGGCTCCTCTGTCCATGGGATTTTCCCGGCAAGAATACCGGAGTGGGTTGCCATGCCCTCCTCCAGGGGGTCTTCCCAACTCAGGAATCAAACCCACATCTCTTGCACTGGCAGGTGGATTCTTTACCACTGAGCCACCTAGGAATACAGGGCAGTAAGTATATTAAGAGGCACTAGCTCTTTGCTTCTATTGCTTTCTAGCACCTACACTTAGGCTACTTCACCTGCAGGCTCCAGACAGATGAGAAAGTGCTAAAGACCAATTCTGTTCTAAATTGGGGGAGATTAGGGCTTCCCAGGTGGCGCTAGTGGTAAAGTACCCGCCTGCCAATGCAGGAGATGTAAGAGACGCTAGTTCGATCCCTGGGTCCCGAAGATCGCCTGGAGGAGGGCAGGGCAACCCACTCCAGTATTCTTGCCTGGAGAATCCAGTGGACAGAAGAGCCTGGCGGGCTCTAGATCCATAGGATAGCAAAGAGTCGGACTCGACTAAGCGACTTAGCATGCACACATGCAAGAGATTACAAGGAACCTCATCAGTAACACAGGGGGGTTTAATATGGAGACAACTTTGCTACCAGCCCTGGAGCCCTGACCTGGAGCCATTTCTCAGTACTGTGTCCTTCTATCCTGTCTCCCTGGTCCAGCAAGCGAGTCTGGAGAAGATGCTACCTGTCCTTCTATCCTGTGTCCCTGGTCCAGTAAGCAAGTCTAGAGACTATGCTATCTGATGCTTGCACTGTCCACACTGTGACCCATTCTCCCAGCCACAGGCGATCAGACCAAGGATGGGCAGGCCAGCCATGGCCTAGGGAGCAGGGATGAGCTTTAATGACATGGCTACCCCAAAAGTTTGGGAATCTGACCTGGAAACTTGGGGACCACATACAAAATAAGTGGACAGAGGAAGCCGATCAAAATAAAAAGGAGTGGGGAGCGAGAGAGGCAAGAAAGGACTTTGAGATGACAGACACTGCTTGGCTTAGGAGAGAAAAAGAACAGCCTTGATTTCTGATGAGTTTTCTGTTCCAGGGAGGCAGGAAGGCCTGGATGGACTAGGAATGGAAACAGCAAAACCTAACATTCATTAAGCCCTTGGTATATACTGGCCACTGAGAAGGCAATGGCATCCCACTCCAGTACTCTTGCCTGGAAAATCCCATGGATGGAGGAGTCTGGTAGGCTGCAGTCCATGGGGTCGCTGAGTCAGACACGACTGAGCGACTTCACTTTCACTTTTCACTTTCATGCACTGGAGAAGGAAATGGCAACCCACTCCAGTGTTCTTGCCTGGAGAATCCCTGGGATGGCGGAGCCCAATGGGCTGCCGTCTGTAGGGTCACACAGAGTCAGACACGACTGAAGCGACTTAGCAGCAGCACGAAGTTTTTCAGGGATTATTTTTTTTAATGCTCACAGTACTCCCAAAGGGAAGATACCATTATGATCATGGTTTTACAGTTTTAAAAAATGAGATTCAAGGAGAGTAAGCACATTTGCTGGAGGTGACACAGTTACTAAGCAAAACTGAAACTATGTTTCATTTTCTTGTCCATATTCCCCTAACCACCAAGCTGCTCACTTTCCCCACCCCTGGTCCCAGCCCTGAGGTCTGGGTCAGGCTGCTAGAATGCTCCTGGGACTGGTGTCCTGCCCAGGAGCCTGGGCCCTATCAGAGCCGGGTTCCAGTTCCCAGTCACTGATCACCATGCACTGCAGCCTTCCAGGCCTCGTGGGAACTCTGCCCACGCCATAGGCTGTCCTCTGGTGGTCAACACAGCTTTTCTGAGAACAGAGGACATGCAAGCAGGTGGGTCTCCCTATTGCTGTCCGCTCCCATCTCAGAGTCCTCAGGACACCATACCCATGTGATGACTCCACGTTGCCCAGTGCCCACCTTAGGGTCGCCCTCCAAGCTTACAACCAGGGAGAAAGGATCTGGGTCCAATCCAGTCTGGGTCCCAGCATCTCTCTTGGAGTGGATGGATACAAGTCCAAACCAAGGCTTCTATTAGAGAAGGCACTTTATGAGATGACCTTTTGGTCAGGCTTCAAAGAAATGCTGATTAGCACATTAAGAGAACTAGATAGAGATGAGCTGATGACAGACCAACCTCATCTCCACGTATAGAGCCCAACCTTCGCCACTCCATGAAAGCATCATTTTAATAGGCTGTGTGAATTGAGATGGGAAAAGTATATTGGTAGGCGTGCTAAATCGTTTCAGTTGTGTCTGACTCTTTGGAACCCCATGTTGTACAGCCTGCCAGGCTCCTCTGTCCATGGAATTTTCCAGGCAAGAATACTGGAGTGGGTAGCTATTCCCTTCTCCAGGGGATCTCCCAGACCCAGGGATGGAACTCATGTCTCCTGCATTGGCAGGCGAGTTTTTTATTGCTGGCACCACCTGAGAAACTCTTTGTTGGTGGAAAAACACACTNTGCCAGGCTCCTCTGTCCATGGAATTTTCCAGGCAAGAATACTGGAGTGGGTAGCTATTCCCTTCTCCAGGGGATCTCCCAGACCCAGGGATGGAACTCATGTCTCCTGCATTGGCAGGCGAGTTTTTTATTGCTGGCACCACCTGAGAAACTCTTTGTTGGTGGAAAAACACACTAATTAGCCATCTCAGCTACTGATTAAAAACGTCTGCGTCATATCAACTCTGCTTGGTGAGGACGCATAGACAGAACTGAAAATGAGGTTTTAAATGACAGTGGAGTTCACGTATGTCTGTGATGCTTGACCTCTTTATTTAGGACAACTTAAAAGGGAAATTTTTCAAGCTCTTTCTAGGGATAAAAAAAAATAAAAAAAAAAAAGAAGAATTTAGTCTTTCCCGAACCTGCCTATGACTTGCTTTATGATTAATGACTCCTTCTCACAAGAGTTATAAGAGTACGAAAAGGATTTTCAGTTAGTTCTTCAGTGATAGAATTACAAGGAAAAGTCTTGCCTACTACCATTTGGATTCCCTGCAGCTTAGATCAAGTATTAGCTGAATAATTTCAGTGCAGCTCTGTTCACACTCTGGCAGAGTGTGTCATACAATGTTAGGACTCCATGGGATGGTGAAACAAAAATTAGAAATCAGATTTACCTAAAAACTTTAAGAAATTAAACTAGGCAAATACCCTTGTCCTTATTTTGTAAACTCAAGAATATTCAGACAATGATTCAATGTGTCAGCTGAGATTTCAGAATGAAATATTGGCTTCCAAATGTCCTACCTGTGTAAATGTCTACCATGTGCAGGCCATTTTAATGGAAACTTTCAATTAGATTTTTTTTAACCTCTTCATGAAAGTGAAGTGAAAGCATTAGTCCCTCAGTAATGTCCGACTCTTTGCAGCCCCGTGGACTGTAGCCTGCCAGGTTCCTCTGTCCATGGTATTTCCCAGGCAAGAATACTGGAGTTGCCATTCCCTTTTCCAGGGATCTTCCCGACTCAGGGACTGAACCTGCATCTCCTGCACTGCAGGTGGATTCTTTACCATCTGAGCCACCTGGGAAGCCCTAACCTCTTTATAACTTTCATCAAAGTCAGCTGAGGTTGATATTACTTTTTCTGTATTTCTGACACTTTTTGTTTCTTGAAATGGAATTAAATATGCAGAGTTTACTCTTTCAGAGAAGACAGAATTTGGACTAGTCTGACCTGGGTAGATAACCTTTAACTCTAAGCTTGTGGGAAGGCAATACAAAGATTATGGTTTGAGGGTACAAGGGGGTTACTGCACTCTATAGAAAGGAAAAATTTCATTGCTTCCCACAGGCCCCCCACCGCCATGGTGATTCTTATTTTATAAAACACCTCTCCCTAAATAACAATCTTTTCAGAGCTGGATGCTCACAATTCCAAACAGATGCATTAGATGTAGTCCCTGGGAAGGCATGTCACTTGACCTTTGACCCAAGGGTGGGGTCCTCCCATGCCCAGGCTGGGTCACGCACTTCGCCCAGGTTATCCTCATTCCTGAGGAATGAAAAACAGCAGCGCTGTGTTGTGGTTACCATGGCGCCGCTGGGTCACTCTTTAACTTCCTGGTTTTCATATCACCACACAACTCATTTTACATTTGTTGGTGGTGTTTAGTCACTAAGTTGTGTCTGACTCTCTGTGACGCCATGGACTGTAACTTACCAGGCTCCTCTGTCCATGGGATTCTCCGGGCAAGAATACTGGAGTGTTGCCATTTCCTTCTCCAGGGGATCTTCCCGATCTAGGGATCGAACCCACGTCTCCTGCATTGGCAGGCAGTTTCTTTACCACTGAACCACCAGGGAAGCCCCAAGGTTCCCATGGCTACTCACTGATGAGCAAACAAGCCTTCCCATATCAGGGCCACACCACAGTGGAAATCTGCCTGTGTGTAATTTCCAGGCAAGTTATCAGCTTGCCCTTTTCCCTAGAAAACTACCTTTAAAAGTAAGGTTACCTTAATCTGAAATGTTTCATTAAAAACAAATGAATTAGTGAAGAAATAGTTCTGATAGAAGAGAGGCTAACCATAACGCCTTATATTTGGATGGTTCTTGACCATCTATAAACGTGACCTTGTGCATGCATGCGTGCTAAGTCACTTCAGCCATGTCCGACCCTGTGACCCTATGGACTGTAGCCCACCAGGCTCCTCTGTCTGTGGGGATTCTCCAAGTGAGAGTACTGGAGTGGGTTGCCATGCCCTCCTCCAGGGGATCTTCCCCACCTAGGGATGGAACCTGTGTTTCCTGTGGCTCCTGCACTACAGGCAGATTCTTCACCGCGGGGCCACCAGGGAAGCCCTGGGTTAGTTACCTGAGGTCCTTTCTTTAAGTATCAGTTAATCGATTCTCCAGATAACATCTTGGCTTTTGGTAAATGAAGTCTCAACAGTGCTGTAATCTGAGAGACGAAACTATAGAACCCACTAAGAATGCCTTTGGCTCAGCACAAGAAGTAGTGGGGAAGAGATAAGGCAGCATACCGGCAGAGGGGCTGAGCAAGGGCAAGTCCACCTGACCCGCCTCGATCTACCTACGTCCCAGTCTAGCCTACTCTCCTGACCTCAGTGCACCAACATCATTTATTTGAACAGGAGGTGGCAGAGTATGTACTTGACCTCAGACATCAAACATATTGAATGGTGATGTCAGCCTGATTTCACAGGCTTTCAGGTAAGCAAAAAGCAAAGAACAGGAGAAAGCTTGATCAAGGATGAACTTTCATCCAGAGGCAAAAAGGCTTTAGAGACCTGAATCTGACTGGTTATCCTCAGTTCAGTTCAATCGCTCAGTCATGTCCAACCCTTTTCAACTCCATGAATCACAACACACCAGGCCTCCCTGTCCATCACCAACTCCCAGAGTTCACTCAGACTCACATCCATCGAGTCCGTGATGCCATCCAGCCATCTCATCCTCGGTCGTCCCCTTCTCCTCCTGCCCCCAATCCTTCCCGGCATCAGAGTCTTTTCCAATGAGTCAACTCTTCGCATGAGGTGGCCAAAGTACTGGAGTTTCAGCTTTAGCATCATTCCTTCCAAAGAAATCCCAGAGCTGATCTCCTTCAGAATGGACTGGTTGGATCTCCTTGCAGTCCAAGGGACTCTCAAGAGTCATCTCCAACACCACAGTTCAAAAGCATCAATTCTTTGGTGCTCAGCCTTCTTCACAGTCCAACTCTCACATCCATACATGACCACAGGAAAAACCATAGCCTTGACTAGACGGACCTTAGTCAGCAAAGTAATGTCTCTGCTTTTGAATATGCTATCTAGGTTGGTCATAACTTTTCTTCCAAGGAGTAAGCGTCTTTTAATTTCATGGCTGCAGTCACCATCTGCAGTGATTTTGGAGCCCAAAAAAATAAAGTCTGACACNTAGACGGACCTTAGTCAGCAAAGTAATGTCTCTGCTTTTGAATATGCTATCTAGGTTGGTCATAACTTTTCCTCCAAGGAGTAAGCATCTTTTAATTTCATGGCTTCAGTCCGACTGAAGTGATTTTGGAGCCCAAAAAAATCAAGTCTGACACTGTTTCCACTTTTTCCCCAGCTATTTCTCATGAAGTGTCTATAAATCAAGTCAGTTTTATTTCTTTCTTCCCAGTCTATATGTCTTTTACTTTCTTGCCTTATTTTACTGAATAGATTCTAGTCAGTGACAGAGGTTATAAAAAAGGACATCCTTACCTTGTTCCTTATTTTAGAGGGAAAGTATTAGTTTTTACCATTAAATATAATGATTTTCTATTTAAAAAAATGTGACTGTTGAATTTTGTTAAATGCTATACTGAATCTATTGAGGTGATTGTATTATTTCACATTTTTTTCTTTTAATTTTTAGACTTTAAGTGGTAAATTGTCTTGATTATTTTTGAGCGTTAAACCAACCTTGGGCTCACGGAATAAATCCCACTTGGTTGCTTTTGATTTCTAAAAATTTGATAAGGATTTGTGTTCATAAGGATTATTGTTTCCTTTTCTTGTAGTGCCCTTGGTTTTGTTTTGTGGGTCATGGTAGCCTTATAAAATGAGTTGGGAAGTGTTCCATCTTCTGTTTTCTGGAAGAGCTCGTCTATATTATATATAGGTTTATTATAGGTTATTATCTTTTACTTAAATGATTGATAGAATCACTAGTAAAAGCATCCGAGGCTACAGTTTTCTTATGTGGACATTTTTTAGTTACAATTTCAATTTTTAAAAAAGATGTAGAACTAGTTAGAATCTGTTTCATCTTATATGAGTTTTCATAGTTTATGTCTTTTAAGGAATTTGTCCACTTCACCTAAGTTGTCAAATTTATTGGCAAAAAATAGTTCATAATGTTCCCTTACTATCCTTTTCATGTCTGTAAGATTTGCTTTTCTGATATGGGTAGTTTGTGTCTTCTCTGTTTCTTGATTAGACTGGCTAGAGGTTAACCTGTTTTATTAATATTTTCAAAGAAATAGTTTTTATTTCAGTCACTGTTTTTAATTTTTCTTGGTTTTCTCTGTTTCATTGATTTGTGCTTTTATATTCTTAATATTTCCTTTTGTTTACTTTGTGCTTAATTAGCTGTATTTGTCTAGTGTTAATGTAGAAATTTAAATCAATAATGTGCCATTTCTATTTTAATAAGCATTTCATGGTAAAAATTTTCCTTTAAACATCACTTTAGGTGTATTCCACAAATTTTCATTGGATGTTTTTGATTTTATTCAGTTCAAAATACTTGGTAATAGTTTTTCTTATTTGACCTATGGGTTATTTAGAAGTGGGTAGTTTAACATCCAAATATATAGGGATTTTACTGATATTTTTCAGTTAGTTGAATATTCTGTGGTCAGAGTACATACTTTATATGATTTCAGACCTCTTAAATTTATTCAGATTTGTTTTATGGCCCAGAATATGGTCTATCTTGGTAAAATACTCTGTGTACATTTGAAAAAAAAAATGTGTATTTTGCTGTTGATGGATAATGTTTTATAATGTCAATTAGATCAAGTTGGGTGATAGTATTAAGATCTGTATATTTATTGATTTTGTGTCTACTTGTTATAATTTACTGAGAGAATAGTGGTGAAATCTTTGACTATCATTACTGATTTGCTTATTTCTTCTGACTTTTTGAATTTTGCTATATGCATTTTAAAGCTTTGTTAGTAGGTGTGTGTACACAATTAAGATAGTCAGATCTTCTTGAGGAACTGTTCCTTTTAACATCATGAAATATCATATTTTATCCCTGATGATATTCATTGTTTTCAAATCCACCTTGTCTGGTATGAATATAGCAGTTTAGCTTTCTTTTGATTGGTGTTAGCATGGCATATCTTTTTTTCCATCTGTTTATTTATTAATTTTTCTATGTGTTTATATTTAGAGGGTTTTTTTTTTTCTTTTTTAAAGACTACATAGAGTTGGGTCTTGTAATCAATCTATCTCTATATTCTGATTTGTGAGTTTATATACACGTATGTTTCTAAGAGAAAATGCACAGAGGGCTATAATTCCATAGGTTGATCTCACTGCAGGGACGTTTTGCCTGCTGTGATAAAACTTTACTCAGTCTATAAAAGCAAGTGGGATTAAGTTTGTTTATGAAGCCTCTCCAGAAGCAGCTTGTCTTGTGTTGTGATTACACAGTGATACTGTTTATAAGGTGGCATATAGTCTAAAATAGTAAGCAATGGCAGTCTTGGAAATGGTCTCCTGTTGCTATATCACATTGAATGAAAAAGATTTGAGTTGTTGAAAAAAGATGTGAATAAGAAAGGGAAGTGGTAAAAAGTCCTTTTATAAAAGCTTAAAAATTTTCCATATTACAAAAATAATACATGTATATTGCACACAGTTCAAATACCCATAAGCAAGGAGAAGCAAATAAGAGTGTTTTACCCTATCACTCTGAATGACAAAACATTACTTTAAAATATACCTTTCCAATATTTTGTAAACATCAATGTAATTTTCAAATGAAGTCACTTTGTAATACTTCTTTGTAACTTTCTTTTCCACTTAATATGAATATTATTCCATGTTGGATGTTCATACTGATCTATATCACTCTTTTTAATGGCTGCATATTTCAATTTATAGTGTATAATCCCAATTGATGTCTGTATTTTTTGTTAGCAGCAATGCAGTATATAGTATTCTTTAGAATACATTTAGAAATTTGACTGTTGGATTAAGGAACATGCAGAATTCTAAAGTTTCTGGAGTCTTGTCAAAATGCTTGCCTTAAAGTTTATACTGATTGGTAGTGTATTAGTGTTACTTGCTCAGTCATGTCCAGTTCTTTGCAACCCCGTGGTCTGTAGCCCGCCAGGCTCCTCTGTCCATGGGATTTTCCAGGCAAGAATATTGGAATGGGTTGCCAGGCCCTCCTCCAGGGGATCTTCCCGACCCAGGGGTCCAAACGTGTGTCTCATGTCTCCCGCACTGGCACGGGGTTTTTGTTTTTTGTTTTTTTAATTGAAAACAACGGCCAGCTGTGGCAGAGTTGCAGTGGGAGCAGCGTCCGCGCACTGAAGCCCTTCTTGCCCGCAAAAGAAACTTTTTCCGCACATGGGTTCTTTACCACTAGTGCCACCTGGGAAGCCCATACTAACATAGGTGTCTACTGTTTACTTTTTTGGGAGATATAAATTAGATTTGTATCATAAATTTGATTTTCTGGTCCTTCATTTTTTCCCCTAAAAGCTGATCAACTTATTTCTATTATTTTGATTTAATCAAAGACAGTTTTTTACATCTATCACAGTTTAAATGATGAGTAAAAAAGAGAGACTTTTAACACAGCGTCTTGGAAAAGAAAGGGAGTGGAAAGTATTTTGTTGTGGTTGCACAGGTAAAACATGTCAGCTTCTCAGTGTAGTTTTATGATTTCCTATAGAGGGTTTTTAAATTATCTTTTGGATCATCCATGAATTTTGGCTGCCTTGCAGGGAGTTAAAATATTTGAGTTCTTAAGGAGTAAAAATAGCTAGTGTTAAGTGTAGTATGTGGTGAAAATTGGGAGGATGAGGATATATATGTGATATAATAGGAAATATATATGAAAGAATGTTTTTTATATATATACCTGTTCCTTGGCACAGGGCTCCTAAAACCCTTGTAAATTTCTAAGTGATAATAGAGTACTATGATACTAGGAGCATCTTTTTGGTGGAGGAGGGGACATGCTGGGGGGCTCGAAGGATCTCAGTTCCCTGACAAGGGATTGAACCTGGGCTCCCTGGAATCCTAACCAATAGGATACCAGGGAACTCACATCTTTTGTTTTAATGTGGTGACTTTGGTTGGGCTTCTGGGCCGGGATGGGTCACCAGAACGTCCCAGCGGTGATTAGAGGCTTGGAATTTTTAGCCGACCCCGTATTTTCCAGAGGGAAGAAAGGCTGGAAATGGAGGTCATAATTGATCAGCTATGTGAGGAAGCCTCACATAGTAAAGAAGACATACAGAAAAGGCTTGGGGGGAGGGCAGTGGGCCGAGGGTGGGGATGGCGCTGGGCTTTCTTAGCAGCCTCTATTCAGTGACTCTGGTGCAGACTGACTTCATTTTCTGAGTGGATCTGTCATGGTGCTGTCACCTCTCTGAGTCATGCATCTTTTGAAGACACTTTATTTTCTCCACTCCCCCATAAAGGGTGATGATGATGATGTCCCTTACTTACCTTGTTATTCAGTTGCTCAGTTGTGTTTGACTCTTTGCAGCCCCATGGACTGCAGCACGTCAGGCTTCCCTGTCCATCACCAGCTCCTGGAGCTTGCTCAGACTCATGTTCATTGAGTCGATGATGATGCCATCTAACCATCTCATCCTCCGTCACCTGCTTCTCCTCCTGCCTTCAATCTTTCCCAGCATCAGGGTCTTTTCCAGTGAGTCGGCTCTTTCCATCAGGTGGCCAAAGTACTGAACCTTCAGCACCAGTCCTTCTAGTGAATATTCAAGGTTGATCTGCTTTAGAATTGACTGGTTTGCTCTCCTTGCTGCCCAAGGGACTCTCAGGAGTCTTCTCCAGCATGAAAGTTCGAAAGCATCAGTGCTTTGATGCTCAGCCTTCTTTATGGTTCGACTCTTGTATCCATACATGACTACTGGAAAAACCATAGCTTTGACTGTATGAACCTTTGTTGGGGAAGTGATGTTTCTGCTTTGTAATACACTGTCTAGTTTTTTATTTTTTAAATTTTATTTATTTATTTATTATTATTATTTTTTAGAGCTTCCATTTTACTTTATTTTACTTTTCAGTACTCTCTTGGTTTTGGCATACATTGACATGAATCTGCCACTGGTGTACACGAACTCCCAAACATGAACCCTCCTCCCACCTCCCACCCCACATCATCCCTCCGGATCATCCCCATACACCAGCCCCAAGCATCCTGCATCGTGCATCGAACATAGACTGGCGATTCATTTCTTACATGATAGTATACATATTTGAATGCTATTCTCCCAAATCATCCCACCCTCTCCCTCTCCCTCTCCCTCAGAGTCGAAAAGTCCGCTCTACACATCTGTGTCTCTTTTGCTGTCTTGCATACAGGGTCCTCATTACCATCTTTCTAAATTCCATATATATGTGTTAGTATACTGTATTGGTGTTTTTCTTTCTGGCTTACTTCACTCTGTATAATCGGTTCCAGTTTCATCCATCTTATTAGAACTGATTCAAATGTATTCTTTTTAATGGCTGAGTAATACTCCATTGTGTATATGTACCACAGCTTTCTTATCCATTCATCCGCTGATGGACATCTAGGTTGTTTCCATGTCCTGGCTATTATAAACAGTGCTGCAATGAACATTGGGGTACATGTGTCTCTTTCTATTCTGGTTTCCTCGGTGTGTATACCCAGCAGTGGGATTGCTGGGTCATAAGGCAGTTCTATTTGCAATTTCTTAAGGAATCTCCACACTGTTCTCCATAGTGGCTGTACTAGTTTGCCGAGAGCCTCTTCCATCCTTGTCAAGGGGAGTACTAACCTTCTCTCCTTTCATACAACACCATTGTCTAGTTTTGACATAACTTTTCTTCCAAGGAGCAAGCTTTTTTGTTTTCCTCTCCTTTAATAGGAACTATAGCACCAGAATTTGTAATTTTTTTTTTTTTTTTTGGTTATTTGAAACATCTTAAAGCCTGACTTTGCATTTTGCTACCTGAGACTTTATATATTTAACAGGTTTTCCCTAGCATTTCTTTAATGAGAGACAGACTTCTTGGAGCTTACGTTCTAATTCTTGTAGGTACCCAAACAGATGCTGTGGTGCCAGAATGCTTTGTGAGAAAGAAAGCACCCATGGTAAGCTGTGAGCTGAACTTTGAGAGACCGTTAATACTTTGAACTGAGGATTAAGATCTCAGTCTTCTTGGAGTGATCTTAAATTATCACCTGGAGGACTTAGGCATTTAACTACACAATGTTATATGTATTGTCTCACCATTTCAGTGGTCCCTTCTGCTTTTAGGATTTCCTCTATCAGAGCTCTCAGGTAATTTCCTAATTTATAATTTTCTCTATTAAAATCGTCTTACAGCATTAAATTATGCCATAGTTGGCAATTCTGAGTTCTTGAAAATAACTGAGTCACAGACTGCAGCTGGTATTATTCTGACTAGTGAAGTGCTAATGACTCAGACTCACAAAGTCTTCTTGCCTCCCATGGCCTGTGACAGGCCTCCATATGTTTTATTTATTTTTCTCCATATGTTTTAATTGACTTAGTGATTTTGGCTTATTGCATCTAAAAACACATGGTAAACTTAGATTTATGGCTTTAAAAAGGAACTGTTCTCAAACATCTTTCATAGTGTGTAAGTGTTTTCAGGCTTCGTATGTGAGCATTAAAGTCCAGGATTAAAGTCATCTGGTCCTGAACTGAGACCTACTGCGCTAAAGTCAGTAGACTTTAATTACAATAGAGTCTGATTACAATAGCAATTAATCTTTTCTCTAATTCTTTAGTTGAAAATATTTGGTTGAATGATTGTTTAAACTTGGGCAAACATAAGATTATGCAAATAAATGTTTGATATGCTCAGATAATTTAAATGGAAGCGTCAACTGCTCAAAGATACTGCCTGCCACTGGGAATCAAGCTTTTAGGTTAAACACAATAGTAGTTGGAGCATTTGTGGGAGAGCTGTGTCTTTGATTTTTTTTTTTTTTTTCCTAGCTAAGGGAACAAATCAGTTTATGGACACACACACATAGTAGGGAAAAAAGATATTATTTTTAACATCCCACTCTGGGCTTCCAGTTTCAGTCACAGACTAAGCACCTTCTTTCCTGTTGCTCCTACTGAATGCAACTGTAAAACCTGGATAGAGTGCATGGAGCAGCCTTTTGAGGACTCTGAAAAGCAAACAGAGGTAGGTGGATTGGGAAAGAAGACCAGAATTTAAAGTGCCATTGAATTAGCAATGAGTTACCATTTCCCACCTCTGGTCCCCTTGCCATTTGGCCCGAGGTGAGCCCAGCTGTGGAAGGACAGTATGTAGACTGGAGAGCTAAAAAGAGAGCCTCGGGAAACCTGAAAGTATCTGAGGGATGGCAGAGGAGGAGGAGCAGTGGAAAGCAGCTCCATATAGTTACCTATGAACTCTTGGGCTGACCCCTGAGGTACATGTGCGAATCTGATCCTGCTTAGCATATAAATGACTTTGAGAACTTACCTAACAAGTAGACAATCACTCAGGTTTCAGGCTGGCCACTATGTGGTACACGCAGGACACAAACCCAATTAGCATGCAAAGACTTTGAAAATTAAAACAAAATTGTTAACATTCTCCAGAAGATTTAAATGAGACCCAGAATCTTATCATATTCAGAATGTTCATAATATAATCATACGCAGCATCGGAAAACCCAGGAAAGTCTCCACAAACCTGAGAGACAACAGATGCTGAAATGACAGATATGGGGACCATCTGAAGACTTTATTTAGAGTAGTTGTGGTACAAATTTTCCAAGAAGTTGACTCACACTGTTGGGAAACAAATGGACAAATGAAATTGTTTGCTAAGAAATAGATGATATAAAGAAGAACCAATACCGTAAGGAAAATGAAAAACTGGGTGGCTTCAGTAGCAGAATGAAGATGACAGAGGAAAGAATCAGTGATGTTGAAGATCAATAGAAATTATGCAAACTGAGTAGCAAAGATTTAAAAGACAGAGAAAAACATTAACAGAATTTCAGGGGCTTTTGGGACAAGAACAGCAGGTCTGACATTCATGTCATTGGAGATGAGAGAAAGAAGGTAGTGCTAAAAATAATATGGTGGAAAATTTTCCAAATTTGGTGAAAGACATAAATACGCAGATTCAAGAAGTCAGTAAACCAGCAAGATAAATCCAAAGAAATCCATATAACAACAGACCATAATCAAACTTCTGAAAACTACAAAGAAAATACTTGAAAGAAGCCAAAGAAAAACAATGTATTACTTAGAGGGGAATGTGGATTTCACCCCACAAACTATGGAGGCCATAAGTGGTTCAGTGTTTTAAGTGCTGAAACAAATGAAATCAACCCAGACTTCTATACTCAGCCAAAAAAAAAAAACCAACCAGGTAGAACAAAGTCATTTTCAGACAAAGGAAAAGGCAGAAAATTCACAGCCAGTAGACCTTTACTGAATAATAGTTAATGGAAGCTCTTTGACAGAAGTGAAATGATACCAGAGGGAATATTGTTACATCAGTAGTGAAGGAAGATTCTACACATAGACATCACCAGATGGTCAATACCGAAATCCAAGTGATTATATTCTTTGCAGGCAAAGTTGGAGAAGCTCTATATAGTCAGCAAAAACAAGACTGGGAGCTGACTATGGCTCAGATCATGAACTCCTTATTGAAAAATTCAGACTTAAAGAAAGTAGGGAAAACCAGTGGACCATTCAGGTATGACTTAAATCCCTTACGATTATACAGTGGAAGGGGCAAATAGATTCAAGGGATTAGATCTGATAGAGTGCCTGAAGAATTATGGACAGAGGTTCGTGACATTGTACAGGAGCCAGTGATCAAGACCATCCCCAGGAAAAAGAAATGCAAAAAGGCAAAATGGTTGTCTGACGAGGCCTTACAAATAGCTGTGAAAAGAAGAGAAGCAAAAGGCAAAGCAGAAAAGGAAAGATACACCCATTTGAATGCAGAGTTCCAAAGAATAGCAAGGAGAGATAAGAAAGCCTTCCTCAGTGATCAGTGCAAAGAAAGAGAGGAAAACACTAGAATGGGAAAGACTAGAGATCTCTTCAAGAATATTAGAGGTACCAAGGGAACATTTCATGCAGATATGGGCTCAATAAAGGACAGAAATGGTATGGACTTAACAGAAGCAGAAGAAATTAAGAAGAGGTGGCAAGTATACACAGAAGAACTGTACTAAAATGATCTTAATGACCCAGGTAACCCCTATGGTGTGATCACTCACCTAGAGCCAGACATTCTGGAATGCAAAGTCAAATGAGACTTAGGAAGCATCACTATGAAAAAGCTAGTGGAGGTGATGGAATTCCAGCTGAACTGATTCAAATCCTAAAAGATGATGTTGTGAAAGTGCTGCAGTTAATATGCCAGCAAGTTTGGAAAACTCAGCAGTGGCCATAGGACTGGAAAAGGTCAGTTTTCATTCCAGTCCCAAAGAAAGGCAGTGTCAAATAACGTTCAAATTATTACACAATTGCACTCATCTCACACGCTGGCAAAGTAATATTCAAAATTCTCCAAGCCAGGCTTCAACAGTACATGAACCGTGAACTTCAAGATGTTCAAGCTGAATTTGGAAAAGGCAGAGAAACCAGAGATCAAATTACCGACATTCATTGGATCATTGAAAAAGCAAGAGAATTCCAGAAAAACATCTGCTTGATTGACTACACTAAAGCCTTTGACTGTGTGGATCACAACAAAATGGAAAATTCTTAAAGAGACTGGAATATCAGACCACCTTACCTGCCTCCTAAGAAATCAGCATGCTGGTCAAGAAGCAACAGAACCAGACATGGAACAACAGACTGGTTCCAAATAGGGAAAGGAGTACATCAAGGCTGTATATTGTCACCCTGCTTATTTACCTTACATGCAGAGTACATCATGTGAAATGCCAGACTGGATGAAGCACAAGCTGGAATCAAGATTGCCGGGAGGAATATCAGTAGCCTCAGATATGCAGATGACACCACCCTTGTGGCAGAAAGTGAAGAAGAACTAAAGAGCCTCTTGATGAAAGTGAAAGAGGAGAGCGAAAAAGCTGGCTTAAAGCTCAGCATTCAGAAAATGAAGATCATGGCATCTGGTCCCATCACTTCATTTCAAATAGATGGGGAAACAAGGGAAACAGTGACAGACTTTATTTTTGGGGGCTCCAAGATCACTGCAGATAATGACTGCAGCCATGAAATTAAAAGACGCTTGCTCCTTGGAAGAAAAGCTATGACCATATTAGACCGTATTAGAAAAGCGTATTAGAAAGCAAAGACGTTGCCGACAAAGGTCCACATAGTCAAAGTTACGGTTTTTCCAGTAGTCTAATTTGGATGTGAGAGTTAGACCATAAAGAAAGCTGAGCACTGAAGAATTGATGCTCTTGAATTGTGGTGTTGGAAAAGAGTCTTGAGAGTCCCTTGGACAAACAGCAAGGGCGTCAAACCAGTCAATCCTAAAGGAAATCAGTCCTGAATATTTATTAGAAGGACTGATGCTGAAGCTCCAATTCTTTGGCCACCTGATGCGAAGAACTGACTCACCGGGAAAGACCCTGATGCTGGGAAAGATTGAAGGCAATAGAAGGGGGTGACAGAGGATGAAACGGTTGGATGGCATCACCGACTCGATGGACATGAGTTTGAGTAAGCTTCGGGAGTTGGTGATGGACAGGGAGGCCTGGCGTGCTGCAGTCCATGGGGTTGCGAAGAGTTGAACACGACTGAGTGACTCAACTGAGCGGAATGAAGGAAGAGCAGCAGAAATAGTAGATATCTCAATAAATATAATAGACTATTCTTGAATTCTTTAAAAATGTCTTGATGGTTAAATAAAAAATTATAAAATTGTTACAGAGATTTCAGTATATACAGAGGTAATATTGAAGATGACTGTAACTTAAAGGAAAGAGAGGTAAAGAGAGCTATATTGTGATAAAGTTTCTCAGTTCCACTTTAAATGGTAAATGATTGATTCTCATTACACTTTGGAAAACTAAATACTTACATTGTAATCTCTAGAGCAATCACAAGTAACTAATCAAAAAGATATAATAAAAACACAGTAAATAAAAATGGAACACCAGAAAATGTCTAATACAGATAGAGGGAGAAATGAGGAAAAAGGGCGAAAAACAGGGAAGCACAGCAAATTAAAAATGATCACAAAGTCAAACGTATCAATAATTACTTAAATCTAGTCTAAGCAAAACAGTCAGTGCAGAGATCATCGTATTCGATTTTTAAAATAACCCAACACTGTACAGGAAAGTTAAAATACCCACTCCTGAGTATTTACTCCAGAGAAATGAAAACTTATTTTCATACAGTAACCTGTACACAAATGTTAATTTCATCTCTATAATTGCTTAATGTGGGAAAAAGTCTTTTGTGGTACATCCATAATACAGTGGAATACTACTGACTAATATTAACAAAAAGGAACAAACTGTTGATCCGTATGACAACTTGGATGGATCCCAGAGTTGTCATATTGAGTGAAAGAAATAATTTCAAAAGGTTAGATACCATATGATTCTATTATGTGAATTCTGTGATTCTGTTATACTGAAAATATAAAACTGTAGTGATTGAAAGTAGATCAGTAGTCACCAGGAGTTAGGGATGAGGAGAGAATGACTAAGGGATAAAACTCTTTGTCCTTTAGAGATAACATTTTAAGGGACTTTCCTGGGTGATGGTACTGTTCTGTATCTTGATTGTGGCACAATTACATGTGCTTAAATTCGTAGAATTGTACACTAAAAATGGTTCATTTTACTGTATGACAACATAAAAAGGTTTTTAAAAAGTTGACTCTAGTTTGAGTGCTTTGGCTCAGGAACAAAGTAGAATTTCTTCTATGGTAATAACACTCTTATGGAAGGGAGTGGTCACTTGAAAGTGAGTTGTGTTAGCATTGCGATCCCACTTAGCATAGCCCAGATTGCCCTAAAATGTTTAGATGAAAATTAGAAAGTAGTTGGAATATGGCTTGGAAATAAGACCTTTCAGACACAGAAGCAAAGCAAATGAGGGCGAATCTTGCCAAGTTGTAGGGAACCAGGGGCCCCTAGGAGGACAGATGGGCACTGGGAAATTCTCTTTGTTGGGATCTGCAGGGAACTTGGTTATATTCTATTTTGAGTGGTTTGCTGAGTTTGCTGTCCAGGGAGAACAGAGTATAGCAGCAGAAGGTAAGATGTGAACTAGAGTGAGAGTTCAGTTCAGTTCATTTGCTCAGTCATGTCCGACTCTTTGCGACCCCATGGATCGCAGCATGCCAGGCCTCCCTATCCATCACCATCTCTTGGAGTTCACTCAGACTTACGTCCATCGAGTCCGTGATGCCATCCAGCCATCTCATCCTCGGTCGTCCTCTTCTCCTCCTGCCCTCAATCCCTCCCAACATCAGAGTCTTTTTCCAATGAGTCAGCTCTTCGCATAAGGTGGCCAAAGTACTGGAGTTTCAGCTTTAGCATCATTCCTTCCAAAGAAATCCCAGGGCTGATCTTCAGAATGCACTGGTTGGATCTCCTTGCAGTCCAAGGGACTCTCAAGAGTCTTCTCCAACACCACAGTTCAAAAGCATCAATTCTTTGGCGCTCAGCTTTCTTCACAGTTCAACTTTCACATCCATACATGACCACAGGAAAAACCATAGCCTTGACTAGACAGACCTTAGTCTGCAAAGTAATGTCTCTGAGTTCAGTGGGAAATGAAAATCAGAGTTGGGGTGAATATGAGGACTTGGAATCCACAGAATGGCAGCTTGGAGCGTGGGTTTCCTACAGTATGGTTCTGTCTTTGTTGACCACTATTAAAAAGAAAGTGTAGATAGTTTGGGGCAACTCAGGAGACATCTAAGTGATGAAAGTTTAATCCCTTTTATCATGCTAACTGCTGACATTTAACTTACTTGACTTTAAGTTTTGTGAAAAAATTGAGTACCAAATATTGATTACTAATTTTATATATTCTGTATACCTTTCACCCAAACTGCTCATACTGTTAACTGTAAACTACTCGATAACATTTCTCATTGGAACAGACAGAAAGAGTAGTGACTGTTACTGATTAAAATCACCTGGTTCTTTTCCATGAGGGAAGATGATACAGACTCGTGGGTATAATGGGCTTGGAAGTCAGGAAGACCTGGGATCCAGTCCTAGCTCCACCACTCATTTAGTTGTGCACTCTGACCAGATAACAGTTTTTCTCAGCAGGGGTTATTAGAGAGGTGGAACCTTACAGGATTGTTGCAAGGATTAAGTTCACATGAGCAGCATCCATCTACCTTCCAGGCACATAACATCCTTCTTTATTACCACTCTATGATGGTTCACTGCCCAAGTTCCTGTTAGTTTGAAAACACATTAAAAAATTATGATGGGCTCAAAAGCCAACCAGCAGTAATCCTAAAAAACTGAGTGTAGTTGAACTGCTGCCTTGCCCTAAGCATCATCCCACATTGGCTGCTGTTCTGCCCTATTACCTTGGCTCATTCAGAGTCGCCAACCTTGCTGAAGACTTCTAAGGATCTTAAATTGCTTCTTGTGAAAGGATCAGAAATAAAATATACTTTTATTGTCAAAAAATGCCAAATATTTCCTTAGTATGTTTAATTATCTAAATGTGTGGGTTGAGTTTCTGTCATGATCTGCAAAATATAGCATACAGTCTTGACAGAATGATTCAGAAGAGATTACGTGTGAACGTGTGCTCAGCAGCCTGAATGTTCCCAACTGGGGCAGGGGTGTATGAGAGCTGTGAACGAAGCATTCCCAGTTGACCCATGGAGTAGATTCTAGAAGAGCAGTTAAAATTTTACTGTAACAGATTCCTAGTATGAATCAGATGAGCTTAGTTTTCTGGCTAGGAGAAATGAAATAAATTGGACTTGATAGCACTAGGATTTACTTCTCTGCAAATCTTTGCGTTACTGAATGGAACCTCTGCCTTTGGGGCTGCAAGTTGTGTTGTGGTTCCATGTTTTTCCATGTCTGTTTTGGTGGCTGATGTGTGATGAGACAGGAATTGGTTTGCCTAGGGCTTGCTCCTTGGAATAAAAGCTGTGACAAAACCTAGACAGTGTATTAAACAGCAGAGACATCACTGCCAACAAAGGTCCGTGTAGTCAAAGCTGTGGTTTTCCCAGTAATCATATATGGGTGTGAGAGTTGGACCAGAAAGAAGGCTGACACAGTTGCTCCTTTCCAAGTTTAAAGATGAGTTTGTTGTCCCTTGACTTGACTTTGCTTACTTACTTCATCAGTAAAGTTTCCAGTTTCATCAGGATTGGCAGGTAATTGAAGACTCGAGAGTCCCCTGGATAGCAAAGAGATCAAGCCAGTCAATCCTAAAGGAATGTAATCCTGAATATTCATCTGAGGGACTGATGCTGAAGCTTCAATACTTTGGCCCCCTGATGCGAAGTCTAACTCATTAGAAAAGACCCACCCTGATGCTGGGAAAGATTGAGGACAGGAGGTTCAGAAGGGAACAATAGAGGATGAGATGCTTGGATGGCATCACCAATTCATTGGACATGAGTTTGAGCAAACTCTGGGAGATGGTGAAGGACAGGAAAGGCTGGTGTGCTGTAGTCCATGGGGTTGCAAAGAGTCAGGTGTGACTTGGTGACTGAAAAACAACCATAACAACGCTGTACATTAACATCTAGGCAGGAAAGGCTGATGGTTGGCATAGGAGATCAGGTATCAGGGGCGCAGGTCTTGGTTCTGGCTGAGGTGTCAGGACTGGCACTCAGGCACAAGAGAACGTAAAAGCTGCTGAAATCCTAGAACTACAGTGCAATGTGGAAATTTGGTGAAGGAAGAAAGAATCTGATTCACCTGATCTACTTTGGTAGGAGTTTCTTAGTTTTCCCAAAGTAAATACAGGACTGTTCTTAGTGTGGAGGACAAGGCTGAGTGGGAGTTAGGGCCTAATGGTGAGTAGAGGGTAAAGGAGATGGTCATGGGAGTGAAAGGAGTTGAGATAATTCAGGAGATTTCTCTGACATAAGCATGTTTTCAGCTGCTTAATTAAAAAGAAAAATTATGTTATTTGACCTCTGTTTAGGTCAAATGTCCATTCCCTGGTGGCTCAGACAGTAAAGCGTCTGCCTACACCACGGGAGACCCGGGTTTGATCCCTGGGTCGGGAAGATCCCCTGGAAAAGGAAATGGCAACCCACTCCAGTGTTCTTGCCTGGAGAATCCCATGGATGGAGGAGCCTGGTGGGCTACAGTCCACGGGATCACAAAGAATCGGACACGACTGAGCGACTTCACTTAGGTCAAATAACACCTCCTCACCTCTCCTGTCCCCATCCTTGAGTCTCACTTGCAGAGGCCATCGCTTTCAATTCTTAAAACTTTTTGGGGGGAGTTTGCCTTTATATTTATAAATAACATGCTTATAATGCTATTCCTTGATTTTTTTTCAATATTGTACATCATCTAGAGGATTCATACGGGGGAAGATTACTCTGCTTTTATATTCTCTGCCCAGCCTTTCCTCTTTCTTACTCTTAGATGCTGATCTTTCCCATATAGTTGATTTTTTAAATTGATTGACAGATTTAACTATGTAAATTAATAAATTATATTTATGTGGTTATTATGACTTTGTGTACCATGATTGTTCTTATTTCTGGTAAAGTGTTTAGTGTTTCCTGGAGTTAATTATTTCATTTTTTTCATTTGCATGCAATCTGTGTTCTCTGACAGAACTGTAAAACTCATGTAATATAAACTCATCAGATTGTATGTCATTTTTCACTTTGGAGACATTCCTTCCAATTTTCCTTCATTGACTGCTACATAGCTGTCATGGAAATAGTTTTTACCCTTTCCTGAATCCAAAGTCTTTTTGTTGTTGCTGTTCTGGAGGCATGATATTATATAACTGAGATAGGCATGGGCGGTAAAATACTTTGAGAACCTTACCTCCCTGAAAATTGTTCTTTCCCCGCTCCTCTCAGATTTTTGATTGGCTCCTGTTCTTGTTTGGTCGCTAACTCATGTCCAGTTCTTTTGCCGTCCCATGGACTGCAGCCCATCAGGCTCTTCCATCCACGGGATTTCCTAGGCAAGAATACTGGAGTGGGTTCCCATTTCTTTTTCTGTGGGATCTTCCTGAGCCAGGGATCAAACCCTTGTCTCCTGCATTGCCGGGAGACTCTTTACCACTGAGCCACCAGGGAAGGCCTTTTAGTTGGCTAGATATGAAATTCTCTGTTAGAAGTCATTTTCCTTCAGAATTATGAAGGCATTCATTGCTCTAGTGTCTTTCTAGCTTTCATTATTGCTTCTGAGAAATATGATGCCATTCTGACCCCTGTTCAATTGTATATAAACTGTTTTAGGATCTTTTTTGGTGTTGTGAAATTTCAAGCTGTAGTGTTCTGAAGTAGTTCTTCTTCTTTTAAAAATTCAGTCCTTATTCTCTTTATTCTGAGGTTTTAAATCAGTCTTTTCAATGTGAAACTCATGTCTTTCAGTTATGAGCAATTCTGTCTTTGAAAATTTCTACTTTTTTTTTTTCCATTCTGTTTTGGGGATTCTTATTTTTCCATTGCTGAGATTCTTGAAATGGTCTCATTTCTTTCTTCTTTTCCCCCCTGTTTTGCTCTTTGACTTCTTGTTCTATTTCTTAGAAAATTTCAATTATTATTCCCCATCCTGCTTCTGAAGCTCTTTCCTTTAAATTTGTGCTGTTATGTTTTCATTTTCCAAGGTAATTTTGTTTGTTTTCTGAAGGTTGGAATCTTCTTGTCTTATATTGCTAATGATCTAAAGATTTTTTTTTCCTCTTCCTTGCTTGATCATTTTCTTCAGAGTTTCCTTCCTTCTGTTTTCTTTGCTGTTTAACTTTTATGTTAAACTGTCTTCACATATGTGATTGTCCTTGTCCAGCCTTTTATTTTTAAAAGTGAGGTACTAAAATGTAAGCAGAACTGTGTAGGGCCATTTTGTTAACTGGTGGGAAGCTGGACATCTCCTAGGGGACCCAGGATTGCCAGTAGCTGTGGGTCTTTTCTTTTGGGCCAGTTTTCTCAGAGAAATCCTCCTGGCTAGATATATAGACAGACTTGTGTTACAGAACTGAGGAGAGAAGAGTGTTTTTGTGTATGGGGAAGGGCTCATTGCTCCTAGGCAGACTCTCCCTCAGTCCCACTGCTGTTAGTAACAAGTCTCGCTCCTGTTTACACTGAGTCCTCCCTGGTCCCACACCTCCAAATACTGAACCTTTAAGGCATCTCTCTAGGGAGAAGCACCAGACACCGGAGAGAACATCTCGAGTGTGGGCGCTGCTCCAGGTCTGTGCGCCACCTAGCATAACTGGGGGCTGGATCGACAGCTTTCAGAAATGTAGGAAATTTATATTCTCTGTACAGATGTAGTGGTTCTCTTTGAAAAACACAACTGCCTAGGATGCTCATTCTGTGTAATTCCTGTTTCTGGGCTTTATGTTTTCCTCCTTTGTTTGTTTGTTTTTTTTTTTTTCCTCTTCCTTGCTTGATCATTTTCTTCAGAGTTTCCTTCCTTCTGTTTTCTTTGCTGTTTAACTTTTATGTTAAACTGTCTTCACATATGTGATTGTCCTTGTCCAGCCTTTTATTTTTAAAAGTGAGGTACTAAAATGTAAGCAGAACTGTGTAGGGCCATTTTGTTAACTGGTGGGAAGCTGGACATCTCCTAGGGGACCCAGGATTGCCAGTAGCTGTGGGTCTTTTCTTTTGGGCCAGTTTTCTCAGAGAAATCCTCCTGGCTAGATATATAGACAGACTTGTGTTACAGAACTGAGGAGAGAAGAGTGTTTTTGTGTATGGGGAAGGGCTCATTGCTCCTAGGCAGACTCTCCCTCAGTCCCACTGCTGTTAGTAACAAGTCTCGCTCCTGTTTACACTGAGTCCTCCCTGGTCCCACACCTCCAAATACTGAACCTTTAAGGCATCTCTCTAGGGAGAAGCACCAGACACCGGAGAGAACATCTCGAGTGTGGGCGCTGCTCCAGGTCTGTGCGCCACCTAGCATAACTGGGGGCTGGATCGACAGCTTTCAGAAATGTAGGAAATTTATATTCTCTGTACAGATGTAGTGGTTCTCTTTGAAAAACACAACTGCCTAGGATGCTCATTCTGTGTAATTCCTGTTTCTGGGCTTTATGTTTTCCTCCTTTGTTTGTTTGTTTTTTTTTTCCAGAGCAAATTGGAGCTTTGGCAGATCAGCACATTGTCCATGTGGCCTGTGGCGAGTCCCACAGTCTGGCCCTCAGTGACCAGGGCCAGCTGTTTTCCTGGGGTGCAGGTAGTGATGGTCAGCTGGGACTCATGACTACTGAGGATTCTGTGGCAGTACCCAGGTAAGAATGTCAGTTACTGTAAAGGTTATTTCCTGCTAGTTTCTTTGTTAGACTCCTTGGTTTGGGTTCTGCTTTCTTCTTTACTTAATAATTGTTGCTCCCTTTGAGCCACTGTCACGCCTTATACTGTTAACACTTGTCCCCAGAATTGTAATTGTAGAAGTGTTTGAAAGTGAAAGTCACTTAGCTGTGTCCCACTCTGCGAGCCCATGAACTACACAGTCCATGGAATTCTCCAGGCCAGAATACTGGAGTGGGTAACCTTTCCCTTCACCAGGGGATCTTCCCAACCCAGGGATCGAACCCAGGTCTCCCGAGTTGCAGGCGGATTCTTTACCAGCTGAGCCACAAGGGAAGCCTGATAGAAGTGTTTATCTCCAGTTAAAAAAAACTGAGTTGTTTGCAAACTATACTTCATTTATTCCAATAGCCTGTTGCTGGTAGTGTTTGGAGCTCATTAAATGTTTGAATTAATAAACCTCTTTTCACATGCTGCACTTATTAACCTTTAACTTAAAATTGCAAGCCTAAATCAATTATTCCATT
This sequence comes from Oreotragus oreotragus, assembly GCA_006410675.1. Taxonomy (NCBI): domain Eukaryota; kingdom Metazoa; phylum Chordata; class Mammalia; order Artiodactyla; family Bovidae; genus Oreotragus; species Oreotragus oreotragus. Next base: position 256,219 of record SJYX01019039.1, on the reverse strand, counting down.
AGACACTTTAACGTTCAGTCACAAAGCTGACCTGTTATTCTGAATAATAGGCCAGATTACCTTGAGCGTTATCAACAGCTAATATACCAAATATACGTAAGTTCTTTAGCACAGAAGTACTAATACAATGGTTTTTAGTCCCTTAAGTGTTTACTTAATTCTAAATCTTAGATGAAGGGCTTTACCAGTGGCTCAGTGGTAAAAAATCCATCTGCCAATACAGGAGACTCAAGCTTGATCCCTGGGTCAGGAAGTTCCCCTGGAAAAGGAAATGGCAACCCACTCCAGTATCCTTGCTTGGAGAATCCCATGGACTGAGGAGCCTGACAGGCTACAGCCCATGAGGTCACAAAAGAGTCAGACACCACTTAGCGACTAAACACAACAAAATCTTAGATGATTTGGCTAAGTATCTAACAGATGCTTCACTACTAAGAAAATGTCTGTAGTATTGAAGTTACTCTCAAGTGGACATTTTGGGGGTGGCATCTCTGTTTGTTGAGGGTTTGAAATGATCAAAGAGGCCACTGGTTTATTTCCTTCAGTTAACTGCTTTTCCTTTATACTTCAAATGTACAACGTTCTCCTGTTGCAGTACTAGTCACATTCATTGCAGTTTTAATTTAATAACTAATTTTAGTACAAAGCTGGGAGCTCTTGATGCCAGGAGAACTGGATTATTTATTTTAGCATCACCATTGCTAAGGGTGCTCTAGCACATGCATTGCTCAATATAGATCTGGTTAATAAATGACCTCTCCTCCCCTGACCAAGTATTGTCCCTTTAAAGCACAATATGTTCTTCCTCCTCCTCCATTTTGCCCTTCTTAGATTTTGGCTCTTTAATCAAAAGTTGTTTTAGGGAAAAGAGAAACACGGAGGTAAGAGTAATTTGATTCATTTCCTGAGTTAGAACAGGTAATGTCTTGGGTTCATTACTTTCAGAAATTAATTTAAGTTTTGAAGAAGCAGGTGAGTGGAAATTTTAAAAAAGGGATGGCTTATTTTAGTGAAATTGCATGTAAATATTAAGGAAAAGATTTATAGTATTCATGACAAAAATATTTCATTTGTCAATGAACAAATACTCAAGTCATTAGTGGCATTTCATTTCAAAAAATGAAGTAGTCTGTGTTAGAGTAGCAATTTGTTATTATTTCTGTTAGTTATGCCTAAATTGTGGATGACTTCTGAGGCTTTAGTTTGTATATAATTTTATGTTAATTAAGATGCATTCATCAATTCCTATCTTAGTATTGTGGGAAGTAACATAGCTTTGATGTCAGACAGCCTCAGATTCCAGCATTGGCTCTATTTTGTAATAGGTGAGTTGCTTTGGGCAAATTGTTTTAACTTAGCTGAGCCTCAGTTTCCTAACTTAAAAGTGAAATTATGTAGTACTGTGTACCTTTACCAAGTTGTTGGGAGGATGGAGTAAGATGAGTAGGTGAAGCACAGTGTATGCTTGTGCGTATATATCCCCTTTTCTCCATCTTATGGTGCAATTTCTTATTGTCTTCTTTCTTTTGACCTGCTGTGTGTTGTTTTTTTTTAACTGTGATTGTGAAGGTTGTAATAAGGGTAATGGTGACCCACAAAGGGAGAAGTGTGGGGAATTTGAGTGGAAACTGGCCAGTAAAAGGACTCTGGTTGCATAAAGTTCTGAAACATCGGTCCCTGAGACGGGATAACTTTTTTCAGTTTTAAAACATAGTGGGTTTCTGGGCTTCCCCGGTGGCTCAGTGGTAAAGAACCTTCCTGCTAGTGCGGGAGACAAGGATTCGACCCCTGGTCTGGGAAGATCCCACATCTGCAGGGCAGATAAGCCCCCGTGCTGCTGCTGTTCAGCCTGTGCTCTAGGGCCTGGGAGTCACATGTTGAACCCGTGCATGTCCTGGAGCCTGTGCTCCGCGACAAGAGACGCCTCCACGCTGTGCCTGGAGAGTCGCCCCTGCTGGCCCCGACTAGAGAAGAGCCAGCACAGCCACAGACAAAACACATGTTTTTTAAAAATAGTGAAATTCTACAAGCTGTTGATATGTGCAGCAAAAAAATTGCTGTGTCTATAGCAAATGTCCAGGGAATTATTCTGAGTGAAAAAGAACCCAATCCTGAAAGGCTACCTACTATATGATTCCATTTACATAACATTCTTGAAGTGACAACATTTTGGCAGTGGCGGGTAGAATAGTGATTGCCATGGTCTATGATGGAGGAGGGGAGGGGTGGGTGTAAACACGACGAATCCTTGTGTTGGAAACGTTGAATATGGTGGTGGATGCATGAGCCTACATAGGTGACAGAAATACCACAAACACAGAAATAAGTGTGAAATTCTACAAGCTGTTGATATGTGCAGCAAAAAAATTGCTGTGTCTATAGCAAATGTCCAGGGAATTATTCTGAGTGAAAAAGAACCCAATCCTGAAAGGCTACCTACTATATGATTCCATTTACATAACATTCTTGAAGTGACAACATTTTGGCAGTGGCGGGTAGAATAGTGATTGCCATGGTCTATGATGGAGGAGGGGAGGGGTGGGTGTAAACACGACGAATCCTTGTGTTGGAAACGTTGAATATGGTGGTGGATGCATGAGCCTACATAGGTGACAGAAATACCACAAACACAGAAATAAGTTCAAATAAAACTGGGGACAAAGAAGTGAGATTGGTCCTTTGTATTTCTGTCAATATCCCTGTTTTAATTTTTTTTCCCTATAGTTTTGCAAAATGTCATCACTGGGGGAGACTGGGTAAAGCCTGCAAGGGATCTCTGTATTATTTCGTACAACTGCGTGTGAATTTACAATTATCTCCATAAAAAATAGTTGGGTTCTGTTTGGTACTAAATGTATATGTGAATTCTATTTTATAAACTTTTTTTATATCTGAGAAAATAAACTGTTAAAGCAACATTACCTGTTACTCTAAATCACCCCCGACTTCCCTGTTGGACATCTATCTTGTAAAATGCCCCTCTGAGTCTTTTGTTCCCATGGCATACACTTAATGATGAGGAACATGGCAACCTATGAATTATTAAAATAGGAAGGAGGAGATATTTCTCAGGCTGTCAAACGCTATTGGGCAGTGCCAAACATTTTTTTTTCTACATGCCATGGAGCAGCTAAGCCCGTGGGCCACAGCTGCCGAGCCTGTATGGCTCAGTGGTAAGGAATCCACCTGCCGATGGAAGAATCTACATGCCATGGAGCAGCTAAGCCCGTGGGCCACAGCTGCCGAGCCTGTATTTGCCGAGCCCATGGACTGCAAGTACTGAAGGCTGTGAGTCTAGAGTCCATGCTCCGCAATAAGAGGAGCCACTAGGATGAGCAGCCCCTGCAAGGCTGTGAAGAGTAGCCCCTGGTCACTGCGAGCAGGGAAGAGCTCTCGCAGCAACAAAGGCCCAACACGGCCAAAAACACGTAAATAAAAAAGAATTTACCATCCTAACCATTTTAAGTGTACAGTTTAGTAGTGTTATGTACATTCACACTGTTGTGTGACCAGTCTCCAGAACTGTTTTTCTTGTAGAAATAGAACTCTACACTCATTAAATGAAAACTCCTTATTTCTCCTCGTCTAGCCCCTGGCAGGCACCATTAGACTTCTGATTTGTATGAATTTGGCTAGTCTAGATATGTCACATAAATGAAACCATAGACTGTTTGTCTTTTTGCTACTGGCTTATTTCACTAGGCATAATTCCAGGTTTCATTCACGTTGTAGCATGTGTCAGAATTTCCATTCTTAAAGAGTGATGAATATTCCATTGTACACATATTCCAACTGTATATACTACATTTGTTTTTCTGGTCATCGGTTGATGGACAGTTGGGTTGCTTCCACCTTATAGCCTTTGTAAGTATGATTGTGGGTGTACAAATATCTCTTTGGGACCCTGTTTTCGGTTCATTTGGTTATGTACCTGGAAGTGAGATTGCTAGATCATGCCATTGCTCTCATCTGAAAGCAATTTAGATATCAGCCATGTTCTTAGGGTATGTCTCTGGCTGCTTACTCCTTTTGTCTCTGAATTGGATATGACAAGGTAGAAATTAACACAGGGTTGTAGTGATGGGTTTAAGTGCAGAGCAGGGTTTCTTTCTTTTAAATGGTAGCTACCAAAGATGCAGGAGGTTAGTGAAAGACTTAATAGAACTTTATCATGTAAGAGCATATATTTAATTTTAAAAAGTGTTTTGTGAAACATGTTATTTATTACAACTATTTTATTTAGTTGGGAATATTTCCAATCATTGTGAATACCCTTCTTAAAAGGAAAGTCTTTTCTGTTGTAGGTTAATACAAAAGCTGAACCAGCAGACAATATTACAAGTTTCCTGTGGCAACTGGCATTGCTTGGCTCTTGCAGCTGGTAATGTAACATTAAAATCTATGCTAGTGTTGTGTTAATTTGGGGACCATTTCTCTTCGTATTTGTATGTGATGTTATATAACCAGATACATTTAACTAACTAGTTAGGGTCTGTGCATTCCTGTTGGACAGTGACAGTTCTAAGATAGCCCTTCTGTAGCTCATACTTTTCTAGGGTGTGGATGATGAAGAAGATGGTTACCACTGCTGTTCCACCTCTCTCAGGGAAAATCAGCAGGAGGCAAGACTGTTGTTCATCAGTGTACTTGAACAGAGGACTGATTTTTTATTTTTTAACTACAACTCATATGGCTATTCCACCGTAAAGCGCCCAAATAAATGAAGAAGTTGAAGTTAGGAAAACCTAAGCCAACATATGCTGCTATATTCTGTTAGGATAAATTTGTGGGAACGTCAGCACTAACACATCCTGCTTGATTCTCTCTGGTGTTGTTTATAACTGGACCCTTTGAAGTCCTGGGTCTCTTGTAGTCCTAGTATGGTCAGAACTAGTTCCCTTTGCTCAGTGGATCTAAGCCTGATAATTGGCCTATTCAATACTGAACTGATTTAAACATTTAGTTTTTTCTTTGCATAAATGTTAATAGCCTTTGAAGGGTGTTGATCTCTGTGTTGTCATGACAAGTGGGAGTTCTGATTGTGAGAGTCTCACACCATGAAGTGTGTCTGCTTCCTTGCTCTTGGGTGTGTGTTGTGGCGGGGACGGGGGAGCGAGATGTGAGGGTGGGGGGTGGGCAACTAACAAATGAGCCCTGCGGGATCTCCATTGTTCTTATAAGTTTATATTTGTGAATGAAACTTGTATCTTTCTGGTAAGGCCAGTTATCTTCTTCTGATTTCAGATGGACAGTTCTTCACGTGGGGGAGAAACAGCCATGGGCAGTTGGGCCTGGGGAAGGAGTTCCCCTCCCAAGCCAGTCCACAGAGGGTGAGGTCCCTGGAGGGGATCCCGCTGGCGCAAGTGGTCGCAGGAGGGGCCCACAGCTTTGCCCTATCACTCTCAGGAGCTGTATTTGGCTGGGGCATGAATAATGCAGGGCAGCTCGGGCTCAGTGATGAGAAAGGTGGGTGAAGTCTTCACGTGGCCCTCTTCACCTCATTTGTTTAGTACATGCTTCCTGAGGAGCTTCTGTGTCTCCCCCGTGTCAGCCACTAAGGGTGCAGCAAGAACCAAAGCAGATAATACCCTTGACTTAGTGGAGACTGCATGCTAATGGGCAGACACAGACAACAAACCAGTGTGTATACAGTGGAAACAGTGACAGATTTTCTTGGGCTCCAAAGTCACTGCGGATGGTGACTGCAGCCATGAAATTACAAGACGCTTGCTCCTTGGAAGAAAAGCTATGACCAACCTAGACAGCATATTAAAACGCAGAGACATTACTTTGCCAGCAAAGGTCCGTCTAGTCAAAGCTATGGTTTTTCCAGTAGTCATGTATGGACGTGAGAGTTGGACCATAAAGAAGGCTGAGCACTGAAGAATTGATGCTTTTGAACTGCGGTGTTGGAGAAGACTCTTGAGACTCTCTTTGACAGCAAAGAGATCAAACCAGTCAATTATAAAGGAAATCAACCCTGAATATTCATTGGAAGGACTGATGCTGAAGCTGAAGCTTCAATACTTTGGCCACCTGATACGCAGAACTGAGTCATTGGAAAAGACTGATGCTGGGAAAGATTTAAGGCAGGGGGAGAAGGGGGTGACAGAGGATGAGATGGTTGGATGGCATCACTGACTCAATGGACATGAGTTTGAGCAAGTTCCAGGAGATGGTGATGGACAGGGAAGCCTGGCGTGATGCAGTCCATGGGGTCTCAAGGAGTCAGACAGGAGTGACGACTGAACGACAGCAACAAATGTATGCAGTGTGTCAGAGGCTTTGAGAGGAAAGTTTCCTATTTTATTAAGGTACCCAGGGAGGGCCTCTTGAATAAGATGTTCAGCAGAGCCCTGTAGGAAGTCCAGTAGAGGAGGAGGTGTTTAGAGGAGCTGGGTGAAAACTGTTGCAGTCAGGGAGCAGGGTGTGCAGAGGCTCTGAAGTGGGAGGAATCATGGTAGGCTTGGGGATCAGCAAGGGGAGGAGTAGCAGAGCTGGACCCCCGAGGGGAAGGGAGGCCCTGCAGTGTAGGGCCCCGAAGGACAGGGTAAGGATTTTGGCTTCTCTCAGTGAAAGAGAAAGACGCTGAGGGTGCTGAGGAGAAGAGTAATCTGACTTGACTTTGCCTAGAATCGGTCCATGGGGAAGCTAGCAGACCACTTTTGAGGCAATGGGAATAAAGATGGATTTTGAATGTATTCTGAAGGTGGGGCCAGTTGGTTTTCCTCACTGTTGGATGTACTTTGAAATAAAGAGAGGAAAAAGTGGAAGGGTATAGCTGCATTTGTGAAATGAGGAAAACTGTATGGGGAAGTAGGGAGGAAGGTGGGCAGAGTCGGGGATTATGGGGAATTAGGCTTTAAATATGTTAAAAATGAGATGTCTATTAGACATCCAAGTGGAGGTTCAGGCAGCAAGCTAAAGAGGAGAATCAGGAATCAAGGGGGGCCCAAAATTGAGGCTAAGAGAACTGTGCATATTTCATCCCAAAGGCAGATGATATTGACTTTTTGATATTTCTCTTTTTCTAGATCGAGAGTCTCCTTGCCATGTGAAGCTCCTGCGAACACAGAAAGTTGTCTATATCAGTTGTGGAGAAGAACATACAGCAGTTCTTACAAAAGTAAGGAGCTTCAGTATTCTGGTTTGTTCTGTGGTACTGTTATAATAAGGATGATTATCATTGCTTGATTATTTTTGATAAGGTCTTTTATAGAGAGTAGGAATAGTGTATAAAAATAGTTCAATATATATAACCTTGAAATACATATAGCGATATTCTCTGTTCCTAAGCTGGAATCAACATTGCAGGTAGAAATACCAATAACCTCAGATGTGCAGATGACACTACCCTTATGGAAGAAAGTGAAGAGGAATTAAAGAGCCTCTTGATGAAGGTGAAAGAGAAGAGTGAAAAACCTGTCTTAAAACTCAACATTTAAAAAATGAAGATCATGGCATCTGGTCCCATCACTTCATGGTAAATAGATGGGGATACAATGGAAACAGTGAGAGACTTTATTTTGGGGGGGCTCCAAAATCACTGTGGATGGTGACTACAGCCATGAAATTAAAAGATGCTTGCTCCTTGAAAGAAAAGCAATGACAAAGCTAGACAGCATTTTAAAAAGCAGAGATATTACTTTGCCAACAAAGATCTATCTAGTCAAAGCTATGGTTTTTTCCAGTAGTCATGTATGCATGTGAGATTTGGACCATAAATAAAGCTGAGCACTGAAGAATTGATGCCTTCCAACTGTCGTGCTGGAAAGGACTCTTGAGACTCCCTTTGACAGTAGAGAGATCAAACCAGTCAATTGTAAAGGAAATCAGCCCTGAATATTCACTTAAAGGACTGATGCTGATGCTGCAGTTCCAATACTTTGACCACCTGATGGGAAGAGCCAAATCATTGGAAAAGATCCTGATGCTGGGAACGATTGAAGGCAGGGTGAGATGGTTGGATGGTATCACTGACTCAATGAACACGAGTTTGAGCAAACCCTGGAAGATGGTGAAGGATAGGAAAGCTTGGAGGGCTGCAGTCCACGGGGTCACAAAGAATTGGACATGACTGAGCAACTGAAGGACGAAAAAGAAAGAGCAATGTAATTAATGTTTTAAAATTATTCAACGTATTTCTTTTGCTTCTAGGGCAGTCACATCTGGAGAGAATGAAAAAGTACTTTTGTGTTAAACAAACTGTTATAGATTCACTTGAATAAAATGCTATAGTATTTGTTGCAAGTACAGCCGCTAAAAAAAAATCTTACTAAGGAATCTGTGGAGCATTTAATTTCTTACATATGAATGGTCATGTACAGTTCATCTCATTTCACCTACCTTTTTCTTCCTTTTTTTGTATTCCTGTTTATTAAGATTGTTGTACTTTTAAACTACTTTTACATTTTATATATAGAGGACACACATTCTCTTGAGCAATAGTGTCTTTGTTCCATAAAGATGTAGTCTTAAATTCTTTTTAAAAATTCTCTTTAATATTTAGAGAACATTCCAAAGAAGTGATTTGTCAGAGTCAAGTGGGCATAGTGTTCTTGTACAGACTGTTGTGATATGAATTTTGTATACAGAAGTTAGAGGAGTGTATCCAAGCTCAGAGACACAGTGCACTTATGTGGTATCTGCTCCTTGTTAGAGTGGAGGTGTGTTTACCTTTGGTGCTGGTTCCTGTGGGCAACTTGGACATGATTCCATGAATGATGAGGTCAATCCAAGAAGAGTTCTGGAGCTGATGGGCAGTGAAGTCACTCAAATTGCTTGTGGCAGGTGAGTGCTCCTAAGAACTTCCTCAGATCTGTTAAGACTCAGAAATGGATCTTGTCTTTATAGTGATGTGGCTACTCCTAACCAGTGTTGTTCTAAGAAAGCAACTGCATGCATACCTATGGTGAAAATTTGGAGAGAGTTCAATCTGAGCGGGGTGTGGCAAGCAACGGTTTTAGAGAAGCAGAGCTACATGGGGCCAGTATAGTTCTTTGGGGATAAAGAATAGCGTGATGTGAGGGAGACATGTAGAAAGGAAACTGAGAGAGCCTCAAAGAAGTCTTGGAAATTTTGCTAATTTTCCCCACCTCTTTCTGTTCATCCCACATGCAGCAGGCCCTTAAACTCTTTCCAGGTCTTACCACCATCCCATTGACCTTGGGTATCAGTGAAGGGCAGTATTATGAAGATCCAGCAGTGCAAAAACAAGCACATGTAAACACGAGAGGGTAGGCTTCTGGGGTCACCTGTAGCAATTGCTGTGCTCACATATGGTTGTTAAAAGTCATTGTGTGTATTCATTTGTTATCAGTAGAAACAGTGCTGTTGGGTTAATTCACATTATTTTCCCCTAGACAACACACCCTAGCCTTTGTGCCTTCTTCTGGACTCATCTATGCATTTGGTTGTGGAGCCAGAGGTCAGTTAGGAACTGGACACACTTGTAACGTCAAGTGCCCTTCTCCTGTGAAAGGTTACTGGGCCGCCCACAGTGGCCAGCTTTCGGCCAGAGCTGGTAAGAGTGATGCTTATTGGAATTTAATGATGTTTTAAGTGCTAAAAACACTTGTTATAGAGCATGTATTTTTTTTTTAACCTTGAGGTCTTTTGGAGGGAATAAATATAAGATATTCTAAAAGTCAACAAATATATGAGCACTTACTATCTACAGTTGAGATTATAAAGAATAAAGTAAAAATTCTATTTTGGCCGTAAGGATTTTGATTGCGGTGTAGCCATTTTATTTATTATTGTTGCTGATAATTAAAGTTCATATTTATTGAAGGCTTAAGCAAGTTCCATTACCATGCTAAGCACTGAAAACAACCTTAAGAACTAGTAGTTATTATCCCCGTGCTGGAGAGGAGGAAAGTGAACCTTATGGAGGTTAAGTAGCTTGCCCCAAATGATGTGGATTCTGGGAGCAGATTTTAAACCCAGGCCCGCTTCTTTCTAAAACCTGTGTTCTTTTAATTTTTAAAAATGTTACAGTTTAAAAAAGTTGTACTCCATTCACAGGTATCACAAAATACTGGCTATATTCCCTGTGGTGTACAAAGCCTCCTTGTAGGCTATCTCACACTCCCCCCCAACTCTGTATTGCCCCTCCCCCCACTCTGTATTGCCCCTGTCTCTTATACACATCTAGATGTGTATAAGAGACAGATATAAAGTTGAAGATGATAAAGAGAATAAATCTACAGAGTAATCTTGAATATTCCATACATTCTATTTAAAATTA
>SJYX01019039.1:154132-245891 GCA_006410675.1 Oreotragus oreotragus | reverse complement strand
GGTATTGCCCCGCCCCCCACGGCCTGCCACTGGTAGCCACTAGGCTGCTCTCTGTGAACTTTAAAGCCAGTGCTTTTGATGCTTGAGTTCTTGTTACCTTCCCTTTATGATTGCTGTTTTGGTCACAATATGACATGATTTTTTTTCATGCCATTTCTATTTCTTCTCTTAAAGACTAGTTAAGTAACGCAGTGTTCATTTCACTGGAAATCAAGATAAGGCAGTTGTTCAGTAAGAATGACTTGAAGCAATAAATCCAGAAGCCTAAATGGAGATGGAGAGTCATTACAAAGAAGTGTGATTTAATAACTGATTTCGATTTTGAAGACTATAAAGTGGCACAGTTATGGCTTAATCAGAATTTCAACAATAACAACCATAAGAACCCTTCTGGAGTAAGAGAAACTTAAGTACAGGGAGGGCCTCCCTGATAACTCAGTTGGTAAAGAATCCATCTGCAATGCGGGAGAACCTGGTTCAGAGTCATTTCCTGTTTGTAAACCTGGCATATAGCACAGGGTCTGGCACAAACTTTTCACTCTAAATATTCATGGAATGAATATATGAGCATCTAAGAATGTTGTGGAACTTGAAATGTAAAATAAACAAGATTTTGTTTTGATCATGTTCCCCAAAGTGGAAAAATGGCTAGGTGTCCTCTTATCTATCATTTATAAATTTCTTTTTCTCTAAGGCATTGTACTCATGTTAGGGAAGCATATATTTAAGAAATACACCAATTTTTAAAAACTCCAGTATGTAGGTTAATTTTAAACCACAAAGTTTCCAAAGTTTAATTACAGGATAAAACTTAAAATGTAAGTAGGTGAATTTCAATTTGCTATATGAATCCTGGTTTTAGGAACCTTCATGGTAATTTGGGATCACAGTGTTCCCGAGAGTGAAGTTTGATCTGTGTCTTAAGGGATGGTTTGGAGTTGGCCAGGTAGAGGACGATGAAGGGGTAGGCTGTGGTGAGTACCATGGACCTGTGCGATTCCAGGAGCACCTTTCCATCATGCTCTAGGGGGCGCCATTCCTGGAGAACACAAGTGTGCTCTGGTAGAAGGGAAAGGCATGGAGCTATGAGGTAGTGTGGTGTATTAGAATTGAGTGAGACGGTGGTGTGAGAGTGTCGCTGTGGGCACAGTGTGATGGGAGGCAAAGCGGAAGCAGGACACGGAGGTCCCTCTATCTGGCGAGCTTCATCCGGAGGTGGCTGCAGACCTCCACACTCAGATGCTGTAAGTGGTGTCTTAGCTGACGTTAGGGTTTATAGTAGTGACTGTTTTAAACTTCAGTGTCATGACAGAGTTAGAATGAAAAAATAGAAACGAGGTCAGGACTAGCTGGCAGTTGGCAGGAGGAAGAGGGGGTTAGAGTGGAAGGTACAGTTTTATATGTTTAGTTTTAACTGAAGTAGAAACAGTCCTGGGAAGAGAGCCAGGAGAGGAGGTTTCTTACTTCTCTGACATAATTAAATGGATAGGAAACCACTCAGAAACATATTTGGAATGTTAGAAAAGGGGGTCAAGGAAAAAGTTTAATTGTTGAAAAACATGCTTTTGAAAATTTTTTGACAGATCGCTTTAAATATCATATTGTTAAGCAGATCTTCTCTGGAGGAGACCAGACTTTTGTACTTTGCTCCAAATATGAGGTAAAAATTTTCTTTTGACTATTATCTTGGGGGTGGAATAATGGTGAACCAATATTTATTTTAATAAATAATAATTACCTGAGAGCAGCATTATTCTTTGTTTCTCCCAATTTTATATTATTAAAATAAGCTGACTAGACTTTGAAGTAATCTCCGTTTTGTTTCCTTAAAGTGCCAATAATTTTCTTGGTATTTAATCACAGAGTTCTACTTTATAATTGACAATTATTTATTTATATCTGGATTTGTCCCAAAAGAGATTTAAGGAGGCCTCAGAGAATTAATACTAACTTTGGGATTATTTGACTCTCTATTGTTTCCTTCCCTGTTAAGTAGCAACAAGTGCTAGGTATTTGAGAACTCACTGTACTTGTCTGATGTGATTGAGTGTATACTGAGTATAAGAGATGCCATTCAGATATCCTTTATTATTTATTGTCTGCTCATAAAACCACACTGAAATTTCCCTCAGGCTGTCTCCTGCATCCCTGTGGTGGGCGAAGGACATTCTTTTAGGGTTGAAGGTGGAAGAGAATGGGGGCTAAGTATCTGTGTTGCTGTTCAGTTGCTAAGTTGTGTCTGACTCTGCGGCCAAGTGGACCTCAGCACACCAGGCTCCCCTGTCCTCCAGTATCTCCCAAAGTTTGCTCAGACTCAGGTCCGTTGAGTCGGTGATGCTGTCTGTGACAGGGCTGTGGTTCCCTCTCCTCTTTCTGGATGAGAAAAGTCATTCTGAAGCGAGCATCGCAGGGTTGTCTTGTCCTCTGCACCCTGCTGCTCTTATGGTCCTCGCCTCCCCCCCCCGCCAGATGTGTATAAGAGACAGACTATGAAACCTGTGTGCCCCAACTATGAGCCTATGTACCCCAACTACGAGCCCACGTACCCCAACTATGAGCCTATGTACCCCAACTATGAGTGCAGGTACTTCAACTATGAGTGCAGGCACCCCAACTATGAGCCCACGTACCCCAACTATGAGCCACGTACCGCAGCTATGAAACCTGCGTGCCCTAGAGCCTGTGCTCCTCAGGGAGAGAAGCCGCTGCAATGGGAAGCCCATGCTCCGCACCTGGAGAGAAGCCCTGCTCTCTGCAACTGGAGAAAAACCTGCACAGCAACAAAGACCCTGCACAGCCAAAAATCAATCAATCAATAAGTGAAATTATTAAAAGAAAAAAAAAACCCCAAAGCACCATGACTACTCACAGAGTGGGGAGGATGTTTCCAGTCTTCTGAGCACATGGAGTTTAATCACAGGATCACTTCCTATGGTCCAATGTTGGGGAACCTGTTGGACCAGACAACACCTCCTTTATTACATGACCAAAGAGTCTAAAATGTTTTTATATCTGACTTCATTCACTTTTTGCAGACATATAAATACATGCTTTTTGGGTGACAGGGGAAATAGTAAAAAAAAAAAAAAAAAAGTTGATGGGAGGAAGTAATTTAGAAAATTACTTCTTCATGGCGTATAAGCAATAATTTTGTTAAAGGACTTTTTCCGCAAAATTAAAGAGATAGACATCTGGCTTCATGGTGGCTCTAATTTCCCAAATCTCTAAATTGAAGCATAAATGGAATCAGGAAGCCTCATGGTCATGGAGATAAGGCTGTTGATCTTGAAGCAGAAGCAGCTGAGTAAAGTCAGCCAGCAAGCAGGTGAGCAGGAAGTAAGGACCTAGACAGATGCTTGGAAACTAATCATTTAGGGACAGTGTGACTGACCATTGTGATGTTTCTGAGTCCCCACATTACACCAGACACTGCTTTAATGCCCTGCTTTGTGGCAGTCCCCAAATAATCTCTTTGGAAAAAGATCTGGCCTTATGGACGGCTTACAAAGACTTGTTGTTTAGTTGCCAAGTTGTGTCTGACTCCTTGTGACTTCATAGACTGTAGCCTGCCAGGCTCCACTGTCCAGGGGATTCTCCAGGCAAGAATACTGGAGTGGGTTGCCATTTCCTACTCCAGGGGATCTTCCTGATCTAGGGATTGAATCCACGTCTCCTGNCCCGCCCCCACCCCAGCCGCCACCTTCCCTTCCCCTGACCCTTCTTTTATTCAGTCAGCTCTTGGCGAGGATTAGCCACATGTAGTGCATTGATCCTCATCCCGCCCTGGGGGAGCAGGGAAGGGCTGGTGGTGATGACAAAGGTTGGGAAGGAAAACGAAGTTCTGTGGACACAAGGTGCCCTGTTGGTGCTGGAAACTGTCCCCGTTACTCTGATACTGTGCCATCTCTCAACACACGGTATTCTTGCCTTCTAGTCAGTATCATTCTCTGACTTTGGTAGAAGAGGTTGTGGTGGAATCTGAGGCTGCAGGTTAGATAGCTGCTACTGACGTTAGATATTATCCAGGTCAGGATGCTGCAGAAGGTTCTGCTGAGTGCAGCCATCTGGGCTGAGTTGGAGCTGTTGCTTCAGACCTATTTTAGGCCCAGCTTCAGTGCTTCACAGAGAAACCTTGAGAAAAGCTGAAACTATTCTTTCTTTCTTTAACGTGCCAATAAAGCAAAATATGAAAAGCCCTGAATCTCTGTAGGATAGTTACTTTGTGTCCACAAGTAGTACAGTCTGAAGTATTCCTTTCTCTAAGAAAGTGGTTTGATTAACCGAATTTAATTTTCCTGTGAAATTCAGCATAAAACTTAGTTTCATTCCTTTTGTAAATATGGTATCTGAAATATGAAGCTGAATTTTAAATTTACTGTAATTAACATGGTTGGAACCGGAAAACAAAACATTGATGAGAAGGAAGTGAAAGTAGCATATTGTTGTAGAAACAGGGTAGGTTAAAGTTTGAACAACTGGAAGAGTGGTATGCATTAAAAATGTAAGATAAAGAAAAAAGCAACTGAAAATAGAGTATGACTTAGAAAGGTATTGTTCTTTCTTATAAAACACTGAAACCTGTGCACTTTTATTTAAGCTATTAAGCCTAGGTATTTGTTTAGATACAGAGATTGGCCAAAATATGTGTTTACTCTGTTACCATGACACATGAAGAATCTCTTAATGACCCAAGAAAAAGCATCTGTGTAATGATATACTCCATTTTTATAAGACACTCTTAAGATTTACTTCAGTTCAGTCCTCAGTCATGTCCGACACTTTGTGACCCCATGGACTGCAGCATGCCAGGCTTCCCTGTCCATCACCAACTCCCAGAGCCTGCTCGAACTCATGTTCATTGAGTCAGTGATTCCATCCAACCATCTCATCCTCTGTTGTCCCCTTCTCCTCCTGCCTTCAATCTTTCCCAGCATAAGGGTCTTTTCCAATGAGTTGGTTCTTTGCATCAGGGGCCAAAGTATTGGAGTTTCAGCTTCAACATCAGTCCTTCCAGTAAATATTCAGGACTGATTTCCTTTAGGATGGACTGTTTTGATCTCCTTGCAGTCCATGGGACTCTTAAGAGTCTTCACCAGCACCACAGTTCAAAAGCATCAATTATTCAGCGCTCAGCTTTCTTTATAGTCCAATGCTCACATCCATACATGACTGCTGGAAAAACCATAGCTTTGACTAGATGGACCTTAGTTGGTAAAGTAATGTCTCTGCTTTTTAATAAGCTGTCTGGATTGGTCATAGCTTTTCTTCCAAGGAGCAAGCGTCTTGTAATTTCATGGCTGCAGTCACCATCCGCAGTGATTTTGGAGCCCCCCAAAATAAAGTCTGTTACTGTTTCCTCATCTATTTCCTATGAAGTGATGGGAACAGATGCCATGGTCTTAGTTTTCTGAATGCTGAGCTTTAAGCCAACTTTTTCACTCTCCTCTTTCTCTGTCATCAAGAGGCTTTTTAGCTCCTCTTCACTTTCTGCCATAAGGATGGTATCATCTGCATATCTGAGATTATTGATANAGAAAAGCGTCTTTTAATTTCATGGCTGCAGTCAGCATCCGCAGTGATTTTGGAGCCCCCCAAAATAAAGTCTGTTACTGTTTCCTCATCTATTTCCTATGAAGTGATGGGAACAGATGCCATGGTCTTAGTTTTCTGAATGCTGAGCTTTAAGCCAACTTTTTCACTCTCCTCTTTCTCTGTCATCAAGAGGCTTTTTAGCTCCTCTTCACTTTCTGCCATAAGGATGGTATCATCTGCATATCTGAGATTATTGATATTTCTCCCAGCAATCTTGATTCCAATTTGTGCTTCATCTAGCCTGGCATTTCACATGATGTACTCTGCATATAAGTTAAATAAGCAGAGTGACAATATACAGCCTTGATGTACTCCTTTCCTGATTTGGAACCAGTCTGTTGTTCCATGTCCAGTTCTAACTGTTGTTTCCTGACCTGCATACAGGTTTCTCAAGAGGCAGGTCAGGTGGTCTGGTATCGTCTCTTTCAGAATTTTCCACAGTTTATTGTGATCCACACAGTCAAAGGCTTTGGCACAGTCAAGAAAGCAGAAATAGATGTTTTTCTGGAACTCTCTTGCTTTTTCGATGATCCAGCAGATGTTGGCAATTTGATCTCTGGTTCCTCTGCCTTTTCTAAAACCAGCTTGAGCATCGGAAGTTAACGGTTCACTTATTGTTGAAGCCTGGCTTGGAGAATTTTGAGCATTACTTTACTAGCATGTGAGATGAATACAATTGTGCGGTAGTTTGAGCACTCTTTGGCATTGCCTTTCTTTGGGATTGGAATGAAAACTGACCTTTCCCAGTCTTGTGGCCACTGCTGAGTTTTCCAAATTTGCTGACATACTGAGTGGAGCACTTTCACAGCATCATCTTTTAGGATTTGAAATAGCTCAACTGGAACTCCATCACCTCTACTAGCTTTGTTTGTACTGATGCTTCCTAAGGCCCACTTGACTTCGAATTCAGGGATGTCTGGCTCTCGGTGAGTGGCTCATCATCGTGGTTATATGGGTCATGAAGATCTTTTTTGTATAGCTCTTCTGTGTATTCCTGCCACCTCTTTTTAATCTTTTCTGCTTCTGATAAGTCCATACCAGTTCTGTCCTTTATTGTGCTCATCTTTGCATGAAATGTTCTCTTGGTAGCTCTAATTTTCTTGAAGATATCTATAGTCTTTCCCATTCTATTGTTTTCCTCTATTTCTGTGCATTGATCACTAAGGAAGGCTGCCTTATCTCTCCTTGCTGTTCTTTGGAACTCTACGTTTACATGGGTATCTTTTTCCTTTTCTCGTTTGCCTTTCACGTCTCTTCTCTTCACAGCTATTTGTAAGGCCTCATCAGACAACCATTTTGCCTTTTTACACTTCTTTTCCTTGGGGGTGGTCTTGATCCCTGCTTCCTGTACAATGTCATGAACCTCAGTCAGTAGTTCTTCAGGCACTCTGTCTATCAGATCTAATCTCTTGAATCTATTTGTCACTTCCACTGTGTAATCGTAAGGGATTTGATTTAGGTCATACCTGAATGGTCTAGTGGCTTTCTCTACTGTCTTCAATTTAAGTCTGAATTTGGCAATAAGGAGTTCATGATCTGAGCCACAGTCAGCTCCTGGTCTTGTTTTTGCTGACTCTTATGTATCTTCTCCATCTTTGGCTACAAAGACTATAATCAATATGATTTCAGTATTGACCATCTGGTGACGTCCATGTGTAGAGTCTTCTCTTGTGTTGTTGGAAGAGGGTGTTTGCTATGACCAGTGTGTTCTCTTGGGAAAACTCTGTTAGCCTTTGCCCTGCTTCATTTTTCACTGCAAGGCCAAATTTGCCTGTTACTCCAGGTAATTCTTGACTTCCTACTTTTGCATTCCAGTCCCCTATAATGAAGAGAAGATCTGTTTTGGATGTTAGTTCTGGAAGGTTGGTCTTATAGGTCTGGTGGGTCTTCATGGAACCGTTCAACTTCAGTCTCTTCAGCATTTTGATTGGGGCATAGACTTGGATTACTGTGATATTGAATGGTTTGCCTTGGAATTGAACAGAGATTATTCTGTCGTTTTTGAGATTGCACCCAAGTACTGCATTTTGGACTCTTTTGTTAATTATTGGAGTTGCAAAGAGTCGGACATGACTGAGCCACTAAATTGAACGTTAATTTATTTATCATGTTTTATATTACACATCTAGTATTTATTTGTCTTATAACTTGAAGTGTGTGCTTTCTGACTGCCTATTGCCAATCCCCCATCCCCCCACTCGCTGCCTCTGGTAATCACAAATCGATCTCTTTTTCTATGAGCTTTTTTCATTTTAATGTGTATTAATTTACAACACTATTTTAATTCCTGGTACACAACATAGTGATTTACATTTCTGTAATTTTGAAATGATCACCACAATGAGTCTAGCTACTGTCACCACGCAAATATACTACATAATTAATGACTAAGACCTAGGAGTCTTAAAAAGACTCCAGTATTTCCAGAGATTCTGATTTAACTTGTTTAGAGTGTAACTTGGCCATCAGGATTTTTGAAAGCTCTGGTAATCCAAAGTGCAGCCCAAGTTGGATACACTGACCTACACCAATTTTTTCTTTTGAGGCTGTATGTTATTCTAAGGCATGGAAAATCAGTGCTTTTTCTTGGGTCTTTATGTTTGATTCTGTGATTGTAGTTTATCCAAGGCATCTGTGGTTTGTTGGACGTGGGGTGAAGAATGAGAAAATAGTTACATGTTTATATTTTACGTCTGTGTTTGTGTCTGTGTTCAGCTGCTCCTTGGAATGGGGGAAGCAATTAAAATTTACATAATGACTGGGTTTAAGCCCATGGTGCAGAGACAGTCTTGTTTGTGAGTTCTCAAGTGTCTGTTTTGTCTTGCATTTTTCTCTATGCAGTTCAAAATGGCTTTTGTTCTCTTAACAGATTTCTGTGGTCATTTTTGTTAAAATACTTATCAAAAACCAGATGATCATAAACTTTGGCAGATGTCTCTTGTCTGTTACATGCCCTCTTCCTTTCCCCTTATAATGCTGTCTTAACTCATCACTCTCAGAAAATAACCGAGAAAATTTACTTTGAAATTGTGTTTTTATGATCATCTGGTTAATGTTTTAATATTGCCTTTTTTCCCTCTCTTCTAGTGACAAGTACAGGAGACATAAAGCACTTTAAATTTTTCTCTAGTTCTAGATCATGATTAGATTTGGGGAAAATAAGTTGAAGAATAGCAGTTTTAGGAAAAGTGCTTATTATATAGCACTGTGCAGCATTTGGGGTTTTAAAGGCCATTATTGATATGTCTTTTATCTTTCTTATAAATTTATAGCTGTATACTTTGAGCAAGACATTAAGAGGCATTACATTTTCATAGATTATTTACAATATAGATTGTATAGACTTTTTATAATGCATATTGTTGGAGTTTGGTGAACAGTTAAGGCAAATGATTAGTAATTTAAAAACCTTGATGTTATGGTGATTCAAAGCAGAGGGAGAAAGAAATCTGAAGCAGTCCTCTTGGTTTGGTTTCTCTGGGGAGGGCTATCCGACTCCACAGCACCCCATGAGGTCAGCTGAGGCACTGAGCTGCAGTTCAGCCTTCCCGTCTGCTGGATCCTGCCTCCTTCATCCTGAGATGTTCTAGAACTCCTCCCAATGCCAAACTTTAAACATAAATCTCAGGTTCAGAGTCTGTTTCCCAGGTGTAAATCCTTCTGGAGGCAGGGGGGCTGGGGCCTGGCACCACATCCCCACCTGCCCAGGGCAGTTCCTGGAGGTCAGTGCAGCTGGGGCCAGTCCAGAGCTTACAGTGAGGCAGCTGGCGGGGTGAGTGGTCCGTTCTGAAGGGAGAGAGGATCTGGGTGGCGCACCCCCTCTCCTGTGCATAGTGAAACACAAAGTGGGAGATATGTAGGGAGAGGGAGATGAGAAAAAGTCCCTGCTGTTCTGTAATTTTTTTTTTTTTTTGCTGTCATATTTAATCCTTCAGAATTCTTCTCCTGCTGTTGACTTCAGGATGATGAACCAAGCACATTACACCAGTTTAATAAATGATGAAACCATAGCAGTTTGGAGACAAAAGCTCTCAGAACACAACAATGCAAATACAATCAAGTATGTGGTTGCTTGTTTTCAGTTTTTTTCAAAATGTATTGGAATTTCCAACTTTGTGATTTTCCCCTACTTCCATCTTGAGGTTGTGAATATAAATGGGGTTTTGCATTCGAGGGGTCTTTTTTTTTGGGCACACATCTGGTGCCCTTAGCATGAAATAACATAGTAAGTTGTTCCCCTATTTTCTTACAAGATGTATTCCTTAACCTGCTTTGTTTGGACCTTAAAAATCCTAACTGATGAAGACCTGAGTTGGTCTTTGTGCCAAGAAAGCTGGGTGTTATTGTTGTTTAACTCCAAGAGTTTTCTTCATATGCTTATTCCAAAGCATTCCAATCTAAGCTTATTTTACCTAATTGGAATAATTTAGCATTTTCATATTCAAAATGATTAGTTGAGATAGAGAAGAAAGTATAAAGGATTGAGTCCTTTCAGCAAGTATATTTCATTCTTAAAAAAGTTTTTTTTTTAATTTTTATAGTTTTACACATTGTATTGGCTTTCCTCAGTTTTTCCATTTTTTGACAGAAGCTGATTCTTGGGGATGAATGAATCAGATTGTGTACTAGGTGATAGTTGTTCCCAGATATGTATATAAAGCATTTTACTTTATGAAATAGATTGTAGAGGGGCAAATTCCCGGAGCCCTTTGGACACACCAGCTTTCTGAGTTGGGGGTCACTGGGAATGCCCTAGAGCGCCTCTGTGACAGTGCTCGGAAGCAGAGGAGGGGCATGAGACTCCCTTGGCTGAGGCTTTGACACTTGACTAGTTCTCGAGCGATAGGATATAAGCAGTGATCTCCCCTTCCTGACCTGGATCCTGAGATTAACAGAAGTTACTGTGATCCCCTCCTCGACTGTATATTTGTTTTGTTCCTTCCCTTTCCCTTATACTAAATAAGAGGGTTCAAGCTTCCTGACATGTAGTATCACTGTGGGTCCTCAGAAACTGGCAGTTTCCCCCCGGAAAATCTAGGTAATAGACATAAAAACTTACTTCACTCATTTGTAGTTTCTTTCTAAGATGAGCAACAAAACAGAAGGAAGTATTTGTTCAGTTATTAATTTGCAGAGATACTTTCTGTGTTGGTAAATAACAGCTTAGCTTATCTTTTTCGGTTTTATTTTGGGTTAGTGTTTGGAGGTGAGGGGGAAAGTGTCTTAGATGGTTAGTGGGAGGAAAGTCCAAGGTCATTATTATTAGGCCTGCGAGTTTTCTTTTGGCAGCTTTAATACTCTTTATTTTAACATGATTTACGGATAATGTAAGTTCTTGTCCGCTTTGAGACAGGACACAGTGTCTTCCAAGGCTTCACCTGGGTAAGAAGCAGCAGCTATTAAGGAAACTCTGGAATAGAGGGGTAATCTATTGCTGATGCTTAAATGACCATTTATTTATACTTATTAAAAACTTTCCCATTTTTCTTTCTGAACAGTGGTGTTGTTCAGATATTATCTTCTGCAGCCTGTTGGAATGGAAGTTTTCTTGAGAAAAAGTAAGTGACTTAGTCTTAAAATACCCACATGTGATGCAGGTGCTCACTCAGCAAAGGCTGAGAAAGACTTGTGTTCTCTTTGATGGTGGTTGGCCTTAACTCAGTGGGTAAGCTTATGATTTGCACAGAAATGGCAGTGCCTAATGATGATCAGTGAGAGGACACCAGGAAGGGCAGTGCTGATTCATGCCTAGTTGGCAGAGAAGCAGATTGCCAAAAGAGAGACAGTATCTCAGAAAGGGTTGGTGTAATCAAAAGTGAGATTCTTCAGGCTATTCCAAAATATTATTTGTTCCTAAATTCTTTTTTTTTTTTANGAAGCAGAGGAGGGGCATGAGACTCCCTTGGCTGAGGCTTTGACACTTGACTAGTTCTCGAGCGATAGGATATAAGCAGTGATCTCCCCTTCCTGACCTGGATCCTGAGATTAACAGAAGTTACTGTGATCCCCTCCTCGACTGTATATTTGTTTTGTTCCTTCCCTTTCCCTTATACTAAATAAGAGGGTTCAAGCTTCCTGACATGTAGTATCACTGTGGGTCCTCAGAAACTGGCAGTTTCCCCCCGGAAAATCTAGGTAATAGACATAAAAACTTACTTCACTCATTTGTAGTTTCTTTCTAAGATGAGCAACAAAACAGAAGGAAGTATTTGTTCAGTTATTAATTTGCAGAGATACTTTCTGTGTTGGTAAATAACAGCTTAGCTTATCTTTTTCGGTTTTATTTTGGGTTAGTGTTTGGAGGTGAGGGGGAAAATGTCTTAGATGGTTAGTGGGAGGAAAGTCCAAGGTCATTATTATTAGGCCTGCGAGTTTTCTTTTGGCAGCTTTAATACTCTTTATTTTAACATGATTTACGGATAATGTAAGTTCTTGTCCGCTTTGAGACAGGACACAGTGTCTTCCAAGGCTTCACCTGGGTAAGAAGCAGCAGCTATTAAGGAAACTCTGGAATAGAGGGGTAATCTATTGCTGATGCTTAAATGACCATTTATTTATACTTATTAAAAACTTCTTTCCCATTTTTCTTTCTGAACAGTGGTGTTGTTCAGATATTATCTTCTGCAGCCTGTTGGAATGGAAGTTTTCTTGAGAAAAAGTAAGTGACTTAGTCTTAAAATACCCACATGTGATGCAGGTGCTCACTCAGCAAAGGCTGAGAAAGACTTGTGTTCTCTTTGATGGTGGTTGGCCTTAACTCAGTGGGTAAGCTTATGATTTGCACAGAAATGGCAGTGCCTAATGATGATCAGTGAGAGGACACCAGGAAGGGCAGTGCTGATTCATGCCTAGTTGGCAGAGAAGCAGATTGCCAAAAGAGAGACAGTATCTCAGAAAGGGTTGGTGTAATCAAAAGTGAGATTCTTCAGGCTATTCCAAAATATTATTTGTTCCTAAATTCTTTTTTTTTTTTAATATATATTTTATTGAAGTATAGTTGACTTTGCAACGTTTCAGGTACACAGCAAGGTGATTCAGTTATACAGATACACATATATTATTTTTGAAATTATTTTCCATCATAGGTTATTAAAAGATACTGACTATAGTTCCCTATGGTATATAGAAGGCCTTTCTTGCTTGTTGCGTATCCATTTTTTAATTAGAAATCTAGCATTCTGTTCATACTAAGTCAGACAAGTCAAATCAAGATGTCAAAAATTTTTTAGTTAGGCAAGAATTCATAAGTTTTCTAAAATATATATTATACATACTTATATGTATATGTATACAAAAGATCTTCTACTATACTTAATAAGGGCTTGAGAAAGAGCATAAAAAAAGGAGAAAAGAGATGGAGAAGTTGGAGAACATAAATTAAATGAAATGGGAGCCCTGAATATGTAATAGAAAAAGTGAAACAAACTAGATAAAAGTAAAAAGATCATCATATAGTACAGTTGTTTATAAACATGACTGCTCATTAGAAACATCTGGAGCTCTGGAGAAAAAAGCGATACTTGAGGATTTGTAGTTTTCCAAAAAGTTTCAAGCTAATTCTGGTACGCCTCCGGATTTTAAAAAGTGATTACAGGTTTTTCTATTAGATCCTAGTTTTGCTGATATAGAATTCTATTATTTTTCTATTGACCAGTCATGATACAATGGTATTAAGTGAGTGATAGTTACATACAGCAAAAGATGTTAATCAGTTTTCCCAATTAGTAGCCAAACAAAAATAAAAGATAATTACAATTGCAAGCCATAATGGGAGCATGATTAACTTAACAATATAAATATTAGAATTTGAGGGGAGTATCAAGCAGAATGATGTGGTAGGTGAAAGTGCATATATGCACTTGTTTTCATCCACCCAGCTAGTATATGTCTTTTAGTTGGTGCTTTTAATCTATTTACATTTAAGGTAATTATTGATATGTATGATCCTATTACCATTTTCTTAATTATTTTGGACTTATTTTCTGTAGGTCTTTTCTTTCTCTTGTGTTTGCTGCCTAGAGAAATTCCTTTGGCATTTGTTGTAAAGCTGGTTTGCTGATGCTGAAATCTCTTGACTTTTGCTTGTCTGAAAGCTTTTGATTTCTCTATCAAATCTGAAGGAGAGTCTTATGGAGTAGAGTATTCTTGGTTGAGGGTCTTCCGTTTTATCACTTTAAATACATCATGCCATTCCCTTCTGGCTTGTAGAGTTTCAAATCAGCAGACAGCCTGGTGGGAGTTCCCTTGTATGTTATTCGTCATTTTTCCCTCGTTGCTTTTAATATTTATCTCTGGTCTTTAATTTTGGCAGTTTGATTACTATCTGTCTGGGTGTGCTCCTCCTTGGGTTTATCCTGCCTGGGACCCTCTGTGCTTCCTGGACTTGGTGACTGTTTCCTTTCCCATGTTTGGGAAGTTTTTAGCTATTATCTCTTGAAATATTTTCTCAGATCCTTTCTCTACTCCTTCTGGGACCCCTATAATGTGAATGTTGGTGTGTTTAATGTTGTTCCAAGTATCTCTTAGGCTGTCTTCATTTCTTTTCATTCATTTGTCTATATTCTGTTCTGTGGCGATGATTTCTACTGTTCTGTCCTCCAGGTCATTTATTATTCTGCCTCATTATTCTGCAGTTGATTCCTTCTAGTGTAGTATTCATCTCTCTTTCTTTGTTCTTTAGTTCTTGTAGGTCTTTGGTAAACATTTCTTGCATCTTCTCAATCTTTGCCTCCATTCTTTTCCCGAGATCCTGGATCATACTCACTATCGTTATTCTGAATTCTTTTTCTGGAAGATTGCCTGTCTTCACTTCATTTAGTTGTTTTTCTGAGATTTTACTTTGTCCCTTCATCTGGGATATAACTTTCTGCTCTCTCATGGTGATTAACTTTCTGTAACATGGTTTTTGTTTTAGCTGCTGTGAGACTGTGCTTCTTGCTTCTTCTGTCTGTCCTCTGACGGATGAGGCTAAGAGGCTTGTGTAAGTTTCTTGATGGTAGGAACTTGTGATGGGAAAAACTGGGTCTTGCTCTGGTGGGCAGGACCTTGCTCAGTAAAGCTTTAATCCGATTATCTGCTGATGGGAGGGGTTGCACTCCCATCCTTGTAGTTTTTTGACCTGTGGCAACTTATCCCCGGGGTCTAAAGGCTATATGGTAGGGTTAATGGTGGACTCCATGAAGGTTTGCGCCAAGGGGGCCTTCCAGTGCCCTTGTCCCTGTGGTGAGCCCCTGCTAACCCACGCCTCCACCGGAGGCCCCCCACACTGGCAGGTAGCTTTGGCTCAGTCTCTGGTGGGCTCACTGCTCCTCTCCTCTGAGCCTCGGGGGGCACGTGTTTTGTGTGTGCCCTCCAAGACCAGAGTCTGTTTCCCCCAGTCCTCTGGAAGGCCTATAGGCAAATCCTACTGGCCCTGAAGGCCATATTCCACGGGGATTCCTAGTCCCTTAGTTGGATTTCCAGGCTGGGAAGCCTAACGTGGGGTTCAGAGCCGTCACAGTAGTGTGAGGCTTTCTTTTTTCTTCTTGCTTCTTCTGTCTGTCCTCTGACGGATGAGGCTAAGAGGCTTGTGTAAGTTTCTTGATGGTAGGGACTTGTGATGGGAAAAACTGGGTCTTGCTCTGGTGGGCAGGACCTTGCTCAGTAAAGCTTTAATCCGATTATCTGCTGATGGGAGGGGTTGCACTCCCATCCTTGTAGTTTTTTGACCTGTGGCAACTTATCCCCGGGGTCTAAAGGCTATATGGTAGGGTTAATGGTGGACTCCATGAAGGTTTGCGCCAAGGGGGCCTTCCAGTGCCCTTGTCCCTGTGGTGAGCCCCTGCTAACCCACGCCTCCACCGGAGGCCCCCCACACTGGCAGGTAGCTTTGGCTCAGTCTCTGGTGGGCTCACTGCTCCTCTCCTCTGAGCCTCGGGGGGCACGTGTTTTGTGTGTGCCCTCCAAGACCAGAGTCTGTTTCCCCCAGTCCTCTGGAAGGCCTATAGGCAAATCCTACTGGCCCTGAAGGCCATATTCCATGGGGATTCCTAGTCCCTTAGTTGGATTTCCAGGCTGGGAAGCCTAACGTGGGGTTCAGAGCCGTCACAGTAGTGTGAGGCTTTCTTTTTCGTTGTTGTTCTCAAGTCTGTGGATCACCACCTGGCAGGTATGAGATTTGATTTTACCATGATTGCATCCCCACCTACCAGCTTGCTGTGGCGGCTTCTTTGTCTCTGGACATGAGGTATCTTGTTTTGGTGGGTTCCAGCGTCCTCCTGCTGATGGTTGTTCAACAGCTAGCTGAAATTTTGGTGATCTCGCAGGAGGAGATGAGCACACGTCCTCCTTCTACTCTGCCATCTTGAACTGGAAGCGGACAATTCTGTTCTTAAATTCTTATTTCTTTAAATAATCTCCCTGTTTCTTTGACTCCTTTCCCATGGTTTTGTCTTTTCTCAAAAAGAATGAATTTAGGGAAAGTTCCAAGAAAGCTCCAGGGATTCCTTGGACTCAGGGCCAGCCCAGCCCACCAGAAAATTGCATTTGGCCTAAACTCCCAGGTTGTAAATAGTGTTTCCTTGCTAGGCCCTATCCCGTCTGCAGATATTGTGGCCACAGAAGGGTCTTGTCATGGGTTTTGATCTTTGGTGATCCAAGAAGTCCCAACCTTCTCACCATCCTTTTTCTGTCCGTGGCAAGGCTAATGAAATCCCACGAAGACTTAGACTTCAGTTCTATGTGTCAGTTGCACCCCCTACCCCATTCCCAATTCTGTCCCTAACTGGGTTGTAAGAGGTTGCTTCAGGAACTCTGTTCAGTTACAATTAAAGATCGCAAAGTCATTTGTATCATTAGGGCAACTGAAATGAGCTCATCCAGCTAATTTCAGAATCCATACTTGGCCTTTTCCTCCAGGGAAAAAATTTTGTGTTGATGTTGGTCTTTGAGAACAGTGATTCTCAACCAGGCTGATTGTTTCCCAGGGGACATTCAGCATTGTCTCTTGACATGTTTTGTTGTTACTGTGGTGGTGAGTGTACTACTGAAATCTAGTGGGCAAAGGCCACAGGTACTGCTAAGCATCTCACAATCCCACCCACCCAACAAAGAATTATCTGACAGCCACAAAAGTCAGCGATCCCGAGGTTGAGAAACCTTATTCTAGAAGGACAATTTTTATGAAAGTGGGAAATGGCTCTTGTTAGATTTGTTGGATTATCCAGCCTTAATTTGTTAGTTGCTCAGTGGTATCATGTCTGACTCTTTGCGACTGTATAGCCTGTGGCCCGCCAGGCTCCTCTGTCCATGAGATTTTCTAGACAAGAATACTGGAGTGGGTTGCCATTTCCTTCTCCAGGAGATCTTCTCCATCCAGGGATCGAACCCACATCTCCTGTGTCTCCTGAATTGGTGGGCAGATTCTTTACCACTGAGCCACCTGGGAATTCCCAAAGACCAGTTTAACAAAGCATAAATACATGTAGAGAAAGTCTTTTGATTTTTCTTAGCAGTATAGCAGAAGGTACTTCTAAGCATATGGAAGACTGCATATGGGATAGCAGAAACAATTTCTATTTTTGGCAAATTTATTTTTAGAACAACAGTGCAAAAGAGTCAACAAACAGAGAAAGCCCAAGTAACTCCTCTTGATTGACCATTTAGGTTCCAATGCATATAATTATATAATTAAACTTTTTTCACGTTAGGAACGCTGCTTATGTTTTTATAAATTGTAATATTGCCATCAGATGACTTTAAAACTATCTGAATATGTTTGTTACACATAAGCAGAAGTCTGTTTTGCAAATAGTTCTTTTGTAATTAGTAGATGTGGTATGTTTAAGAGTGGAAATTTAAGAGACATTCTTTAAGTCTGTAAAAGGCTGAAAGTTTATTTAAAAGAGAAAAATGATTAGTTGTTAGGAAGTTAAAAACTGTTGTTGTTCAGTCGTGTTTGACTTTGTGTGACCCCACGGCTTGCAGCAAGCCAGGCTGCCCTGTCCTTCACTGTCTCCCAGAACTTGCTCAAACTCAAGTCCATTGAATTGGTGATGCCGTCCAACCATCTTGTCCTCTGTCGTCCCTTTCTCCTCCCTCTGTCCATCTTTCCCAGTATCAGGGTCTTTCCCAGTGAGTTTGCTGTTCTCATCAGGTGGCCAAAGTATTGGAGCTTCAGCATCAGTCCAAGGAATATTCAGGATAAAATTAGTCCTGGAGTGAATGTAATTGTATCCCTTATGTTAACTGAGTAATAAATACGCTAACTTTGCATTTATTACAGATCTGATATTTTAAAAAATTGCTTTAAACTTGGTATTTGTTGATGAGTGGGCCACATTGCACAAGGGATATTTTTTGTACCAAGGCACAGCATCTGCCTTTGGTTCAAAGTACCACAATGACAGAAAAGAGGCAAAAATACAAGAGTTAATCAGAAACATAATATTCTGCCTATAAATTTCAAGAGAGTCCCACTTTAATGACTTAAATTGTAAGATCATCTTGAAAAAGGGATTCAGAGAGATTTATTCTGTTGGGTTTCCCCAAAGTTAATGTTTTCGTGCATCTTGTCTGCCAGGTAAAATTTAAGTTGGATCAGTATGTGCAAACTATATGTTGACCTTTTCATAATTCATCCCTATCAGAGTGTTTGCTTTGTTTTTCTTTTATTACATATTTTTTTTCTTTTTGTTTAGAATTGATGAGCATTTTAAAACAAGTCCCAAAATCCCTGGAATTGATCTGAACTCAACGAGAGTGTTGTTTGAAAAGTTGATGAGCTCTCAGCACTCCATGATTCTAGAACAGGTATTTTTTTACTTATATAAAGTACATGCTTAAAATGCATTTTTGCATTGAAATAAGTCAACTTTCAAGAGGAAAAAAAAGAGTAAGATAAAAAGGCAAAAGTCTTGTATAAATGTTAACTCTGTAAAATACATTAGGAATTTGTCTTAACTTTAACTTTTCTATTTAGCTTAAATTTTTCTAAGGAAATCCCCACCCGCTAGAGTATAAGGTTGGCAAGGGCAGGGACCTCTGGCTTTTCTTTTCACTGATGTATCCTGATTGCCCAGACTGGTGTCTGGCTCGTAGATGGTCCTGAGTGCATACTGAATGAATAAGAGTTGAGAGTCTTTCAAATAATTTATGAGTTTAGAGATCAGGTAACTAGATTGAACTTCTCATTACTCTTTTCTCTCATACAGATCTTAAATAGCTTTGAAAGTTGCCTGATTCCTCAGTTATCGAGTTCACCACCAGATGTTGAAGCAATGAGAATCTACTTAATACTCCCAGAGTTTCCCCTGCTCCAGGATTCCAAGTATTACATAACACTGACTATCCCCCTGGCTATGGCCATTCTGCGGCTGGATACAAACCCCAGCAAAGTCTTAGGTGAATTTGCTGCACAGTACTGGAAGTTTCTGCTTTCTATTTTATTGGTGTGACCATTGGCTCCTGTTGGATTGAGATCCAAGATTTGTTATCATTTAATATGCTTAACGCTTAAACTTTTCTTTCTTTGCTGTTAATTTCTAATTTCAAGCCATATTTTCAGTTTAAACAAATTGAACCATTATTTAGGTCATTTGAAACAGTTTACGCCAGACTTACCTTGATTTTTAAATATTCACAGTTAGATTATTTGACTTAATTTTTTGTTCTCCTGTGCTTGCTGGTGGTTAGTAGTGTCTCAAGTGTTAGTTCCATCTGTTATTCTCTCTCTTATACTTGATTTAGGGGGTGGGAGTGAATGGACATTGTGGTGTGATACACAGGTCTCCAGAAAAGGAGAGGAAGAAAATGACCTAGTGGAGACTTACCAAATGTTTGTTTTGTTTTTCTTTTTTAGGACAGTTGAGTCCACACTGATTTTTGCAGGCTACGGACACTTTGCTGAGATTAAGAACCTTCCGTTCCTCAGTGAATTGGAGAGTGTCTCTCATGGGAGTAGCGCCTGAGATGTTTTTATTAATCAAATGCAGAAAATCTGTCACCTGGCTTTTTCTTTTCATATATTTTTTTTCCTGGTAATTTTTTTTTTAGGTGTTCACTACAGCTCAGTAACTTCTGTGTTCCCTATGGACTAGGCTGTTACTGGAGTGTGGTCTCCCCACGAGTAGAGACCTGTATTGCTCAGGATGGAATACTGTCTTTTCCGTATTGCTCCCATCTTTGTAGATGATATAAACACAGAAATAATCATGAATATATTAGTCCTTAATTTTTTTTTAAGCTCACAAGCTCTTTGGGGTATATTTTCTCAGGTATTCTAGTAGACTGTGAGATAGAGATGGCAATCTCTGAAGGAATATGACCTCACTTTTAAGTTTTTTTTTAAAAATGATTTTAGTATTATTTATTATTTTAATTTTCTCAGAATAGCACAAAAAGATCAGAATAGTTCAGTTTTACACTTAATTTGTTTTTAAATTCTAATCGTAGAAATTGAAAAGAATACTTCAAAGAAGAGAGAACACTGCAAGTAACCATCACACACATTCACAGTGATCAATATTTTGCCCTTTTAGTTTTCTCCGTTTTCCCTACCACTGCCTTGTAATCTTTTCTGGAATACACTTGAAAAATCTTGGACATTATATTACTTCATCCTATAAGTATGTCAGTGTGACTGAGTTTGTTTCTGACAAAGTAAAACCAGTGGTATAGTCTTCTTGTCTGGTCATGAGAAAGTATTGTTTGTTAAGAAACAGAAATATGTAGGTTTTCAACTAATGATGCCTTTTGAAAGGAAGGACTGGTTGCCGTATCGGCGCTGCATCTGAGGTGTGTGGTCCTCGGCATCCCTGGTACAGGACTTAGGTGGTGGCTGAGGAGGGGGCTGAAAGGACTAGGATATGTGGATGCTCCCGCCCAAAGTATGTGCCTGAGCATCTTGACCACATATATCCTTGAGACTGAAATTTTAGGTTAGCCTTCTGATTGAGTCTTTGAGGGGAACAATCACATGAAGCTTTATAAAAAAGCTCCAGGGTTCTCCTGCAGCCACCACTCTCTCCAGAAATGCTTTAATTGGATTCTTTTTCAAGTCAGTTTTGGGAAACTATGTTTTAGACTAATGCTTATCTTCTAGCTGGAGCAGTTTTTTAGTTAGTAGACAGAAGACGTAAATACTTGATCAAGATCACATGTTGAAATATGTCTTTTTTTTTTCTTTTCTAAAGATAACTGGTGGTCTCAGGTATGCCCGAAATACTTCACAAAACTGGTAAACCTCTATAAAGGTGCAGTCGTTTATCTGCTGAGAGGAAGAAAGACATTCTTAATCCCTGTACTGTTTAACAGTTATATCACAGCAGCTCTCAAGCTCTTGCAGAAGTTATACAAGGTAAGCAGAGAAGACCCAGAGAGGAGAGGGGTGGAGAGAGAGCAGGATAAAACGACCAACCCGCATGTTCGGTGGGAGGCCATTTTCCAGGCATCTGGGTCTTAACTGTCCTCGTTTCGTTCTTCATCAGGTAAATCTTAAAGTGAAACATGTGGAGTATGATACATTTTACATTCCTGAGATTTCCAGTCTCGTGGACATTCAGGAAGACTACCTCATGTGGTTCTTGCATCAAGCAGGAATGGTAAGAATTCATGTGAAGCATATCTTAAAGCTTTACTCTTTTCTCAGAGCACAAGGACAAGAAATCTGAGTTCTATAATTTGTCCTTGACTTTGATGTTAATGTCACACCTGTGCTTTATTGCCTGGCTTTTGCATTCTTAAAACACTGAAGTCCTTCGAGCAATCATAAGTACTCATAAGCAGTCACAAATGGGTAGTCACCCGGATGGCGTAGTTTTAATTAGTTGCCAACATTAAAAAAACCAAGGTATCTGAAGTAGTCAAACTCATAGAAACATAAAGTAGAAAAGTGGTTGCCAGGGTCTAGTGAGAAACTGGAGGGTTTTTTTAATGGGTTTAGACTTTTTTTTAAAAAAATGAAGTATAGTTGATTTACAATAGTATGTTAGTTTCAGGTACACAGCAAAGTGATTCATCTTTCTATATCTATAACTTTATGTTCCTTTTCAGATTCTTTTCCCTTATAGAGTATGACAAAATATTGAGTATAGTTCCGTGTGCTATTACAGTAGGTCCTTGTTGTCTGTTTTGTATATAGTGGTGTGTACATGTTAATCTCAAACTCCTAATTTATCCTTCCCCAACATGGCACTTTGGCGACCATGAATTGGTTTTCTAAGTTTGTGAGTGTGTGTTATAAATATGTTCATTTGTATCAGTTTTTAGATTCCACATGTAAGTGAAATCATGTGATATTTGTCTTTTTCTGTGTGGCTTACTTAGTATAATAATCTCTAGGACTTTCAGTTTTGCAGGATGAAAAAATTCTGGAGATTCATTGCACAGTAATGGAAATGTATTTGAGACTAATGAATCTAACACGGTAAAGATGGTAAACTTTGTGTCTTTTACCACAATTTAAAAAGTCAAAGAACATAAAATGAATTTCTGGCCTTTCTTGAGACCTGGAAGACCTGGCAACATGACCTGTCTCCCAGATGGTGCCAGCTGGCTGGAGTTCAGTAGGGGCTCTTTAGATGTGGCTTATACATGCCAGAGTCCCCACTGCAGTTTGATTTTGACATTGAGGAAAGGATCATTTGCTTTTATCTTCATCTAACAGCTAGTCAGCTTGAGTCATCTTATGTCAGCTGCCTGAACCCTACAGGATGCCTGGTTTGGGATTATGTGTGTGAAAATGTCACATATCCCTGACCTAGTTCTCGCTTACATTACAACTGTGGGTTTGCCTGCCACCCTTGAGTTGGCTCTACAGTTTGTTTGTAGACTGGTTTGGGATATATGCAAGGCTTTTTAGGATCACCCATCTGTGGATTATGTATAAATTTGAGTGATGTCGGAAAACAGAGTGATAATATGGTTATTTAGTGAAGCCATGCAGAGCAGACACATTTGAGATGAGTCCTTGCCAATTTCACAGTTTCATCACTGACATTTAGGCAGTATTTTCCTATACCCTGCAGGGATTTTGGAGGTCAGTTGTTGTTTAGTCACTAAGTTGTGTCCAACTCTTTTTTTGACCCCGTAGACTGTAGCCTACCAGGCTCTTCTGTTCATGGGATTTCCCAGGCAAAAATACTGGAGTGGGTTGCATTTCCTTCTCAGGGGGATCTTCCCTAACCCAGGGATTGACCCCAAGTCTCCTACATTGGCAGATGGATTCTTAACCACTGAACTACCAGGGAAGTCCTTTAGAGGTCAGTAGTGGTTCCAAAAGCAAGTCATTTAAATAGGTTTCTTTCAGGAAGATTTTTTTCTTTGTCAAATACCAGATGATCAATGCTGGAGACTATTGAGTGTTTTAATAAGGGTTTTGATTACCTTAAAAAGCCAAAATACTTTTCAAAACAGTGGATAAATCTTCTAAATGGGTTTACGTAGGCATGGAAGCTAGCAGTGAACTCTATTTTCATCTGCTAATTTAGAAGTTGTAAGAAGACAAACTTCTCTGTTTTATGAATTCATGAATAAATATTCATTGACTCATAAAATGTTAAGAGCTGCAGTAAGTCTTATGAATTATTTAGCCAGCTGCTTTGTTTCTAGGTGAGAAATTGGAGTCTCAGAGAAGCTAAACAATTTTTCCACCAACTCGGTTAGCTTAAAAGCCAATTGTTCTGACTTCTAATCTACTCTTTCTGTGACTTCCTACTGAATTCTCATGGACTCTAATTTACTTTGACCCTAAAAAAGAAGTTGTTGGTGTTAAAAATATAGGTTATCATGACTATGGTCTTTGAATGGAGTACTTAAGTGAGCAACTTTATAACTTTTTTTATTGTTCCTTTCTCTTAATATTTGATAAACAAATATAAGCCTTAAATACCAGCTGCTCATCTCCTCTTCAATAATTAAGGTTATTACAGAAAGATACAAAATCGGGTAAAATAACTTGACCTTTTGTGATTTCTATGGAATATTTCCTGTTATATAATACTATTAGAAATTAAAGTTTAAATTTCTTGATATCTTGGATTTTAACCTAAAATGCTAAAGCTTTTTCATGTATTTGTTTTTTTAATTTTTTTGAAGTATAATTGACATATCACATTATATTATTTCAAGTGTATACCATAATGACATGATATTTATACACACTGAAATGATCACTGTAAGTCTAGTTACTGTCTGTCATCACTCATAGTTGCAAATTTTTTTCTTAGATAACTTTTAAGAATTACTCTCTTAGCAACTTTAGCAACTAGAATATGCAGTACTGTTTTACTATCTGTAGTCACCATGCTGTACATTATATTACTGTGACTTGTTTTATGACTGAAAGTCTGTACCTTTGACCCTCTTCATCCATTTTGCCTACCCTCCATCCCTTCTTCCCTCTGGCAGTCACCTAACCTGTCCCTTATCTATGAGTTTGTTATGGTTTTGCTTGTTTAGATTCCAAGCAAATCTTGGAATATATTCACTTCCAAATATGAGTGAAATTGTATTGCGCTTGTCTTCGTCTGACTCACTGCAGGGTCCATCCAAGTTGTTGGAAATGGCAAGATTCCATTCTTTTTGTCTGAGCGTTAATTCATGCACTCAGTAAAGCCAATTTCTGACACCAGGTTGTGGGAAGGAAAATATAGCATTTATTGCAGAGTGCCAAGCAAGGAGCCCAGGGCAGCTGGTGTTCGAAACACCTGAACTCCCCAGTGGGCTTCAGGAAAGCATTTTAATGGCCATAGGAGGGAAGGGGGTTGCAGGGTGTGTAATCAGCCCGTGCACAAATCTGGTCTTGATGGTGAGGTAAGAGGGCAGTGTCATTGTCAACCCTCGGACTCCAGTACGTCTGGGGATGTGTGCTGATGGTCGTCAGGCAGTAATTTCTTGTATTTGGTGGGGATTTTAGTATCTGCTGCACAGCTCAGGAAATGAGCTCCAGGTACCGTTATCTAGGTCCTTCAGAAAGGAGCTGAAACAGAGGATGGCGGGAGGGGTCCATTCTAGAAAAGCCCCATAACGTCATGCTTGGTTACATGAGTAATATTCCACTGTGTGTGCCTTATCTTCTTTCTCCATCCACATATCTATGGACACTTAGCTTGTTTCCATATCTTGGCTAATGTAATAAGGCTGCTCTGAATATGGGGTACCTATATCTTTTTGAATTAGTGTGTTTTGTGTTCTTTGGATAAATATCCAGAAGTAGAACAGCTGGATCATATGGTAATTCCATTTTCAATTTTTTGAGGATCCTTCATACAATTTTCCATAGTGGCTATACCAGTTTAAATTCCAGCCAGCAATGCCTGAGGAGTCTCATTTCTCTATATCCTTGCCCAAAATAGTGTTTTTTGTTAATAGCAGTTTGGACAGATGTGAGGTGATAGCTCAGTATGGTTTTGATTTGCATTTTCCTGATGATTAATGAGGTTGAGCATCTTTGCATGTGCCTATTGGCCGTCTGTGTTGACTTTGGAAAAATGGTAAGGTTCTCTGCCCATTGTTTAATTTTTCTTTATATTGAGTTGCATGAATTCTTTGTGTGTTCTGTTGACAGCTTATCAGACATATTGTTTGCCAGTACCTCTCCCATTCTGTAGGCTGCCTCTTCATATTGTTGATGGTTTCCTTTGTTGTACAGAAGCTTTTTAGTTTGATCTAATTCCCTTATTCATCTTTGCTCTTTTTGGTCTTTGATTTTTGAAGTCAGATCCAAAACATTACTGCCAAGACTGATACCAAGTTGCTTACTACCTGTGTTTTCATCTATGAGTTTATGATTTCAGATCTTATATTCTAGACTTTGATCCATTTTCAGCTAATTTTTATGTATAGTAAGTAAGACAGTGATCATTTTGTTCATTTGTGCATGCCTGTCCAGTTTTCTCAACACCATTTATTGAAGAGATTGTCCTTTTCCCATTGTGTGATCTTGCCTCCTTTTGATTGACCATATATTCATAAGGCTTATTTATGAGCTTAAACACTTTTAAATGATAGTAATGAACAATAAGTGGATTTTCCCCAGTCTTATTGAGGTATAATTAACAAACAAAATTGTAAATATTTGAAGTGTACAATGTGATGATTTGATGCACATATACATTGTGAAGTGATTACAAAGATCAAGTTGATTATCACATCCATTACCTCACAGAGTTAACTTGTTTCTTGTGTGTCTTAAGAATGTTTAAGATGTATTCTCATCAGGTTTCCAGTATATAATACTGTGTAACTGTAGTCACTCTGCTGTACTTTAGTTCCTTAGAACTTACTTGTAACTGAAACGATTGTACCCTTTGACCTACATTTCCCCATCTCCTCGCGCACCCACCTCTCTGCCCCCATCCTCTAGCAACCATCATTCTTCTTCTGTTTCTATGTGATAGGGTTTTTTTTTTTTTAAGATACCACATATAAATGACACCATACAGTATTTATCTTTCTCTGTCTGGCTTATTTCAGTTAGCATAATGTCCTTTAGTTTCACCCATATTTTTGTAAACGGCAGGATTACCTTCTTTTTTATGACTGAATAATATTTTACCGTGTGTGTGTACATGTTTGTGTGTCTGTGTGTGCATCTCACACTACATGAGTTTTACATGTTAAATTTTTTTTAGCTTGGTTTAGTAGCCAAGGCAGTATAGTTTACAGTCCAGAGCACATGCTTTACTGTAGTCAAAAAGAACTGGTTTCAGTCTCGGCTCAGGCCTACTACCCATGTGACCTTATACAAGTTCCTTAATTTCTGTAAGCCTAGCATCCTCATTTAGAAATGCGAATTCTAACAGTATTATGAGAATTAAATCGGAAAAAGCATGGAAAGGCCTTACTTTGCCAAGTACTTACTAAGTCCTGAAGTGACGTGTCAGTTGCTGGGTTGTGTCAGCCCTGTGCAACCCCATAGACTGTAGCCTGCCAGGCTCCTCTGTCCATGGGGATTCTCCAGGCAAGAATACTGGAGTGGGTTCCTATGCCCTCCTCCAGGGGATCTTCCCAACCCAGGGATCGAACCTCGGTCTCCTGAATTGCAGGCAGATTCTTTACCAGCTGACCTACCAGGGAAGCCTGGCCATAAGCCTTAGTAGCTATTTTTCAGTAAGCAGTCTTGGGCACCTAATGCATATCACATGCCTGCTAGTCACTGGGAATGGCGACACCTGTGGGATATGGTGGCTGCCTCTGTGACATGCCTCTGTGACATGCTGCTGCTGCTGCTAAGTCGCGTCAGTCGTGTCCGACTCTGTGCGACCCCTTAGATGGCACCCACCAGGCTCCCCCGTCCCTGGGATTCTCCTGCTGCTGCTGCTAAATCACTTCAGTCGTGTCCGACTCTGTGTGACCCCATAGACAGCAGCCCACCAGGCTCCCCCATCCCTGGGATTCTCCAGGCAAGAATACTGGAGTGGGTTGCCATTTCCTTCTCCAATGCATGAAAGAGAAAAGTGAAAGTGAAGTCGCTCAGTCTGTCCGACTGTTAGCGACCCCATGGACTGCAGCCCACCAGGCTACTCCGTCCATTGGATTTTCCAGGCAAGAGTACTGGGGTGAGGTGCCATTGCCTTCCCCGGGGATTCTCCTAGTGGAAAAGGAATTACAAAGGGACACAACACGTGTGTGCAAAGAACTGTGGTGTACAAAAGAAACATTCTAAAGTGACTGACTTGTTTATTTTAAAGAAGAGAGGGTAGTGGCTTATTTATTTCAATTAATAAACTGCCATCATCTACACTTGGAAACCAGATAAACAGAGTGTAGAATGAGTGATGCCGTGGGCTCCCGCGGGGCAGCACAAGTGAGAAAGTCAGTGACTCAAAGGAAATGCTTCAGAAATGAAGACTAGAGTCTGCGTGACATTGGCTGTATGTGTTGTACGGGGCTGTGTTTTGGTCCCAGGTGCCAGGATTGTGCCCAGCTGTATTTGCCTGCACGCCTGTGGCAGTGGGGGCCAGGTGTGCCCACCGAGGGTACAGGAGCGCCTGGTGGCAGGCGGGCCTGAGGCAGAGGCTTCCGTACTCCCTCCCTGCATTACAGGCGCTCATGCGGTGACTACTGTCCCCAGTCAGCCACAGTTAGGAAAGACTGGCTTGGAATATTAAAAGATACTCCCAGTTCCCCAGCTCTCCAGTTCTGTATCATGTATTTATTCATTGCTCCTGTTTCATATCCTTAAGAAAAATGATTTAAGGTGACAGTGCCACCCCATTTCAAGCAGAAACACTTGAAATGTGATTCACCAGTAGTACTTTCCTAGTTTTAGGTTTGGGAGACCCACTTTTGGGGAATGAATGGCCCAGGCCAAGTAGCCTCTCAGGAGAGGGTCACATATCTTGCCGGCTCATATACATCTTTCCAGGTTAGGGAGAGCAGTCAGGAAGCAGAATCATAATATTGCTGTTTCAGTATTTAATTCATGTAATCTGGAAACGCCAGTACAATACCACTTCGAAAACATTCAGCATCTACAAAATAAAAATCAGTGAAATTAAACCATTATATTTTAAATACAAAATCTCAGACTTGTAAAAAAATAAAATTTGTAGACACATAAACAGACTTTCTTATAGGCCTGCTGATTCTTTTGACTGGACACCCTTCCCTTGTTCACCTTCCACAGAGCCAGCATGTCAGTCCTCCCCTGCGGTGGGGGTCTTCTGGACCACCAACTCTCTTGCTTTGGCTCTGGTTCCCAACAGTAATTTCTTTCCAGCCATCGTACCCTGCTGAAAGCATGATAACCCTGCCCTCCAGAAGGGAGATCAGCCTAACCTCCAAAACTGGGCTTTTTCAGGGTTTGTGGTGGGGGGGTTGCAGGGAGAAGATGGTAGGAAAGAATTGGAGAACTAGAGTGGGAGAGAGCTAAGAAATACAGACAGAGCTGCTGATGTCTGAAATAACTACATTGTACCAACAAAATTACTAGTATTGACTAGGCTAGGTATAGTTGTCCCTCCATATCCATGGAGGATTGGTTCTAGGAGTCCCCACCCCCATATCAAAACTCTCCATGCTCAGTTCAGTTCAGTTCAGTCGCTCAGTCATGTCCAACTCTGTGCAACCCCATGAATCGCAGCACGCCAGGCCTCCCTGTCCATCACCAACTCCCGGAGTTCACCCAAACTCACGTCCATCGAGTTGGTGATGCCATCCAGCTGTCTCATCCTCTGTCGTCGGTCCCTCATATAAAATGATATATTAGTTGCATATAACCTAATAACATCCTCCCAAGTACTTTAAATCATCTCTTGATTACTTGTAATACCTGATACAGTGTGAATGCTATGTAAATAGTTGCCAGTGTGTGACAAATTCAGGTTGTGCTTGCTAGAACCTTCTGGAATTGTCATTTTTCTCCAAGCATTTTTCATCTGAGCTAGGTATAATCTGCAGACGTGGAACACACTGTGTACTGGGAGGCTGTAAAACCAGCACCTGTTTTTATGGTCACTGTTAAATCTATTTGAAGTGTTCAAAACTTTATTTTGCTTTATAGAAAAACACACATGATAAAGATCTATCTTTTGTCTTGAGAAGAGACAAATAATGCCTAGAATAAAATCTCTTCTGAGAAGGAGGATAGAAAAATTTTAAATACTGGCACACACTTCCCCAGGATATTGGTACCTTTTGTAGGTATCTAGAGTACAAGATAACTTTGTAGAGTGCTGTCTTATGGTGTGTGTGTTTTAGTTGTTTCAATTCCAAAAGTCAGAGTAATTAGAGAAGCCGGCATGAAAATGAATCAAGTCAGCCTGGGTTCTATATGTAAGACTCTACACCTTGTCTCCCTGGACTAGACTCTCTTCTCTAATTAGTGTTTCTCAGTCTAGAGAAAGAACCTGTTCTAAAGGATAAACAGGGTGACTTTTTTAAAAGAATTTCTTTTCAGTGCTTTCATCGAAATATACACAAATACAAAAGGAAGTATATATACACTTATTATTCACATAGCATTTAAACATTAGAAAACCAAAGCAGATTTACAAGTTAAATATTAACAAAACTCTATAATAAACACAAATGCCCTTCTGAAGCGAGACCCCTCTTGCATTGTGATTAGGGCTGCAGGCTGCCAGGCCTGGGGACTTGAGTTCTGTGGCTTGTCCTGTGCACCCAGGGATGACTCAGTTCTCTTTTGTCCTTTCAGCTGCTATTAAACCTTCATTCATGCAGCTAGTCAGGACTGCTGTGGCCTTTTCTTGGGCGCAAATGTATCACTTAGAAAGGAAGACTGCTTTTTTCCCTTTCCTTGGACAATTCAGTGCAATCCTCAAAATAAATGCAAATTATATGGTAACACATAATTATAAGGAGTTCATTCAGAATGTGTTTTTATTTTGTTTAGGATATCATTTTTTTCTTTTTTTTAGAAAAAAGCACAAAATTTAAAAAATTGCATAGAACACTCTCAGATTTCTGCGAATAAATCCATGGTTTTCTGTTTGTGAAATACTGCTCCAGGTCAGCGTGATCTGTACTGTTGATTTTTTGTTTGATTGCTACTGTTGGGTTATATAGCAAACAGTATTCATTAGCTTAATCTTTCAGGAGAGATTTCCTTTTTTCTCCTGATAAACTAATGTACCTCTTAGATATGTTTGTAACCTACCTATTAGATATGTTTGTGGTTGTTTTTATTTGCAGGAGTATTTTGGGGATATTGTGAGTTTGGTTCCAGACCACCACGATAAAGCAAATATTGCAATAAAACAAGTCACACAATTTTTTTTTTTGTTAACCAGTGCATATAAAAGTTATGTTTATACTGTGTTCTATTAAATGTGCAATAGAATCATGTTTAGAAAAACAATGTACAAACCTTAACTAAAAAATACTGTATTGCTAAACAAGAATGCTAGCCATCATGTGGGCCTTCAGCAAGTTGTAATCTTTTTGCAGTAGTAGTATCAAAGGTCACTGATCAAGTCACCATAACAAATGATATAAGAAAGTATGAAATATTGCAAGGATTACCAAAATGTGACACAGAGACATAAGGGGAAGAAATGCTGCTGGGAAAATGGTGCTGATAGCGGTATAAGACTAAGGGTTGCCACAGAACTTCAGTTTATTTAGAAAGAAAAAGAGTATCTGTGGAATGCAATAAAGCGAAGAGCAGTAAAACGCAGTATGCTTATCTGTTATTCCCTTCTTTAAAAGTTTATTCAGCTTTCATTTACATATTGATGGAATATCTTCTGTAGGCCAAGCCAGGGACGACTTCCTAAATACCTAGTTATGGACAACTTTCTAAATATTTGATTTCTCCGAAGAGTAACTGTGTGTACATGTATGTTTGTAAGAGGTAGACTTAACATGCTGACAAGTGAATTGCATTATCCACTTTACCTAACAAGATGAACCTCTGAAGTCATGATTGTAAAGCTCCTGTTTTGGTATTAGATTTCTTATAAACAAAAGTTCTATTAATGCTGTAAATTATGGAGTTAGTGAAATGCTGTTTTTGTAAAGGTCCTTTAAATTTTTCTGAAGTTGTTTTCAGTGTTTTTCTCAGTCTGTATTTATCAAAACAACTGGTCTCTTCCATCATAACTCCAGTCAGCTGTTTAAATGGCGTTAGTTCCATGGCCAAATAATAGGTTATCTATTCTGTTATTTGTTTTGTTATTTGTAGGGGATAAAAAGTTCAAGTTTTGTAATCCAACTAAGAGACTTTATTTTTCTTTACACAGAAGGCTCGACCATCTATAATGCAGGTAAATGATACTTTAAAATTTATTAATGTGTTTTTCCAGCAGTATTCTCTGTGGAATGCTGTAATATTGCCAATTATGTGTTTCATTCTAGGATGCTGTAACGCTTTGTTCCTACCCTTTTATCTTTGATGCCCAAGCCAAAACCAAAATGTTACAAACTGATGCTGAACTACAGATGCAGGTAACATATTTTAAAAATTATTTTTTCCTATTATGGGTTTCTTTCATCTTATACATTCAGTTGTAATTTTTTCCTAATAGGAGAAGGTTCATTTGGGTAAAGTTGTAGTATAACTTTTAGAACCTATAGAAAACTTTTAGCAATTCTCTATTGAATAAAGCAAATACAAATGAAGGGACATTTAGATAAACTGAGGGTTGACAGTTGTCTTCATAAAGTATCATATAGTAAAAATTTGCCTTTGTGGGCCATATGGTCTCAAGTATAAAACTCTGTTGTAGCACAAAATTTTAATTTTACATAATTTTCACGTGTGTGAAATATTCTTTTTTAAAATTTTTGT
The DNA here is from genome assembly GCA_006410675.1 of Oreotragus oreotragus. Lineage (NCBI taxonomy): Eukaryota > Metazoa > Chordata > Mammalia > Artiodactyla > Bovidae > Oreotragus > Oreotragus oreotragus. The sequence continues at coordinate 214,069 of SJYX01019039.1, read as the reverse complement.
TTAACCATTTAAAAATGTTAAAACTGTTAGTAGCTCAAGAGCTACTGCCTGTATAAAAACAGGCAGCAGGCTGGATTCAGTCAATGGGCCATTGTTTGCTGACCCTTGATACATTATTAAGTGGAGCTTGGCAGTTCTTTATTGAGCCCAAACTTAAATTAGAGAGATTTGTTTAAATTTGTTTTTATTGTAAAATATACTTGGTTTTGGCAAGCCTGCAAAGATGTTTGTGAACTAGCAATCCAAACCTATCAATTCCTACTGCTGGGGGATATGTAACTTCATTCATCTCTCTCTCCCTCTCCCCATCTTTCTGACTTGGTCTCTAGCTCTTATTTATATGTATCTCTATATATCTGTTTTCACAATGATATAGCCATCGTATTGACAATTTAAAGCTTTTCCAGAGAAACTGGACATTTTTCAAAGAAGTAAAGCTGCTGAGCAAGTGGTTATTGGGTTTCCTTTCCTGCTAATTCGAAAGCCACCATTTTTACCCACTGTCCATGGTCACTTTCTTCTACTAAGATATTATTTCAGTCTTAATCCGCTTAGTCCAGATCATTTTCCTGGAATGAGTTATGGTTCATATGGTTCATAAAGTGTTTCAGTTAATCTCTTTGGGTTCCTATTAGAAAGATTTGTGTGTTTTGTAAACATGACTGAGAAAATCTATTGGAAGAGTTAGGAGGAAAATAAAGAACAAGGTGGAGATGCAGCGTGTCTGCCCTGCTCTGTACCCAGCTGTGGTCCAAAGGCACGGCTGACGGCCATCTCCACTCACAGATGCACTCTTGGGTGATAACTGTGTTCCTGGGTGTGCTGTTCCAGGTGGCGGTCAATGGGGCCAATCTGCAGAACGTCTTCATGCTGCTCACCTTGGAGCCTCTGCTGGCCAGAAGCCCCTTCCTGGTCCTTCATGTTCGCAGGAGCAACCTTGTTGGAGATGCCCTAAGAGAGCTGAGCATTCATTCTGATATTGATTTGAAAAAGCCTCTCAAAGTGAGTCCTTCAATATGTTTATCTAAATAACCTTCCTGGATTTCTTTAAACAGCGTCAGATGAAGCAGCAAAGATCTTATTAAAATCTTGGAGGACAGCCATTCATTATTTCTTTCATTCATTTTACAAGAATTTATTTACTCACCTCCTTCTGTCTAGTCACCAACCAGACCATCTCAACATGACATCAGATAAAAATGCCAGTGGATTATTATTGGAGAAGGCAATGGCAGCCCATTCCAGTGTTCTTGCCTGGAGAGTCCCAGGGACGGGGGAGCCTGGTGGGCTGCAGTCCATGGGGTCGCTAAGAGTTGGACATGACTGAGCGACTTCACTTTCACCTTTCACTTTCAAGCACTGGAGAAGGCAATGGCAGCCCACTCCAGTGTTCTTGCCTGGAGAGTCCCAGGGATGGGGGAGCCTGGTGGGCTGCCGTTTACGGGGTCGCACGGAGTCAAACACGATTGGAGCGACTTAGCAGCAGCAGCAGCAGCAGCGTAGAGCCTTTTTGGGTGCTATTTTCCGTGTGCCTGTCCCCACTCTACCGAAAGCATGCAAACAGCAGCACTGCTAAAGCTTCAGTTAGGTGAAACTACCAAGCCAGCATCTAGGAAGTCTTTGGAAGTCAAAAATTTAAGAGAAAGAAGTGAAAAAGAAAACAGAAAAGTAGTGAAATTTTCAGGGCAGCTGGTCGTCTGTCCTGGTAGGCCCTTTTTAGTACTCTGAAGTGATTAAGAAATTGTCTTTCCTCATAAACTATGCATGTTTGTGTTACCACTTAATGTGTTCTTGGGGCTTAGCACAATGCTTGGAACACAGCAGCTGGTCAGTCAATATTTAGTGAACTGTTGACGTTTTAGATGATTTACCTTTCCCTTTAGAAGACTTTTCCTGTTTCCAATCCTGTTGTAAACTCCTGAAATGTAATAGATAAGAAACTGATGGTATCCATGATACTGTCATCCTTTTTAGAATTTCAGTGGGTAGCATCAGTCCTATCAGTCTGCTTGGGAGTTCTCCCCAGAACTTCTGGGATAGATTTTTGATATTGCAAACAGAAGGTGCTCTCTTTGCCACCTGTTTTCAATCACTAATTCAGAAGAGACTCTTTTTGCTTGGTAGCATGTCTGAGTTAAGTCTTCTACTGGCATCCATGTAATCGGAGTCCTTTACTCTCCTCCTGCTCTAGGCAGCCTTGAGCACAGTATTCAGGATAATCTTTCTTTTTTTTTTTTTGGCCACACTATGTGGCATGTGGGCTCTTAGTTCCCTGATCAGGGATCAAACCTGTGCCCCCTACAGGGGAAGTGCAGAGTCTTAACCACGGGACTGCCAGGGAATTTCCCAGGATAAGCTTTTTTAAGTGCTTTTTATTTTTAGCTCTGTGCCTGAGCCCTTCCAGTAAAGTGGGGATGATAATAGTAATTTCTGTGTGTAAGACTATTCTGAGGATTAGGTTAATAGAATTTAAGTGGCTGGCATGTAGAAAACTCTTAATAATATCTCGTCCTTTGGTTTGCTGTAGTTGTTACTGTGGTTGGGTCCAGCGCGCTCCATATAGATCTGTAATGGGTTTCTTTATAGCCCCTCTCAGATGTGTCTGCTTGAACTACTTTCTTCACTTTCATATTCATCAGTTAGTTTAAGACCCCTACTGAGAGAGATTTCTGTCTTTACTCAGGTTAGTCATTGCTTTTCTCTGTGTGCCAGAACATTTATCTCTCAGTGTATCTGACTCTTTGAAAATGTATTCTTGAATTTTTTGTTTTTTTTTAATGTTTGCCTCTCTGCCCCAAATTGATGGTCAACTTTCTGTGGACATCTGGTAAAATTCTCACTTTGTCTATATCCCTTGAAGGGCCCAGTAAAATTTTGTGTGATTGTTAAGCGTCTTGTTAATAATCAACAGATACACCTTGCAGTTTCATTGTGGCAGTGTATTCTGTTACATCTTCCTTTCTTTGTCCTGACTTTGCAAAGAATTTGCAAAAAAAACCCCCAAACCAGAAAATGACAATGATTTCCCTGAAGTACTAATTCTACTTTCATTATTTTAAGGTCATTTTTGATGGTGAAGAAGCAGTGGATGCAGGTGGCGTCACAAAGGAGTTCTTTCTTTTACTGTTAAAAGAATTGTTGAATCCCATCTATGGAATGTTTACCTACTACCAGGATTCAAATCTCTTATGGTTTTCAGATACGGTAAGTCAGTAATGTCATCATTCAACAGATGGATTGAACTAAACTTCCTTTTTGTTGTCAGACCAGTCTCTAGCTTTCTGACATTTGCGAAGGGGAGCTCTAGCAAAGATAATCATTTGGTGTGTTTAAAGAGTGGATGCAGTCTTCATGTCTCACCTGTTACCAAGACCTCACAGTTGAATTTTGTTGCTCATCAGTCCCATTTACATTTCTAGTAGGTAAGCTCCAAGCTTTGTAAATCCTCGAAGGGTAAAAAGAGTATGACAAAGAAATTGGTTTTACGACATATGAAAAATAACTGTCAATATATCTTATTTTAATAACAACGATAGTATGTGCATGGATACTGCCACAGATGTACACAGTTCATTTTTGAAAATGCAGTAGGAGAGCTAAGTTTTAAAAGGCATTCTCATTTTAAGCAGACTATAGTTTCTTTTTCTATCAGACTTCTCTCCCTATATCTGCACTGTCCTGAAAAGTAGCCATTAGTTTCTTGTGGGTATTTAAATTTCAATTTTATTTAGTTAAAATTAAATAATACTTGCACTTCCCTGGTGTCTCAGATGGTAAAGAATCCAGCTGCAGTGTAGGAGACCTTGATTCGATTCCTGGGTTGGAGAGATCTCCAGGAGAAGGGAATGGCAACCCACTCCAGTATTCTTGCCTAGAGCATTTCACATTCCCTCAGTTGTACTAACCACCGTTCAGGTGCTCAGTAGACACACATAGTGGCTGACATCTGGGACAGAACAGAATAGAATGTTTCCATCACTGCAGGAAGTTCTGTTGGACACCAGTGCTCTAAATGAAGATAAGCTGTTCTCTGTATCATAGGTGAGCTGTAAATGCTTAACTTTGTCTACATTGCATCTTTGGGGGACAGTTGAACTTTTGTTTTAATATTTTATTCTAAATATTACAGTTCTCATCCACCTCCAATAAAAATCACTATTATAAAAGAGATCATTACTCTGTATTTGTGCTCATGTTTATGTTAAACAATGGGCATATATTAATTTTGTAACAGTATTTTAGTAATTTCTAGGGACTTCTTTTTTTTTTTTTTACTTCTTTTATATCATTCACAAACATACCCAGTTAAACTTTTGTTAGGGATATTTCTCTGTTTCAGAAGGTAACAATATTATAGATCTTTGTTCTTTCATTCTGAAAATATTTTAAGGTAAATCACAGATGGATTTGAGGGTACAAGCACTGCTTTTCTTTTTAACTCATTTGCACGTGTGCTGAAAGTGTTTCGTAGAGCACAACTGGTTTCACTTGATTGGCATAACCTGTGGACTCGCCATTTACAACTCCACTGTGGTGGACCTGCACTTCCCGCTGGCTCTCTATAAGAAGCTACTGAACGTGAAGCCTGGCCTGGAAGACTTGAAGGAGTTGTCACCCACGGAAGGAAGGTACAGAGCTGAAAGATGGGAGCCTGGCGTGGAAAACTGCTCTTGGCACTGAGATTAAAGGTTGAAAACACCACGTGTATAAGTTAGAGTTTCTCATTCGATTGTGCTGTGCATGCTTTGTCTTAAGACGGAGGTCCACAGCTGCTGGCTTGAAACAATTCCTGGGTCACTCTAGGGACTGAAGGAGAAAAAGGAAAAGGGAAGTCATAGCTGCCCAGGAATCCACACAGTCTCTGCTTTTCTTATCCTGAACAGAATATAAGGACTTGGAGATCTGTCATGGTCCATAAATAGCGGGGAGAAAGTATTGAAAAGAGCGCCTGTGGTTTTTTTTTTTTTTTTAAGTTACAGATTTCCCCATCCTTTTGTATTTCTGTTTTCTCTGTCTCCTTGACTTTCATACTATGACCACATGTGCTGGACTCTGGTCACCAAATGTGTGTGGTGTTCTCGCCCACATGTCCAAGTAATTCTGCATGATGCCAGCTGGGTGCCCGGCATCTTATCTCAGTTCTGACACCATCTACCTGGAGATAGAGTTGGATCCCACAGGTTAAGGGTTTCTATTGCCCTCATCCCAGAGGAATTTACAAGGATTTGGGGAGCTCTGTGCTGAGGAACTGGGGGCAGAGACCAGCACATGTATTTTTTCTGTTATCTCATGGAGCCTTTTTTTAGAAATTTGCATTCTGCATAATTCACCCAGTTAGAGTATATAATTCAGTGACTTTTAGTGTATCCACACACAGAGTTTTGCAGCCTTTACTCCATCAGTTTTAGGATGTTTTCATCACCTGAAAAAGAAACCTGGTATTCGTTAGTCGACATTCCCAACTTCTTCATCCCCTGAGCCCTAGGCAACTGTTAATCTACTTTCTGTCTCTGTAGACTTGCCTCTTCTGAATATTTTGCATAAATGAAATCATACAATATGTGGTTTTTGGTGTCTGGCTTCCTTCACCTGAGCTGTTTTCAAGGTTCATCTGAGCTGTAACATGTATCAGTGTTTCATTTCTTTTTACTGTCAAATTATATTTCGTTGTATGGATATACCAAACTTTGTCTATCCATTCACCAGCTGATGGACATTTGGCTTGTTTCTACATTTTGACTGTTACCCATAGTGCTGTTACGGATATTTTTACATACTTTTGTGTAGATATAAGTTTTCGTTTCTCTTGGGTACATACCTAGGAGTAGAATTGCTAGGTCAAATGGTAACTCTGTTTAGCCTTTTGAGGAACCTCCACACTATTTTCCAGGACAGTAGAGACAGGTTTTTAGTCATTTTCTTTCTGTCTCTAAAAAACTTTTATTTTGAGTTTCTGTGTATTGATTTTAGGTAGCATAAGGTGAAATTTAATTTATAAAAAGATACCATATCCTTGGCTTTGTGGAAACATGGCAGTTCTTTTGACTTCAGCAGGAGGTAACATCCCTTTTTTTATATAGAGAAAGAATACTGATTTTAAGGTGGAGATAGAGAAAGGGCAGTCTCTAAGGTGCTCTCTGGAGATGAGATGGTCCCACCATCAGTATAGGACATTAGTACAGAGAAATCACAAAGGACGTGGGGCAGGGGAGTGAGGCACAGAGAGAGGTAAAGAAAATAGAGAAGGAATATTAAAAAATGGCAAGGAGACCAGGCAGGGTTACTCTTTTGGTGACTGAGAGTGACAGAAATGTGTGCTGTTTTCTTTGCCAACCTGGCTGAGAAGGATGTACTTGAAGTAATGATTTTGGCTGGTTAAGTGAAAAAAGATTTAAATTCTACATGAAAAATTTTCTTTCTGGGCAACCCGTTGTGGAACTGCCAGACTCTGAGCTCAGTGAAGAAGTGTGAATGAAGTCTAGCTGTAAGAATGTATTCTCGTGACAGCTGCAGTACGACCATTGCTGGCATAAACAGGTTTCACTGTTCTTTAATGTGGCAGCTAGTAGAGTTCTTTGCACACAGAGCCCCTTGCATTAACAAGTAAGATTAGATTCCTAAGTGGACACAGTGACTTTGAAGCTTGTTTTTTATGATGGGAGGATTATCCTTCTGTTGCATGCAGATAAAGCCAATCTGTAGGACCACTGCAGGATCATCTCCTCACTTATCTACTTCCAGAGTAAACTAGGGTTGAGATAAGTGTGTCAGATACAAAGCTGTCTGATTTTCTTCATAAATTCAGTAAGGTTTGTCAGTAGGAACAGTGAACAATTAGTGAGCATCTTATAAGTCAACTGCTTTAAGACATTTTTTTCAAAATATGTTTAATGGGACTTTCAGTCTAGATTTATGTTCATTCAAGAATGTTCTTTTGTAGCATTTCCTTGCAGATAATCTAGACACGTGACTGGCATAGAAACACTATTGCCATGTGTGATGTACCTCTTTTCTTTTCTCTGTCACACTGTAATTAGGAGTCTTCAAGAACTGTTAGATTACCCTGGGGAAGATATTGAGGAGACTTTCTGTCTCAACTTCACGGTAAGGATTTTCATTACGACCGTAGCTGTCTCTTTTATCATGCTTACAAGTCATAATTAGCATAATTTTTCTCCAAATCAAAGAACAAATTCAGAGACTTCTCTGAACCAAACTATTTTAGTCATAGTGTCTTTTTTTCATCAATGTATAGTTGTTGTAGAATATTAGTTACAAGTGTACAGTACAGTGATTCACAATTTTTAAAGGTTAAACTGCATTTATAGTTATTATAAAATATTTCCTGTGTTGTACAATATATCTTTATAACTTATTTTATACCTAATAGTTTATGTCTTAGTCCCCTACCCCTATATTGTCCCTTCCCTCTTCCCTTTCCCCAGTGGTAACCACTAGTTTATTCTCTAAATCTGTGAGTCTGCTTCTTTTTTGTTATATTCACTAGTGTGTTGTATCTTTTAGATTCTACCTATAAGTGACATCGTACAGTCTTGGTCTGTACTTGTCTTCCTTGGTCTGACTTATTTCACTTAGCATAATACCCTTCAGGTCCATCCATGTTGGCTGCAAATGGCACAGTTTCCTTCTTTTTTATGGCTGAGGAGAAGGCAATGGCACCCCACTCCAATACTCTTGCCTGGAAAATCCCATGGACGGAGGAGCCTGGGGGGCTGCAGTCCACGGGGTCGCTAAGAGTCAGACACGACTGAGCGACTTCACTTTCACTTTTCACTTTCACGCATTGGAGAAGGCAATGGCATCCCACTCCAGTGTTCTTGCCTGGAGAATCCTAGGGACGGGGGAGCCTGGTGGGCTGCCGTCTCTGGGGTCGCACAGAGTCGGACACGACTGAAGCGACGCAGCAGCATCAGTATTCCATTGTGTACATGAGCCATTCATCTTTATCCATTCATCTGTTGACAGACACTTAGATTGTGTCCATACCTTGGCTATTGTAAATAGTGTTGCTTCGAACATTGGGGTGCATGTATCTTTTTGAATTAGTATTTTTGTTCTTTTTAGATATATACTCAGAAATGGAATTGGTGGATCATATGATAGTCAACGCGTCCTGAATATTACTGGAGTTCAGTAAATGTGTTGAATAAATGAATGAACGAGTGATCGATCTATACACTTAAGAAATTACTGAAGCTTTATTGCGCTTTACTCCTACGTTGCTGTTTGCTGCTGCTGTTTAGCCACTAAGTTGTGTCCAACTCTTTGCGACCCCGTGGACTGTAGCCCTCCAGGCTCCTCTGTCCGTGGGATTTCCCAGGCAGGAATGTCGGAGTGGGTTGCCGCTTCCTTCTCCAGGAGATCTTCCCGGCCCAGGGACTAAACCCATGTCTCCTGCATTGGCAAGTGGATTCTTAACCACTGAGCCACCAGGGAAGCCCCTTTACTCCTATACATATAATTTATTTTCTCTTTGATTGCATTTATCGGCAACTCCCTGTCTTAAAACTATCCTATAAAGTGCTGATGTTCTCTGATTCTTTTCTCCTCCCAAGAATCTTCTGCGGTAATGTAAGTAGCAATTAAGCTACATTCGTTCCTGAGGCTTCTCAGTCATTTGGGGTCTAGAAAGATAAGTAGTCAACAAAATCGAAACGTCTCTTTATTCCCCCTTAAATACAGATTTGTCGGGAAAGCTATGGTGTGATTGAGCAGAAGAAGCTGATACCAGGAGGAGACAGAGTGGCAGTGTGCAAGGAGAACAGGTCAGTCTTGGCCCTTGGCTGTGCACGTGTGCCTTCATTTCTCCAGTCTTGGCCCTTGGCTGTGCACGTGTGCCTTCGTTGCTCCAGTCTTGGCCCTTGGCTGTGCACGTGTGCCTTTATTGCTCTACACTTACAAGACCAAGACTAAAGGTAGCTTTTCGTCCCTTCGGAGGGCATAAGAGTGCTAGGGCAAGTCTACACATTTAACAGTGGAGGGAGCAGTGGACCTCGGGTCGGAAGGTAACTGTGTTTGTTCTGCATCTCTGTCCTACTGGCTTTGACCCTGGTCAACCACATAAACTACCTGATCTCGGTTTCCTGTCCTGTCAGTAGGGGGTTAAAATAACCGTTCTGCCTCCCTCATGGGAGACTGAGTGAGATAATTTACAGGAGAATATTTTGACATTTCAGAATGAAGGAGCGCCCAGCATCTATAGGTTTCCAGTATCCATCAGAGTGACTGACATAAAAATCCCCCCAAAAATATGTGTTGAATAACCAAATGTTATAAAAAAGATTACTATTATTGGTGGTGGTTTTATTGATGAAGAATTTGTAAAGTAGATCTTAAATTTTTTGTACCTCATGAAAATTAATTCAAGTACATCTGATTTTTTAGTACGATTTTCTGTGTCATCTCTTTGAAGGAGAAAAGAATTCAATTTTGTTTGCTTTTGAATTAGAGTGAGGTTGTTGGCCATCTGCATGTTAATTAATTCAGTTTGCAAACACTGAATGCCTGCTGTGGGCCAAATCTGTTGCTGGATTTAGGAAATAAGTAACTTTATCCTCAGTCCTAACTGAGAAGGGACAGCGTAATGAATAATCACAGTAGATTATGGTGCGTGTGGTAGGTAAGTGATAGAACAAGCACCATGGAACCAGAGGGAGAAGCCACAACACTTTCGCTGACCGTCAAAGAGTGTGAGTGGGAAAAACATTTCAGGCACAGGGAATAATGTGAGTCAGACTCTCAACTTTAACACATGATAGAGAATGGTGAGTACTTGTTGGGTGGGGGCTAGTGTGTGGACTAAAGGTGGGTGCAGTAGTATTGGGGTGAAACTTGTCAGACCTTAAGTGGTTTTGAAGTGGGACATGGTTGATCTGTTTTAGAATGATAACTGGTGGCCATATGGAAATGGACCACGTGTGGGGAGACCCATAGGAGACTACTGAGGTAACTCAGGTGTTAGGTGGTGAGGGCCAAAATGAAGGCAGCAGGGAGGCAGAGTCAGCTATGTGTTGATTATGTAATGGACAGGAGCTAGTGCCTGATTATATGTGGATCCTACTAGAGAGGCATGTATTGATAACATGCATGTACTGAGGCTTCCAATTTGGACAACAGGAAATAGAATCTGTAGAGCAGGGTGGAAAGTAAAAAGTNTAGTCAACAAAATCGAAACGTCTCTTTATTCCCCCTTAAATACAGATTTGTCGGGAAAGCTATGGTGTGATTGAGCAGAAGAAGCTGATACCAGGAGGAGACAGAGTGGCAGTGTGCAAGGAGAACAGGTCAGTCTTGGCCCTTGGCTGTGCACATGTGCCTTCATTTCTCCAGTCTTGGCCCTTGGCTGTGCACGTGTGCCTTCATTTCTCCAGTCTTGGCCCTTGGCTGTGCACGTGTGCCTTCGTTGCTCCAGTCTTGGCCCTTGGCTGTGCACGTGTGCCTTTATTGCTCTACACTTACAAGACCAAGACTAAAGGTAGCTTTTCGTCCCTTCGGAGGGCATAAGAGTGCTAGGGCAAGTCTACACATTTAACAGTGGAGGGAGCAGTGGACCTCGGGTCGGAAGGTAACTGTGTTTGTTCTGCATCTCTGTCCTACTGGCTTTGACCCTGGTCAACCACATAAACTACCTGATCTCAGTTTCCTGTCCTGTCAGTAGGGGGTTAAAATAACCGTTCTGCCTCCCTCATGGGAGACTGAGTGAGATAATTTACAGGAGAATATTTTGACATTTCAGAATGAAGGAGCGCCCAGCATCTATAGGTTTCCAGTATCCATCAGAGTGACTGACATAAAAATCCCCCCAAAAATATGTGTTGAATAACCAAATGTTATAAAAATGCTTACTATTATTGGTGGTGGTTTTATTGATGAAGAATTTGTAAAGTAGATCTTAAATTTTTTGTACCTCATGAAAATTAATTCAAGTACATCTGATTTTTTAGTACGATTTTCTGTGTCATCTCTTTGAAGGAGAAAAAAATTCAATTTTGTTTGCTTTTGAATTAGAGTGAGGTTGTTGGCCATCTGCATGTTAATTAATTCAGTTTGCAAACACTGAATGCCTGCTGTGGGCCAAATCTGTTGCTGGATTTAGGAAATAAGTAACTTTATCCTCAGTCCTAACTGAGAAGGGACAGCGTAATGAATAATCACAGTAGATTATGGTGCGTGTGGTAGGTAAGTGATAGAACAAGCACCATGGAACCAGAGGGAGAAGCCACAACACTTTCGCTGACCGTCAAAGAGTGTGAGTGGGAAAAACATTTCAGGCACAGGGAATAATGTGAGTCAGACTCTCAACTTTAACACATGATAGAGAATGGTGAGTACTTGTTGGGTGGGGGCTAGTGTGTGGACTAAAGGTGGGTGCAGTAGTATTGGGGTGAAACTTGTCAGACCTTAAGTGGTTTTGAAGTGGGACATGGTTGATCTGTTTTAGAATGATAACTGGTGGCCATATGGAAATGGACCACGTGTGGGGAGACCCATAGGAGACTACTGAGGTAACTCAGGTGTTAGGTGGTGAGGGCCAAAATGAAGGCAGCAGGGAGGCAGAGTCAGCTATGTGTTGATTATGTAATGGACAGGAGCTAGTGCCTGATTATATGTGGATCCTACTAGAGAGGCATGTATTGATAACATGCATGTACTGAGGCTTCCAATTTGGACAACAGGAAATAGAATCTGTAGAGCAGGGTGGAAAGTAAAAAGTTTCTTTTTTTTTTTTTTTTTTGCTTTGTTGTCTTTTATTTATTTATTTTTATTTTTACTTTATTTTACTTTACAGTACTGCATTGGTTTTGGCATACATTGACATGAATCTGCCACGGGTGTACACGAACTCCCAAACATGAACCCTCCTCCCACCTCCCACCCCACATCNGATTAGATGCTGTCTCTTATACACATCTAGATGTGTATAAGAGACAGACTTTACAGTACTGCATTGGTTTTGGCATACATTGACATGAATCTGCCACGGGTGTACACGAACTCCCAAACATGAACCCTCCTCCCACCTCCCACCCCACATCATCCCTCCAGATCATCCCCATGCACCAGCCCCAAGCATCCTGCATCCTGCATCGAACATAGACTGGCGATTCGTTTCTTACATGATAGTATACATATTTCAATGCTATTCTCCCAAATCATCCACCCTCTCCCTCTCCCTTTGCATCAGAGTCCAAAAGTCCGCTCTACACCTCTTTTTAAGAGTTCCATTTTATAAATGTTGATTTTGACATGTCTGTGTGGTACCTAGGTGATTGTGTTTAGAGCTGAAGATTTATGTATGTCTTGAAGTCTTTTTTTTTTTAATCAATCATAGTTTCTAAGTAGGATATTTCCTTTTTCTTTCTTGCATTTCAAATTTTAGTACTATTTTTAAAGGTTACTTTGCATTTGCAGTTATTACAAAATATTGGCTGCATTCCCCGTGTTGTACAACACATCCTTGAGCCTGCCTTACACCCAGTGGTTTGTACCTCCCTCTCCCCAGCTCCTGTGTTGTTCCCCCTCCCTACCCTCACTGGTAACCACTAATTTGTTCTTTGTATCTGTGAATCTGCTGCTTTTTTTTGTTATATTCACTGATCTGTTGTATTAGAAGTTTTATTGTCAGTAGTTTGTTTAGTTACTTATGCCAGCCTTCACCACCAGTGAATTTGAGGTTGCCTACACAAAGAAAAACGTGGTGAAATAAAAAAAAAGCAAGGATGGGGAAAATGTATGTTCTTAGAAGAGTTATATACATTAGAACAGAAGGGAGACTCTTGGGATGAGGACTTAGAGATCATTAACACATTGGGTAGAGACAAAACTTCTTGACTTAAGAAGTGGTGGGTGTGCAGAAAGATGAGGCAGGTGTCTCTCAGTCTTCCTGCAGAAAGGTGAGGGAATGCTGGTCTCCCCTTGGGAGGGCTGTGAGGGAGGGAAGCCTGGAAGCAAGGGTTGATGCTATGGAAAAAGGTTACAGAGGTAGAGAAGTTGGATGCTGTTTTGGGAAATGAATGCTGGGAAATGAAAGCTTTGGGTTTTCATTGGCTTCTTACTGTACCTAGTTGCAAAGATGCAGACAGAAATCCCATATAAGTGATGTATATTGGCTTCCTCTCATAAATCTTCCCTTTTGAAAGTAGGAGTGACAGAAAAACTGACAGGCCTCCTCTTCCATCCTTTTACATTTTAAAAGATGGTGAGAAGCCAGGGTGATCTAATGTAGCATTCAGTAGTCTTTTTTGTCATGTAAACCTTCCAGACTACCCAGGAAGCATCAGCTTTGAGGAAAGTGTGAGCTATAATACCAGAGTTAACTGAAATAATGCAGAAGTTGCCAAGGACCCACCAAAAACGGCTTCAGGTGATCTTGACTCTGGGAACCTAGTATAGAGGCTAATCTTGTCTCAAGTTACCAAGTTCAAGCTCGATCTGTTCACTGCATGCAAGGCCAATGAATCTTGGAGACAAGGTGATGAGGCAAGGAATATGACTTTATTTGGAAAGCTTTCTGACGAAGAAGATTGCAGACTGATGTCTCAAAATAACCATCTTGTCAGGGCCTAGATGTCAGGGCCTAGATGTCTCCCTAGGTTCTTTTATAGAACCAAAGGGAGAAGCAATGAGGAACTAAAGTCAAAAGGTGGAATAGAGATGGAGAAGCAGTGAGGAAGTAAAGTAAAAAAGGGTCTTCGGTTTTGCGAAACATCTCCGGGAAGGGCCAGCCTTTGGAAGGGCTGTGTTCAGTTCAGCCGCTCATTGCTCATCCTGTCCAACTCTCTGTGACCCCATAGACTGTGGCACATGATGCTTCCCTGTCCTTCACCATCTCCTGGAGTTTGCTCAAACTCATGTTCATTCAGTTGGTGATGCCATCCAACCATCTCATCCTCTGTCGTCTCCTTCTCCTCCTGCCTTCAGTCTTTCCTAGCATCAGGACCTTTTCTAATGAGTCAACCCTTGGCATCAGGTGGCCAAAGTATTGGAGCTACAGCTTCATAATCACTCCTTCCAGTGAATATTCAGAATTTATTTTCTTTAGGATTGACTGGTTTGATCTTGCTGTCCAAGGGACTCTCAGGAGTCTTCTCCAGAACCACAGTTCAAAAGCATCAATGGAATGTGTTAGTCTCTTCTTTTTTGTAGTCATTCACAGATGGGCAGGGTCAGATTACCTCTTTATAAGCTGAGCAAAGGCATTTAAATTTAACAGAGTAACAGGGTTCTTTGAGACAGGCCATTGAGTATGATTATAATAACTGCAAGAAAAAAACAACTCAAAGAAACAGTTCCAACATGGAGTCCGAATTATTTCTTCTCTGCAGCAGGTGTTTCATTTGAAACTCTTACTTGATAAGAATGTTTCAAGGCTAAAAGCACTGTCCCTTCTTTATCTGTATAACATTAGTACTTTTATCAACTGCTAATGAGTTGTTTAATAAAAACAGTATTATTCCATAGCATCTGATAATATTTTTAAAATTGGGAAATTTACGGCAGATTATAAAGTGGCTAAAGGGCAGGAAAAAAGGCAGAATAACAGTGACAGTCTTTATTTTCTTGGGCTGCAAAAATCACTGCAGATGGTGACTGCAGCCATGAAATTAAAAGAAGCTTGCTCCTTGGAAGAAAAGCTATGACAAACCTAGACAGCATATTAAGAATCATAGACATTACTTTGCTGACAAAACTATGGTTTGTTCCCAGTAGTCATGTATAGATATTAGAGTTGGACCATAAAAAAAGCTGAATGCCAAAGAATTGATGCTTTTGAACCGTCGTGTTGGAGAAGACTCTTGAGAGTTCCTTGGACAGCAAGGAGATCAAACCAGTCAATCCTAAAGGAAATCAGTCCTGAATATTCATTGAAAGGACTGATGCTGAAGCTCCAAACTTTGGCCACCTAATGCAAAGAACTGACTCATTGGAGAAGATGTTGATGCTGGAAAAGATTGAAGGCAGGAGGAGAAGGGGATAACAGAGGACAAGATGGCTGGATGGCATCACCGACTCAATGGAGATGCTTTTGAGCAAGCTCCAGGATTTGGTGAAGGACAGGGAATCCGGGCGTGCTGCATTCCATGGGGTCACAAAAGGTCAGACATGACTGAGCGACTGAACTGAACTGATCAAGTGGCTTTTGGGTCCAGCTGATCTTGTTACTGAGTCCAAGTACTCTGCTTACTGAAAAACAAACCTGTGAATCCGAGAGATGATGTGTTGAGAAAAGGAATACAACTTTATTTGGAAAGCTGGCTGACAGAGAAGATGGCAGACTATGTCTCAAAATAACTGTCTTGTTGGGGGTCTGGATCTCAGGTTCTTTTATAGAACCAGAGAGAAGCGATGAGGAACTAAAGTCAAAAGACAGAATATAGAGTGGGAGAGGCAATGAGGAAGTAAAGTAAAAAGGATCTTCAGTCTTGCAAAACATTTCTGGGAAGGGCCAGCCTTTGGAACGGGTAGCCTTTGAATCTCTTCTTTCTCTTTTGCTGCTGCTAAGTCACTTCAGTCATGTCTGACTCTGTGCGACCCCAGAGACGGCAGCCCACCAGGCTCTGCTGTCCCTGGGATTCTCCAGGCAAGAGTACTGGAGTGGGTTGCCAGTGCCTTCTCTCTCTTGCTCCCTGTTTTTTTTTTTGGCAGTCATTCGCAAGTGGACAGGGTCAGATTATCTTTCTATGAACTGAATAAAGAGTTTAACAGAGTGGCAGGGTCCTTTGAGGCAGGCCACTATATATGATTATAACAGCAACAGCAACAAAAAACAAGTCAAAGAAACAGTTTCAACATGGAGTCAGACTTGGTTCTTCTCTGTAACATTTTTTCTTCCTTCCTGGTTTTGGTGATCACTTTATAATGTGTATATATATACATACATATGTAGATACATCTATAGCTTTTAGACTTTTCAAAGAATGTCTGAGCTTTTGCATCAGGTTTCAGACAATATAGTGTGCACATAATTTGTTATGAGCTAACAGTAGTCTAGGCAAGCAACCTGAGGAAGGGCACATTGAGAATTTCTTCACGTTCTAGTGAGTCTTCCAAATGCACTGTGTGTTGGGTACACCTGGTGGGGAAAGAATGTTCTTGTGCAGGCATAGGCAATTTGTGATATAGTCTGCAGAGGACGCAGGTACTGGGACTTAACCCTCTTTTTTCGTATCTTTATAAAATTGTTTCTCCTAGAGGCACCCCACCCCAGTACTCCTGCCTGGAAAATCCAATGGACGGAGTAGCCTGGTGGGCTGCAGTCCATGGGGTCTCTAACAGACTGAGCGACTTCACTTTCACTTTTCTCTTTCATGCACTGGAGAAGGAAATGGCAACCCACTCCAGTATTCTTGCCTGGAGAATCCCAGGGACGAGGGAGCCTGGTGGGCTGCCGTCTATGGGGTCACACAGAGTCGGACACGACTGAAGTGACGCAGCAGCAGCAGCAGCAGCAGCAGAGACTCTTTGTCTCTGCCTGTTTTGTTCTCTTTCTCTTTGTGGGTCTGAGTTTTTTTCTTTCTGTCTCTTTGCTTTCTCTCACTCACACTGTCTTCTTATTCGGTAGGTATTTCTTTGAATCAGCAATTGAATTGACCTAGTAGTTGAGACACAATCTGTGCAGGAATACTGAAATATAACCCAGTTTGTTTAGGATATTAAGCTGTTCTCATTTGCAACCATAAATAAAATATGAAGACAAAATCAATTGAATCGTAAGGGGTTCAGAGAAATCCACATGGACAGAGGCATCTGGGGGAGATGGATATGGGTAGAGCTCTTGGGAGGACTGCTAAGATCTGGATACTAGAAAACAGAGACGAGAATATAATAAAAAGGGAAAGATGCTTGGTAAAGTTTGCAAGCAAAGAAGTCTCATGATAGAAGTGGGTCTGTGCCACACTTTCTTTCTTCATCTTTTTTTCCTTTTCCACCATTTTTATCTTTTGCTGACAGTTGGGCAAAAGGCCCTGCAGGCCTGCAAGCCCAATCTCGAGACTGAAGAAAAAATCCAGAGTCAGCAACAGAGACGTCAGTGGTTTAATGGATACAGGTTCTTACATGTGTGAAGCAAGGTCCTGGAGTGATACACCACCTTGTGTGGTAGATTCCAGGCAGGACGTGGCGACCATCTCTGCTACTGGGGAAAATGGGGAGGTGGGTACCAGTAATCGGGGGAATTGATGTGGGGTTGGCTTTTGGTTATCAGGGAAACCAGCAAGGGGGAGACAAGCCCCTCAACACCCCTTTGATAAGCTATCTTAGTGGAGATGTTCTGACCTAGTCATGAGCTGGGGCCTGGGACAAGAATGTGGAAGGTCAGTTATATGAGTAGGGTGTGGGTGAAGCAGGCACAGGTTGAGGAGGGGTTCTTGAGTGTCCCGACCACTCGCTGACATATACTCACTCCTGGACATTGCTCATCCCATGAGTGGTCCTCAGAATCAGTGCAGAGAGCGTGCTTTTGTTTAAAGTCAGTGGATTCCTTTTCTCTTTCTTTGTGGTTGTTTGCCCCTAACTGACTTCAGAGCTGCTTCTACAAAACATTTTCCATAAGGATGTTCTGATGACATACAGGTCCTTGAAAGAAAGAGAGTATATAACTTCAAGGGAATAATAAGGGGACCTACATTATTCTTTTACTTATATTACAAAACTACATTCTTCTGTTACCATGACTTTCTTAAAAAAAAAATAGCTTCTTTCTTTCTAAAAAAAAGTTTTAAAATCTTTGTGTTGTAAAATGTGCTGTTGTTTTAAATAATGCCAGGCAGGGGGGGATTCCTATTTTTATTGCCAAGACACTGTGTTTGAAATTAGAATAGGGAATAGCTTCTCTGTTAGGTGGAAGTTTGGCTTTTCACTTTTCTGGGTTGCTAACACTCACTGAGCACATGGTGAGGTCATCCACACTGCTTTAGGCACTACCGTCCATGACTCTGTACTTGGTGTCAGGAGTCCGACCCCCTTGCTGTCACAGTTACCTGTTGGACAGACTTCTGAAAACCTAGTGTGGTTATTGCCACATTATTAATATTGCTGTCATAGTCAGGGACAGACAGAGAAAGACGTGAATTAGTGTTTGTTTGTTTTTCCCCTTTATCTTTAATGTTGTGAGGGGTTTCCTTCATAGCTCAGTTGGTAGAGAATCCACCTGCAATGCAGGAGACCCTGGTTCGATTCCTGGATAGGGAAGATCCCTGGAGAAGGGAAAGGCTACCCACTCCAGGATTCTGGCCTGGAGAATTCCATGGACTATACNTTGTGAGGGGTTTCCTTCATAGCTCAGTTGGTAGAGAATCCACCTGCAATGCAGGAGACCCTGGTTCGATTCCTGGATAGGGAAGATCCCTGGAGAAGGGAAAGGCTACCCACTCCAGGATTCTGGCCTGGAGAATTCCATGGACTATACAGTCCATGGGGTCGCAAAGAGTCAGACACAACTGAGCATCTTTCACTTAATGTTGTGAAAAGTAGAAGTGTTATCATCAAAGCATGTTGAGATCCTGGAAAGAAAGGTTGTATACGATGGTGAAAGATTAATCATTACCTTTTGACTGTTACATACCATAATCTTGTCACTGGGTAGTTTCATAAATTAGTCTAAGAAAATGAAGTGAAAGAACCAAAAGAATAACACCTGCTGTATTTTTAACTTGAACAGTTGTATGTAGAGATGCTGCTGGCACTGAAGCTGTTTCTATTGAGCTAACAGTAAGATATTTGCTGTCACCACTGCCCTGGAGGAAAATGACAGAAGGATACCAATTCTGTATCCATAATTTATTACATTCCATTTGGTCATAAAATTGCTTTCTTTACTTGGACAAGAGCTGCATCCAGGTAAAAGAACACCCTTGGGTGATTGCTGGTGACTGCTGGCATCTTAGCTAAATCTTGCCACAACTGGTAGTCACATCTGGATAATACTGTACCACGTGACTTAAGTATTTCTCACACTCTGTAACATGGTGTTATTACCATCAATTTAAAAAAAGCCCACATGTCATTCTATATTCTTCCATTTTAACTCAAGTTAATCAAATCAAATGCAATCAATATCTTCCCCAGTTTCTTCCATATTAAAAAGAGGGTTGTTTGACATGTGTGTGTACTCAGTCATGTCCAACTCTTTGCAACCCCGTGGACTGTAGCCTGCCAGCTCTTCTGTCAATGGAATTTTCCAGGCAAGAATACTGGAGTGGATTGCCATTTCCTACTCCAGGGGATCTTCCCAACTCAGGGATCGAACCCAAGTGTAGTGCGTCTCCTGCACTGGTATGCACATTCTCTACTGTGCTACCTGGAAAGCCCTAAAAAGATGATGAGGAGAGGAAATAGTTAAAAAGAGATGCCAGTCTTTCCTGGTGGTGCTAATGGTAAAGAATGTGTCTGCCAGTGCAGGAGACATAAGAGATGCGAGTTCGATCCTTGGATCGGGAAGATCCCCTGGAGAAAGGCATGGCAACCCACCCCACTATTCTTGCCTGGAGAATCCCATGGATGGTGTACCCTGGCTGGCTACAGTTCATAGGATTGCAAAGAGTCAGACATGACTATAGCGACTTAGCACATAGCACAACTTAAGGTAAGTGCTCCAGTCAGTCAATCAGTTCAGTTGCTCAGTCATGTTCGACTCTTTGCGACCCCATGAACCGCAGCACGCCAGGCCTTCCTATCCATCACCAACTTCTGGAGTTTACCCAAACTCATGTCCATCGAGTCGGTGATGCCATCCAACCATCTCATCCTCTGTCGTCCCCTTCTCCTCCTTCCCTCAATCTTTCCCAGCATCAGGGTCTTTTCCAATGAATCAGCTCTTCGCATCAGGTGGCCAAAGTACTGGAGTTTCAGCATCAACATCAGTCCTTCCAGTGAACAAGGACTGATCTCCTTTAGGATGAACTGGTTGGATCTCCTTGTAGTCCAAGGGACTCTCAAAACACCACAGTTCAAAAGGCACCTAGATTCCATAAAGGAATGTGAGAATAAAACCCATACATGACAAACACTTCTAGATCCTTAAGATCAAATGAAGTTAGGAATGCTGAGACTTCACTTGATCTCTTGAGATAGTCTGTGGGAGGTGTGATGTTTGAGATCTGCATGGTACTTGTGCTGGGCTGTTACAGGAATAGCAGATAATTAAAATGCTAGTAACATTTCTCCAGTGCTTCCCATAGTTGAAGAAACTGAGGCATGGAGAAGTATAAGCTACTTGCTCAGGTTTACATGGTTAGAAGTCCAGAGTTCAAAAACCAGAACCAAGATTCAAAGCCATTTTGTTTGAGTGAGAGCTTAGGCTCTCAGCACATTGCCACTAAGAGGCCAAGACCAGAGTTTCAGGGTCCCTGTGTCCCTTCATCCCTTGAAGATAAATAACTTGAAGAGTTTGCTATTTTCAGTTAAGACAGACTATGCAATTTTTTAAACACAAAGTTGGTGGCATAGTTGAAAACATACTATATATGTATAAAATTGTATGTCTGAATTTTTTAACTTAGGTTGAGATAATGCTTATAGCTATAATTTTATTATAAAGCCCTCAAGGACAGTCTTAATAATGACTACACAGCCTGCTATGTGAATGTGTGTTTTCCCTACTTTCCCTTTTGAGTGTCTGTGTTCTTTTTTTCCTTCCCTTTATTTCTTTCTCTTTCCCTTCCTTCATTTTTAATAAGACTGTATCAGACATCTTAAGTATAAAACTTTGTTTCTAAAATTGCTCTTTAATGATAAGGTCCCAAAGGTGAAATGGAATTAGTGTATATCATTTTGAATCTGTGCCTATTTTTGCTAAATTGATTTTGCTTATGAATTATACCAACTTATGCATCATCATCAATGTATGAGAGTACTAGGATTTCATCTAATCCTTAAAAACACTGAGTGTTCTTTTGTTTAAAATCTAGTCAACAAACTTGACTTCACTTGTAAAATTTTGTATTTCTCCCTATATAAGCTACTTTACATATTCTACATAGCACTGATCCATTTTTCTGATGTTTACCTTTAAAATATTTTTTCTTAAAAAAAGTGAATTAGGTAGAAGTGATCATTGCACAACATTTTAATGAATTAAATGCCACCGAATTTTTCATTTTAAATGGCTAATTATGTTTTGTGACTTTCACGTCAATAAAAAAATGTTTGTGTCCATGTGTATGCACGTGCAAATGTGTCTGTGTGTGCTAGATGGTAAACTCTGAGTCCGGGAGAGCTGCTGTACTGTGTGTGGGCTGTGAGCGTCAGCCTGCTGCAGTCTTCCGCATAATGCTCATAGAGACTGAGTTGAATGCGTAATGCATGCTGCCTTTCTTTTTGCCAGTTATGTTGTGTGTCGCTTACTAATTTGGGTCTATAATGGATTAAACGTGGTTTATGAGTGAGAGCATTTGACCTGCCTTAAAGAGAGGGTATTCTGCTACATATTAACATGCAAGTTTTATGGCTGCCTGAGGAACTATCAAATAAGCAATTCAGGAAACAGAGGGGAAAGATCAAGCCAGTTAGGAAATGGTGGAAATTGCTTGACATTATGAAGGGGATCACATATGTGCCTATATCCTGAGAAAAGTGGCCAGCAGTGGTAGCTAAAAACCCCATAGCTGAAGTTGTATGTGTAAGTGAAAGAAAGATCCAGAGCTTATTGGAGGCCTGGACCTAGTACTGTCCTTTCAGGATGTGTCTTGCTGCCCCAAACAGAATTGCAGTATTTCCCTTTTTTAAAGTAGTCTGCTGACATCCTTTATATATTTCTCTATTAAGACAAAATGATTTTCATATGATTTATATGAACTCTTTTTTCTGGTATTTGTACTTTATTGCACATTTTATTCCGTTTGCTGCTTGCTTTTAAAAATGTGAAGTCTTTAAAAATTTTTATAGCCTCTTAATTTTTGTGTTGTCATGTCTGTGGATTATTTCTTTTGGTCTTAAATCACTCTAGACTTAACCTTTCCCTGTCCAGTAATTGATAAATGCCTAATAATATATTTTTTTCCATTAAAAATTTTGGGTCCGTAGTTTAAGATAAAAATCTTAATTGTTTCCATATTAGTAAACAATTAAGTGAAGATTAGGGTAGTTATATGGTTCTAGATCCAGTTGGGTTTTTATCTGAAGTGTAGTAAATAAGATGTTAATATGGGAAGAATTGACACTTTTGTGATATTCAGTCTTACCTTCCAAAGGCCTATTTTACATTTCTTTGTGATATTCTATTTTTTTTCTTTTCATAGGTTGCATACATTTTTAATTGGTTTTTATAAATATATTTTATATACCATGAGAGCCGTTTGCATGTATTTTTACCATTATTAAAGTGCCTAGAAATAATTAGTGGTTTTTATATATTTATCTGGTAACTGATCAGTTCCTCAAATTTACTGAATGTGATAGCTTTCAACTGATTCTCTTGGGCTTTCTATATAAAATCACATCCCTTCCAAAATTTTTTATTTTCCCCACTAATTACACACTTTATTTGTTTCACCCATTTTTGTTTTTGTAGGACCTAGAAAAACAAGTCTTTCATTCCTAGGGATAAGAAATGAATATTGAATTTTTAGTTGTTGTTTTTTTTTTGCTTCTGTTCCAGATAGGCATGATTATCATTTACTTCTTCTATATTAAATTATTTTTATTTTCTCTTTTTGTTGTCTTGACCCTAAGGAAGATTATTACATTAAGGTTTTACTCAACTGTTGCAGTTAGCAACAGGTCAGAGCTTCCTTCCATTCCCTAAGGTAAATCTGTCTAATGTTACTTCTGAATAATTTTAACCCTTAAGGGAAATGAAAAAAAAAACACATCTGTGTGTTTAAAATATGGGAGGAGTCACTTTCAATTTTATACTTAATTTAGAATGCCAGATATAAAGTTGAAATAGCCTTTATATGCATAATGTCTTTTATTCTTTCTGGGAGGAAATCAAAATCTGATTTTTATATTGAGGAAGAAGACCTTTTATTGAATTTACTTGTTTACGAATGAAAGGCCACGTTCTTAAACAATAAAATCGTAAGAATATAATGAAAAAAAATCATAAGAATATAATGTATTTTCTCCCCTTTTGTAACTTACGAGAGGACTGAATTTCAAATCTTCCTTTTATCTTTTATATAATAATAACGTTAATAACAGCTGAGTACTTTGAGCATTTAGTGTCAGATGCTGGTCTATGAGCTTTATGTAAATTAACTAGCTTGTTCTCCATAATAACCTGTGAGGAAGGAACTGTTACTATCCCCTTTTATAGGTAAGGAGAAACTAAACACAGATTAACTGAATTGCTCAAGATTCATTGTTAATAAGAGGCAGATCTGGGATTTCATTCCAGGCAGTCAGAAAATGAGTCCTTTTGTTTTTTTGAAAATACTGTTTTATTAACACCACAGTGGTAAACAACTTTATGCTTAAATTTCCTTATAGATTACACAGTTCAAAACCCACAAAGAAGCTAAGAGTCTTTACATTAAATGTGTCCTAAAAATCCTTTGCTGTATGCCAATCTGTTCCCAAGTGGTAAAATTTGATTATGCACCATTTTATATTAATATGTCACATTTACATAGCAAAATAATGAAGGCACAGCTAACACAGGCAAACTTAAACCCTTTCTACTTCTGAGCTGCGGATGGGGACACACAGTTGGATTGGTTCTTCAAGTATATATTTTTTCCCAAACATTAGCTTCAGTGAAGAGTTCTGATAGTTTTCACAGCTACATTCTAAAAGCTACAAGACAAAAAGACATCACATAGTTCAAAGTACATAACATTGGATACACATGCTTTACAGACTTTACTAGAATTCTACATTTTTTTCACATAAATTAATACTTCTAAAATACTTGATAAAGGGATTTAATACTTAAACAATTGGGATTTGTTTTACACCTTTGTAAATAGACATTACCAAGAGAATACATAAACACGAGACCGTAAATAATGAACACATACGTTGACAATATTGTACAGATCATACACCCTCCTTCTCAGAACCAAATATTCAGAACAGTCTTTAGAATCTGAAGTGGCAGTTTTCTGAGCCTCATTAACAGTATTGTCATGATCTCCAGCACCGGCTTCCTGCGTCCCATCTCTCTTCTCTGAAGTGTAAAGCTGATGTTACAAAAACAAAGTCTTAAAGATGAGATCTGTCTTGAGTTCTGCTGCTGCTGCGCTGGAAAAATGCAAAACTAACGAAACTGAAGAATTTGGCACTGAGAACACGTTCGATCTCGGCTTGGGTATTCCGTGCCTAGTGCGATGATACTGTGATGAAAGGATTTTCAAAGTGACGTTCTTTAATTCACTCTACTTGACACCCTTAGTAAGTTTCAACTCCAGTCCTCACAGAAGAGATCATGAAAAATCATTTTAAATTTAACTCATTTTCAACACCTGTTGGTATATTTGTGTTCAAATTGGAAATCAAATTTGAGACGTGCTGGGCATAATCTGATTGCATCAATTTCATAGTATTTTAGGAATGTCAGAATTGATTACTACTGTACTTTGGTCCAAAACCTGAGCCGTTCAAGTCCACCAATGTGTACAAAATAATAGTAATCGGGGTTTTAAATCTGCGTCGTCATTCTCCTCTGCACTCTCTGCCCCCGCTTATTTCTTGGCGTCATCAGGCACTGCAGAGTGGGGACCCTCATCTTTGGCGGCAGCGGTCGCCGCAGCCTCTGCTGCAGGCTCTTCTTCCTCCTCGTCCTCCTCCTCTCCCTCCTCCTCATCCTCGTACTCGTCGTCATCATCATCCTCCTCATCACCCTCTAAGGTCCATGCACACCCCTCCATCTCACCGGTGAGCTCTTGGATCTTAGCAAGTAAGGGCTTATAGATATCGTTATACTTTTTCTCCAGAGCTTGGAATTCCTTGTCAAATTTGGCTTCTATCTTATCGCATCGCTTCTGCAGCTTTTTGAGAGCCAGGACTCGGCATTTCACCGAGTTAGGCAGGCTCTCGATAAAGTCATTTCTAGGCTTTGGTGCATTCTCTGCAGGGGTCTGGGGCTCCTCAGCCATCTGACCGACCGCACCGTCGGAGTCGCCGGACGCGCTGTCAGAATCTCCCCCCTGCGCACCGCCTTCCGCCATTACCTCCTCCGCTGCCGCGGCCCCGTCCGCTGCTGCTGCTGCCGCCGCTGCTGCCTGCCTCGGCTCCGCAGAGCCCTGGTTCTGCGAGTCAGCCATGTTCGAGGAGCAGCGCAGAGGTCTAGGTGGCTCCCACAGAGACCTGCACCCGAGCTGCACCACAGCGATCCTGCGGCTGCGGCAAGCGGCAAGAGGCGCTGACGTCGGCCGCGACGGTGACGTCGCGCGGCCCCGCCCTTTCCCCCGGCGGGCCCTTGACTGGCTCCCCATAATCAGCTGATGGTGGGGCCCTCGAACCGCGCCAGCAGCCTCCTGTTGCTACCCTGCTCTCCCCCGCACTGCGGGCAACGTCAGGACCCGTTTCCTAGCTACCCTGCTCCCCCCCACATCTGCCTGCGCAAATCCTTCCCCCAGTAGAGAGGAGCTGGGGTGGCGGCAGGTGTCCGCGGCAATTTTTCACGAACTGTGGACGGGCTTAGCCTGTGCCACTTGCCTCCTCCAGCTCACGCAGGTGCTTATATACGTCTGCCAATATAGCTGTCTTGGCATTTGTCTCCATCTCTCTGTAGCTGGCATTGGCGTCTCGAGCTCACTCCTGGGGACTCGGCTTTGATCACCTCAGATTTCACTGAAGTCCTTGCCAGAGAGTAGAGGCCTGGGCGGGGATCTGTCTCCATTCCACCCCTTAGGGACCTGTGGAGGAACTGTACAGTTTTCAGCCCTTTCTCCCCCCGTCCCACCCTCAGCAGCCCCTCTTGCCCCTCTCAACCTAGTGGCACATACACCGGTAGCACGGTCTTCTTTCAGTTAGGTGGACCCTGGAAGCAGTTTTGGAGCCATTTGACCAGGAAATGTATGGAACGCTGGGTATCCTGGATTATTCCAGAAGGCTCCTCAATAGCCTTGTCCTGTGGGGAGGAATAAAACTGGAGGAAGGCCAAAGAAAGCAGAGCCTTCTAACGCGGGAGGCCCGGGGTAAGGGGCCCCCTGCCTTATCGGGGCTGAGGCGCCTGTTTAACAGTGCCGTTGGCTAGGGATGTACCGTCACACACGTACACACAGGCGTTGTCCTCGAGACATGGTTCAGCATCTGCTCCGAGTCTTAACTGGTGGTTTGCATGAGAACGATAAAATATATATGTATATATATATATATATATATATATATATATAATACTAATTTCTTGTTTTCTAACAGTCAAATGAGTAGACATTTTAGTTTCCTGTTTATTAAATCAAAGTGAGAGATTCTTGAATAAGGGTAAGAGCACATTATTTTAGGTATGGAAGCCAGACGATGTAGAACTTATTCAGGAATGTTTTCAAGTTAAGCATTACTTACACAAATGCTTTTTTCCCCATTATATTGGGACTTGCTGAAGTATTTACATAAAACACATGAATGTAAGGAAATTAACTGCCTAAGTACATTTGGTGTGTCTTTTTGGGTCTTGTAAATGTTAGCTAATAATATGCAAAGCATTTAGTGCTGACACTTAGCAAGAACTTGATATTTTGTTTACAAAATAGTTAAATTGCATTTATTACTCAAAGATAACCTGCAATAATATACTCTTAGAAGCGGACATCTTTGTGCCCTTCCCCAAAGAAACTTTACAAAAGGTTCAATATAGCCCTAGTAGAAAATATCTTAGTTTTTTTTGTACTTGTAGTTCCTATTATTTTTTTTACTTTCTTAATTATCTTTCAGATTATTTAGTTTCTGCTTCCCTGTTACCATTCATAATGATGAGATTTTTTTGGTTAAGGTTGAAATTTCTATCCTAACTCTGAATTTGGTGTAATAATGTATCTATATTTAGTTGGCTGATGCTATATATATTTAATACATCACCTGAATGTTCCATATACCATCTTTTGATAGGTACAGCTACTGTGAGGTTAAGACTGTGTTTTCTCATTTTAAAAAATAAAGAACTTAGGTGAAGAAAAAGGAAGTGAAATGCTGTTTTACAATATGATCACCTGATTGGCAGAATCAGGGACAGAAGCGAGGCCTTCAAACTCCTGTAATACAGAAGCTATGACACACTTTAAAAAAACAAAAGTAAACTCAGACTTTACTCAGTCTAACTAACTTGAATTACTTGAAACAACCAGGGTGAACCCATCTTTTAGGACTTTTATGTTCCCATCTTAAAAAATCTTTAAACTTAGTGTTAAGCTAGGCTTTACTGACCAGGGTTCTTGGACTCCTTAATAAATGGAAATTCATAAGAGACTAGATGATAAATTCAAGCAAGGCTTTTTTGGGACTCTTGCTGCCAGCAGAAGGGAGCTAAAACAAGGAACTTCCTTACCCCCCGTGAGGATAGGGGGGCTGGCACTGGGAAGCAGGTTTCTTATATGGGGTAAGGGTTGGGGAGGGATGGGTTCAGGCCAGAGAGGGGCCTTAGGTGGTCTGCCCACTTCCTTGGTGGTACTGCGTGCAGGAGGCATGTGCAATACCCTTCTTTTGCTTCTGATACTCTGCTTGTGTTCCCGGCCCCTCAAGTTGGCTCCCGGAAGTTGGATTTTTGGTCTTTTTGTATCTTGTTCATAAATTGCCCAGAGAAGCTGTGCATGCAGTTATTTTTAGTCCCTTGTTACTAACTATTTTGTTGTTGGAAGAGAGGTTTGTCCAGATACAAGCACTGCAGCAAAGGGTCCCAGGTCCCACCTGCCTCAAGGCTACTCTTAAAAAAAAAAAAAAGCCTGTATTGAGATGTAGTTCATGTACAACAAATTTTGCCCTTTTTAGGGTACTTTGACAAACACATAGAGTCATGTAAACACTACATTAATGGAATTGTAGAACAGTGACCTCATTTCCAGATACAAGCACTGCAGCAAAGGGTCCCAGGTCCCACCTGCCTCAAGGCTACTCTTAAAAAAAAAAAAAAGCCTGTATTGAGATGTAGTTCATGTACAACAAATTTTGCCCTTTTTAGGGTACTTTGACAAACACATGGAGTCATGTAAACACTACATTAATGGAATTGTAGAACAGTGACCTCATCTTCTTCAAATACTCTCACGTTCTTTCCCTTACTGTCAACCCTGGCAACCACTGGTCTGTGATCTGTCTGTAGTCCCCAGAATGTCGTATAAGTGGAATAGGTGTGTAGCCTTTTGAGTCTAGCCTTTTTCTCTCAGCATAACGAGTTGGAGATTCATTGGTAGCAATGTATATTAGTAGTCTGTTCCTTTTTATTTGCTGACTAGTATCCCATTTGAATTATTTCCAGTTCTTTGTGTTTATGAATAATGCTGCTGTGAACATTCATCAACAGATTCTATGTGAACAAAGGTTTTTATTTCTCTTGGGTAAATACCTAGAAGTGATTCTGGGTACAAGTCTTATGTAAGATATGTGTTTTTTAAATATGCTCTTTGGTCTGTGACTTGTCTTTCATTTTTGTAATAGTGTTTTCCAAAAGCAGATATTTAAAATTTGATAAATCCATTTTATTAATCTTTTCATAGTAGATTATGCTTTTGGTATCATATTTAAGAAATCTTTGCCAAATTCAAGGCCATAAAGATTTGATCTTAGTTTTCTTCCAGAGGTTTTACAACTTAAGTTTTCACATTTAGACTCTGATCCATATTGAGTTAATTTTTAAGTAAGTGTGAGGTATATGGGCTTCTCTGGTGACTCAGACAGTAAAGAATCTGCCTGCAGTTTGAGAGACTCGGGTTCGATCCCTGGGTCAGGAAGATCCCCTGGAGAAGGGAATGGCTACCCACTCCAGTATTCTTGCCTGGAGAATTCCATGGACAGAGGAGCCTGGTGGGCTACAGTCTATGGGATCATAAAGAGTAGGACACGGCTGAGTGACTAACATTACTACTACTATAGGGATATATACCTTTTGCATATTGATCTTCTGTTGATATGGTACCATTTCTTGAAAATACTATCCTTTATTCACGGAATTTCTCATTCAATTTGGCAAAAATTGTCCATATGAGGGCCGGCCTGTAGTTCAGCTGATAAAGAATCACCTGCAGTGCAAGATACCCCAGTTTGAATCCTGGGTTGGGAAGGTCCCCTGGAGGAGGGCATGGCAACCTACTCTAGTATTCTTGCCTGGAGAATCCCCATGGACAGAGGAGCCTGGCGGGCTACAGTCCACGGGTTACAAAGTGTCAGACACGACTGGACGACTCAGCACAGCACAGTTGTCCATATACATGTTGATCCATTTCTGGACTTTCTGTTGCATTGATTTATGTGTCCTTTCACCAGTACCACACTTGGTAACTGTGTAAGTCATGAAATTAGGTACTGCAAGTTGGTTAACTCTGTTCTTTCTCAAAATTATTTTGCTCTTCTAGTTCCTTTGACTTTCTATGTTTATTTCAGAATTGGTTTGACAAGCATTTTAAGAGACCCTTGGATTCAGACTCTGAAAACAGTTTGCAATGCATATAGTACCTGCTTTTTAAAAATTATGTATTTAAAAGTTTTAACTCTTGTTATTAAGAGTTGCTCATTTTGTGTTCTTTATGGACTCTAGCGTATTATTGGGGCTGCCAGTAACACACAGTTGGGAATAGAAAGATGAGCTGTCATACCATCAAGTCTTTATCTCTGCTTATTGTAATTTCTCACACACCTGTCGCATTGGGGGAAAAATAAGGAAGGTGGATGATGGGACAGCACTTTGGTGAAGTGGTTGGGGGCACAAGTCTGTATTCAGACATCTGGCTTCACTTTCTGCCCCTGCCCATTTACTAGTTGTTTGTCTTGAATTCAGTTCTCAGATTGGAATAATGATAACATCAAATTCAAAATGTTTTTTCTTGAGTTTTTGTGTATTTGTTTTTATTGGGCCACAATTCTCATACCATAAAATTTACTCAAAGGGTAGTCTTCTTGCCTGGAGAATCCCAGAGACAGAGGAGCCTAGTGGGCTGCCACCTATGGGGTCGCACAGAGTCGGACACGACTGAAGCGACTTAGCAGTAGCAGCAGTAGTCTTACGTATCACTGAGATAGTGTGTATCCAAGTACTTATAATTGAGTCAGTTCTTCACATCACGTTGTTCATTAGATTTTTAAAAATACTTATTCATTTATTTGACTAAGCCAGGTCTTAGTGGTGGCATGTGGGATCTTTAGTTGAGGCAAGTGGATTCTTGACCTGGAGAATAATTCTCTTTGGTTCTGTGCTCTTCTGTTTGCAGCCGGCTAATTCTATTGGCTCATTTCACACCTGTGGAATTCTGGCAGTCTTTCTTCTTTTTTTTTTTTTAAAAAAAACTATCTCTGCCCCTTCAGTGCAAGCTGGCAGTGTTCCTGCTTATATAAAATTCTCATAAAATTTATTGGTCTCCCAGGCAATTCATGGGGGTCCATGCCATCCGACAAGAGAGGCCTCCACAGATCTTTCCTGGATAGCCACGTCTTTACCCCTGGCTTCTACAGAGATGGTTGACTGGATCCATGAGTCACATGCCTCATCTCTTTAGCAGACCATTGTTCAGCCACAACCTTGGCCTTGTTTTCAGAGCATGCTATCTGGATAGGCTGAGGATTTCCAAACTTTCCAGTTCTGTTTCTTTTTTGCTTAACAATTCCCTCTTATCTCTTTCCTCTTGCATTTTACTATAAGCAGCAAGAAGAAACCAGGTCACACCTTTAATATTTTGCTCAGAAATGTCATCCACTAAGTAACCAAGTTTATCACTTATAAGTCCTACTTTCTATAAAACATTAGAACATGATTTGGCCAAGTTCTCTGCCACTTTATAACAAGATTGCCTGTTTCCAATTTCAAAAAAATAATGTGTTCTTCATCTCCGTCTGGGACTTTACCAGAGTGCTTTAACATCCATATTTCTATCAATATTCTGTTTATGATTTATATGTATTTTCTAAGACAGTACAAGCTTTCACTGTAGCTCTCCTCTTTTCTTTCTGAGCCTTCACTGGAATCTCCTTTAATGTCTTTATTTCTATCAATAGTTTCTTCAAGGCAAACTAGGCTTTTTCTATCATGCCTTCACAAGCCTTCCAGCCTCTACTTATTACCCGATTCCAAAGTCACTTTTACATTTTTAGGTATGTGCTATTGTAGTACCCCACTTCCTGGTACCTAAATCTGTCTTGGGGTTCTCCAGACAAAGAGAACTAATAACACACACACACACATATAAAGATAAAAACTGATTTTAAGGAATCTGTGTGTGTGATTGTGGGGCTAGCAAATCAGAAACCTTCAGAGCAGGAGGGTAGGCTGAAAGTTCTGGCAGGAGTTGATGTGACAGTCTTGAGTCAGAAGGCAGTCCAGGGGCCAGATTCCTTCTTCGGAGAACAAGCCTTCAACTGACAGGATGAGGCCATCCACATTCTGAAAACTAATCTGCTTTACTCAAAATCTAAAAGTGAATCACATCCAAAAAATTCCTTCCCAGCAACATCTTGAGTGATATTTGATGAACAGCTGGGCACGATAGCTAAGCCAAAGTGACACATAAAATTAACCATCGCAGGCTATAATGCAAAATGATCCTGATGGTGCTTTTCTTAGATAGTTGTACCAGAAAAATGTTACCAACTGTTGACAGAATTAAAAAATGCAGTACATGAAAGCTGTGAGTTCTGGTTTTATCCAGGGACCTTACAGAGGACTATAGCCCTGGAGACAGTTTGTCAGCTAACTCTGAGCAGTTGCTCGAAAGGGGCAGGGGAGCAGCCAGTATATATGAATTTTTTGGCTGGAGTCAGGCATGCATCTTAGTGAAAGATTACTGCTAATCATAATCAAAGAAGTGCTTATCTTTATATGGGAAGATGAAAGAATCTGGGGCCACTGAAATTCTTCCTCAAGTATGTATCAAAACTATCGAGGGGTCCATATATTCAAAACACAAAATGCTCCATTCTGTTTTTTGTCCTGAATTCCTTTCAGTGTGTACGTAGGTCAGTGAGTACAATAGCAAATGACTTGATCCTTGTAGAACTGGAGGACAGGCAATATTCTTTGTTTTACTACTAC
Source organism: Oreotragus oreotragus (assembly GCA_006410675.1). NCBI lineage: Eukaryota > Metazoa > Chordata > Mammalia > Artiodactyla > Bovidae > Oreotragus > Oreotragus oreotragus. The sequence continues at coordinate 181,938 of SJYX01019039.1, read as the reverse complement.
CTCCCTTTAGATCATAAGTTGAACCAAGGTTTAGGAGACATTTCATGACCAATTTGTCCCACAGTGCTAAGAAAGTTCATTCCTAGGTCAGGTGAGGATGTTCCTTCCCCTCTACCTAGAGTTGCATCATTATAGTTAAGCTTGTATAGGACTATTGTTAGCGGAGAAGGCAATGGCAACCTACTCCAGTACTCTTGCCTAGAAAATCCCATGGACGGAGGAGCCTGGTAAGCTGCAGTCCATGGGGTCGCGAAGAGTCTTCACTTTTCACTTTCATGCATTGGAGAAAGAAATGGCAACCCACTCCAGTGTTCTTCCCTGGAGAATCCCAGGGACGGGGGAGCCTGGTGGGCTGCCGTCCGTCTATGGAGTTGCACAGAGTCGGACATGACTGAAGCGACTTAGCAGCAGCAGCAGCATTGTTGTTAGTCGCTGAGTTGTGGCCAACTTTTGCAAGCCCAAGGACTGTAGCCCACCAGGCTCTTTATTCCCTGGAATTTCCCAGGCAAGAATACTAGAATGGGTTGCCATTTCCTTCTGCAGGGGATCTTCTTAACTCAAGGATCAAACCTGCATCTCCTGCATTGCAGGTAGATTCTTTACCACTGAGCCACCTGGGAAGCCCTTGTATAGGAGTACATACATGATCAGTTGCCTCCAGATTCTGAGCCATCATTAGTTTTCTCGAAGATCATGTGACACATTGGGTAATGCAAGAAACAGCCACCTTATACAGGATGTAAGTAATACAGCTAATAACATTAATAAGACCACAGTAGAGATTTGTGCATGAGCTCCCAGAATGAAACCAGCTCCTTAGTAGACCACCAAGACTAGGAAGTAGACCACTTAAGGCAGAAATCAGATTCTTCATGTGAGTCATTAAATGGGTAATATTGGAGGATTCATCTGGACTTCACTTTCACTTTTCACTTTCACGCATTGGAGAAGGAAATGGCAACCCACTCCAGTGTTCTTGCCTGGAGAATCCCGGGGACGGGGGAGCCTGGTGGGCTGCTGTCTGTGGGGTTGCACAGAGTCGGACGCGACTGGAGTGACTCAGCGGCAGCAGCAGCAGCATCTGGTATAAGGGTGCAGCACTCAGTCTGAATTACAGCCTGCCTCTTTGAGATGCTGTAAAGATACTGAGGGCCATGTGCTTTATAATACTGCTCTTTTTCATCATACAGGCCTCATAATTCAGTAAGCTCATAACCTGATTACTGTCATTTAAGGCCTGTTGGGTGAATTTTGTGAAGGCTTTGATCTGGGAGGTTACATCTTCCAGTCCTACTGAAGGCACAGAAACAGCTGCTAAGTGGTCAGACCAGTGAAACTTGATGCATCAGGCTTGTATACGTGGTAAATTTGATGGAGTCATATCTAAATTGGAACACAACATGGTCTTTAGCCCAAGGGAATCCTAGGATACATCTTCCTATCCATTGTGGCAGAAGCCAAGGCCACAGATTAGTGCCACAAAGCCACTGAGTTCCATTAGGTGCAAGTCAGTATTTCTGGCCACCTGACCCAGTCTGTTTCATACTAATTGCTGTATTTAAGGGAAATAGTATGTTGGCATTGTTCATAAGGCACTCAGCTTAGTTTTCTATTGTTATTTGGTTATCTTTAATATGATTCAGTTGTTCTCGACATAGGCAGGCCTTTAAACTTAAATGACTGTAGCCCAGTGTTAGCTATATAAATCCTTCCCATAATTGAGGGAGGGTCTTTTCTAATAAGTGGGAAGTTACATTCTTTGAAATTTAGCTCATTGTTCTGATTGAGCTTGAGTAACTTTAAAAGGGAATTCATGCTATGGTCAGGGTCAGAAAAAGTATGATTGATTAGCCAAATGAGGGATTCCTATCTAGTAATATCATTAGTGGCCCTATAACTTCTTTCTTCTAAAATACATTTTTCTAAGGGCCATCCAATTAGAGCCTTGGAGATAAGAAATCCACCAAAGTAAGCGAGAAGTACTGAATGTGGATAAGTGACCACAAGTCTGAAAATTGGATTGATTTTTTAAAATTGTATAGGATTGTTGTTCATCATTTAAAAAAAAATTTGATTCGAATGCAAAGGTCCAAGAAATCAACAAAACACTATAAATGATCATATGGGTCTAGTCTGGCATTTTAATATAGCTGTCTACTCCTGATACTGTCTTCTCGGCCTGGTGTGGATGTAGTTTCTCCTCTGAGTGTTGTTTCAAGGGGATTTTGAGGTCAGGAGCCCCAGGCTATACACCAGTCTGGTGCAGGGCTCTTTTTCACCAAGAAATGTAAACCCAAGGATCATTTCCCTTAAGTTTCATTGTGTATAAGCTAGTCGTGAGTACCTGATGGGGTCTTTTTATGTAGGTTGGAGAGAGTCCTTTGATTGATGTCTTTCCAGTATATAATCTCCTGGTTGTAGGTCATGGGGCATCTATCTTCAGGCAAAAATAGATTACTGTGGTAAGCTTGAGAAATAAATTTAGAATATCATTTTAATAATTCAATTAAATCTTACAATGATACAACATATTAACAAGGAGCCATCTAGGAAGTTAAGTCTCAGGCAATAAATACAAACCACAAAAACAGTTAAGAACACTAGAAATTAATACTCACTGAAATAAATTTTTTCTTTCTAAAATTACCCTCATTTCTCCCAATTATGGCCAAGTTAAGATCATATAGGCTCTTTGAAATTGCTTTTGCTGAGTCTCTTCATAAGGATTCTCAGATTGAACATTTAAAAGGTCCCTCAGGCTAGACAAGCCATGTCAAGGACTAGGCATCAGATTCTGCCTGCAAAATCTACAGATTTGGGCAGGTGCCTCTCCTCTTCAGGTCCACAAAAAATCTTGAGATCCATGCACCTGCCAAGAAGTAGCTGCCCTTATTCACCTGATAAGGCTTCTAGGAATCCTATAAGCAAAGTACTAGGTTGTTTTTCAAAGGGGCTTTATGGTTCCATTAAGTCCACCTCCGATCTTTGAAGTTGTCTGGCCGTGTCTGATTTTTGTATAGTCTCAAATACGACATCCCATCCAAAGTTATGGTAATATAGCTAGTGTTTCCAACTATCTCCTGTTATAAAGAGAACAGATTCTTATTGAAATTGTGCAAATAATTATATTGCCATGAAAATAAGAATACTCACCAGGAGTTTCCAAATTCTGGAGAAATCAGAGACGTGATAAAAATTTCAGTTCTGCTTACAAAGGTATAATTTACCAAACTGCTATAAATCATAATTAGCTTACGAGGAAAGAGAAAAAGTTTTCTCAAGTCTGGGAAAACAAAACATTAAAAAGAATCAGCAATAATTTTTCAGAGACTTAAAAGTTATAGCCATCCCCATCAGTTCATTCAGTCTCATGTTACTAAATCTTGACCCTCTGTTTACAGTTTTATGAAGCCATCAGGTTTTCAATTCATGTTCTTTAATTTCTTACCCAGTTAGGCAGTATGATCTGAAAGTTATCAGAAACCTGTGATTGTCAAAAAATCCCTTCTATGAGTCTACTTGGAGATAAAGCATTTTTGTAAAAGCATCAGAATAAAAGAGCAATTGTATGTTGATGACAGAAGACTTTCAAAAAGCAGTTAAAGGCCTGATCACAGTGCATTTATCAAGGAAATTTGGGCATTTTTACACACTATTACAATATTAAATTTTATTTGTTTTCATTTGATTACCCTAGCCATGTAATTTAACATATCAAATAAGCCCAGTTAGTTTAATATTTCGCTCAAAGATGTTTCAGGGGCCCTCTGGAGCATCCCAAAGTTATCTACAGGTCAAAAGAACTTCATTTAGAAATCAATATGAGGAATTCTGTCAAAGATATCAAGAGTTTTTAAAACTCTTGGTCAAATAGAATTATAGGTCACTGTGAAACAATACTTAACACTTAACCAAAGTGACAAAGATTCAAAGGCAAATATAGAAAGTTACAACAGATTACTTAAGTAAAAAAAAAAAACAACTTCATCAAAATCATACCAATACTCCAAGAAAACTTTGTCTTCTTAACAGGGAGCCAAATTCTAGTTTTGCACCATCTTACCTTTAACATTGTAATTCATTTACTCAACTAAGTTTATTCTTATCTTAGCTAGTCCAGACCATGCACAAAACTCTTTTCTCTGCTTCTTTTTACATCATTCTAAGACTTCCTTTTTTACCTTTAGATTTTTTCCTATACTTTGTCTCTCTCTTTTTCTTTGAGAAATGGTATTGGAGCATAGTTGATTTACAAGGTTGTATTAATTTCTGCTGTACAGCAAGAAAAGTGAGTCAGTTATACATATATGCAATCTTTTTTAGATTCTTTTGTCATGTAGGTCATTGTAAAGTATTGAGTAGCGTTTCCTGTGCTGTACAGGAGGTCCTTATTATTAATAGTTACCTATTTTATATGTAGTAGTGTTTATATGTCGATCCCAGTCTCCCAATTTATCCTCCCCACTGGTAACCATAAGTTTGTTTTCTGTATGTCTGACTCAGTTTCTGTTTTGTAAATAAGTTAATTTGTGCCATGTTTTTAGATTCCACATATAAGCAATATCATGATATTTTCTTTGTCTGAATACTTAGTATGACAATCTCTGGGTCCATCCGTGTTGCTGCAAACGGCATTTCATTCTTTTTGATGACTAAGTAATATTCCTGTGTCTGTGTGTGTGTGTGTGTGTGTGTGAGTGAAAACTAAGAAATAAGCAGTTTTGAACTTTTAGCATTCTGTAGACTGACAACCTTATGAATACTGTTTGTAATTTCTTAAAAAAAAGTGCTTTCTTATAGAAAATGTCTCCATATGGCGCCAAGCATATTTATTAATAGTCCTGAATATCTTTATTTTCTCTGTAAAAGGAAATCTGTGTTCAGTAATGTTTCAGTATCTAATTTTATTTTGGAATGATTTAGATATTCAATAAACTTTCATCACTTAACATAGTTTAGCAAAACTCTAAAGTTTCAAGTAACCAAATATTTGGAGAAGCTGGTTTTCAGTAAACATACCATAAAAAATAAGGGTTCTCTGGTGGCTCAGTAGTAAAGAATCCACCTGCCAATGCAGGAGATGTGGGTTTAATCCCTGGGTTGGGAAGATCCCCTGGAGAAGGAAATGGCAACTCACTCTAGTATTCTTGCCTTGAAAATCCCGTGGACAGAGGAGCCTGGCAGGCTACAGCCCATGGGTTTGCCAAGAGTCAGACATGACTTTGCAGCTAACAACAGACCATAAAATATAATTATTCCTAAAGTGACCTAAAAACTGTCATCTCATTTACAGTTAATTTACTTAATAAAAATTCCATAATACACCAGGTTATTTTTCTTGCTGACAAATTTTATAATGGAAATGAGATCTTAGATGACTTTTAGTAAACCTCGGTACAAGTATTACTGTTAATGTTGATGACTTTAAAGAGTCTGTATTAATTACACTAGCAAACTTAAACTAAGCTTAGTACTGAATATTAACTTAAAACTGAATATTTACCAGATCATGTGACCTGAAATTAATTTGGATTAGTTTCTCCTATATTTTTGAGACTTTATATAGGTGCTTAATTTCCTTTAAGTCAATTTAGAGAGCTCTTTTACAAATTAATTTTGGCAATACCATTCAGAAGTAGAGACATTTATCTGTAATGTACACACATATAGACAGATATAACCAGAGATCTAATAGCTTCATTTTAAACTTAGTCATGAATCAAGTATTACAGTATAAAGCTCACTAGTTTATAAATAACAGTTGGAATAAGTTTAACTCGCTTGGGTTGAATATTTATTTATTTATGTATTTGTCTGTGCTGGTTCTAAGCTACAGCACACAGGATCTTCAATCTTCATTTCGGCATGCGGAATCTTTACTTGTGGCACAGGAACTCTCAGTTGCAGCATGTGGGATCTAGTTCCGTGACCGGGGATCAAACCCAGGCCCCCTGAATTCATAGTGCAGAGTCTTACAGTGGACTATCAGGGAAGTCCCTTGCTTGGATTTGAAAGACCTATTTTCCCGCCTCAGTCCCAGGAATTAAGATGGTTTAAATAAGAGTAAGGCAAGAGTTCTTGAGCATTCTGGTAGAACATGGATATCTCAAAGATGGCAAGGAGAAAAACGCAGGTTCCTCCTAGAAAGAGTTTGTGCCCTTAGAATTTTGAAAAGATGTTTTATCGAGGTGGCTTTCTCTAACTGCTTATGCAGAAACCGGTTTTGGAACGTCAGAAAGAGCTGCACCTTGGCCATTTCAGAGAGGATTTCCTTAGTTCCTAATTAAGTACTTACAAGTATAAGTTCTGTACATATGTAAACCTATTTGGGGTATTAGTCGGGGGTCATCTGACACCCCATTTTCTTCTGTCTGGGAGGCTCTTTCTCATTTTAAAGTTGGTTTATCAGAGTAAAATCACTATTGAAAACTGTGGCGGGCCAATGTGTAGTTTATGAGCTTAATTCTACTAATGTCACCCTAGAGTCATTTCAGCTCCTCTGTGTGTCTTGTTTTCTCCTGCTGGCAGTCCAAAACTGGTGTGAGTGCTCTGAGCACTGAATGGCCAATTTTTATATATGTGTCTCTGGATTAAGGAATTTGTAAATTAATGAGTGGGTTTCCCTAGGGACTGCTGCACAGTATGAGGACTTGCCTCTGCCACAACTCAATTTCCTCAGTTGCCTGAGAAAGTTGTAACTGGCCAGGAAGAGCTGTGTCCCTTATCTTTGGAGATGAAGGCTCTCATATGGTATCTTCACTTTTATCCAGGAAATCCTGTTAAGGTAGATGATTTGAGGAAAGACATCAGATCAACCTCCTACCTAATCACCACTGCACACTTTCTCAATATCTTACAAATGAAAAGTCAGATACCTTTCTTACATACTGCTGAATGAAACTCAAGATTGTCAACCAAGACAAGAGACACTCAGCCAAACTCATGTAGATTCACCAGGAAGCTGGACAGGCACAAGGGCCCTTGCTAGTGCCTTGGAGGGTTCAGATGAAGGAGAAAAGTCTGCACTGGGTCCATTCATGGTTTCTGTAACTGCTGACTGAAATAAAAAATGCACAGGATGAGAGAGATGATTTTTGAATTTATTCAGGGGCCTTGGTTCTTGCTGTTCAGTGGCTAAACTGGGTCCAGTAGTGCCTTGGAGGGTTCAGATGAAGGAGAAAAGTCTGCACTGGGTCCATTCATGGTTTCTGTAACTGCTGACTGAAATAAAAAATGCACAGGATGAGAGAGATGATTTTTGAATTTATTCAGGGGCCTTGGTTCTTGCTGTTCAGTGGCTAAACTGGGTCCAGCTCTTTGCGACCCGGTGGACTGCAGCACCCCAGGCCTCTCTGTCCTCCACCGTCTCCCAGAATTGCTCAAATTCATGTCCATTGAGTTGGTGATGCTATCTAACCATCTTATTATCCTCTGCTACCCCTTTCTCCTTTTGCTTTCAATCTTTCCCAGCATTAGGGTCTTTTCCACTGAGTAGGCTCTTTGCATCAGGTGGCCAAAGTATTGGAGTTTCAGCTTTAGCAACAGTTCTTCCAATGAATAGTCCAGGTTGATTTCCTTTAGGATTGGCTGGTTTGATCTCCTTGCTGTTCAGGGGACTCTTTAAGAGTCTTTGCTAGAACCACATTTAAAAGCATCAGTTCTTCTTTATGGTCCACTCAGCCTTTATGTCAGCCTTCTTTATGGTCCACTCACATCTGTAGGTGACTACTGGAAAAACCATAGCTTTGACTATAAGGCCCTCAGGGGCCTTAAGTGAGACAGAACTTAGATAGTTCTGAGGAATTGCTCCTAAGAGGTAGAGAAAGAGCCAAGGTATGGAATTTTTTTTTCTTTTTTTGACTGGGAAATACATATAGTCAAACATACATCTTGGTGAAAGATTTCTAATCACAAAAGAATCAAGTATCTTGAGTAAGTGATTTCAGTGCTTATTTATGTATAGGAAGAATCAAGAATCTGGTGTCACTGAAATTCTTCCTGACATGTATCATAACTATCTTGGGAGCAAAAAACACAGAATATTTAATCTTGTTTTTTATCCTGTATTATAGGGCTTCCCTGATAGCTCAGTTAGTAAAGAATCCGCCTGCACTGCAGGAGACCCCGGTTTGATTCCTGGGTCAGGAAATCCCCTGGAGAAGGGCTAGGCTACCCAGGCCAGTATTCTTAGGCGTCTCTTGTGGCTCAGCTGGTAAAGAATCTGCCTGCAATGCAGGAGACTGGGTTTGATCCCTGGGTTGGGAAGATCTCCTGGAGAAGGGAAAAGCTACCCATTCCAGTATTCTGGCTTAGAGGATTTCATGGACTGTATAGTCCATGGGGTCGCAAAGAGTCGGACACGACTGAGCAGCTTTCACTCTCTTTCATTCCTTTCAGTGACTGCGTTGGCTTATGGCTTGATACTTGTAGAACTGGAGGCAGGCAACATTCTTTGTTTTACAGGCTTTGTCTTTGTCAGAAAAGCAGTACATTGTCTGCATAGTGAGAACTTTCAGCATCTGTAGTTAAGATGTACAATATTTTTACATTAGTGGCTTTTATTTTAAAAACTGAACATTAACCCCATTTTAACGATGAGGAAAGAGCAGCTTAGTAACTAGATAAAGGACATGGCAGACCCTGGATTTGCACCCCTGTCTGCTCCACCATCCACTGTATTATACCTCCTATTGTCAGTGTTTTGTGCTGGTCTCGGCCTGTCAACAACCAGTGTTGTGATAACCAGCCCTTGTGGTTATAACTGTGACTGCAAAATGCCCTTCGGAAATAATTATCAGGACACTTTGGGGGAAAAAAAAAAGTTTTATTACTTCAAGACCTGGAAATTGCATAGCCTACTGGGGCCACATAATAAGGTTGGGTTGGGGCTGGTGCAGAGAAAGTGAGTGTGAGTTAGAGTCTGGGGTTCTGCTTTCATTGAGGTTGACAGTGAGGGCCTAGGGTTTCATGGGCTCATACTTCTAAAAGTCATTTTTAAAAATATATATTTTGCTGTGCTGGGTGTTAGTTGTGGCGCACGGGACCTTTAGTTGCGGCATGCACACTGTTAGTTGCAACATGTGGGATCTAGTTCCGTGACCAGGGGTCGAACCCATGCCCCCCACAGTGGGAGTGAAGAGTTCAAGCCATCGGGCCACCGTGGAAGTCCCTTCTGGGCTTATTCTTTATTTATAAATTTAAAACATAAGAGGAGGAATTTAATGTGTGGGAGGAGAGAAAAGCGAGTGGCCCAAATGGTCAGTTATCACAATCAACCAAAATCTTTGAACCAAAGGAGCTTCAGTGGGGTAGGCAGCCTGGCTGTTCATGTTTTCTGGTTATGTGGCTGGCAATGTGTTTATTCTCTGTAGCTATCTTTGAAGTTGATGCTTTCACAGTAAAAGCACTTGCATTCCAAAACGGGGGGGAAAAATCAACTGTTAGGGCTCACACAACAGTTACTGGTGTAGATAGTTTAGTTTTTGGTGACTGGATCTGCCTGGAGGAAACATAAGATGTTCAAATTGTAGTTCTGTGAAGTGTAGTGTCACAGGGAAGGAGACATGGCAAGTATCTTCATAGTGTCAGTTTTTTTAATTTTTAGAGAAAGACATAAATACAGAAAAGCACAAAACTAAATGACAGACATCTTTGAATCTATGATCCACAGTAAACACAGATAGTATATGCTTCAGATTTTTTTAAAAAAAGAATTCCTGAAACCGTTGACATTCTTGCTGTACATCCTCTTAATCCTACTCCTCTCTTCTCACCCTCCTTTTCCACAGATAAAACTCTTATGAATTTTATGCATATTCTTTCATGATTTTATATTTTTATAATGTGTGTTTTAAGACAAAAATCTTTTTACATTAATGCTTTTATTAAACATATTTTACATATACATTATATATAATTTCATACTCCTAAACAAAATCTCCTAGCCATAAACAATATAATAATCACTAACATTTACAAAGCAGCCCCAGTTCTAAAAACTTTACATTTATTAATTCATTTAATTTTTATAATAGTCCGATTAGTTACGTTCTCTTATTCTCCCCATTTTAATGATGAAAAGAATGAGGCACAGAGAGATTAAATAACTTGCTCAAGGATCATCAGCCATAAGTGGCAAAGCCACTGTCTGGCTCTATAGATAGAAATGTTTTAAGTGTTAAAAAACAACTTAGGCAAGTGCTAAGTGCTATTAATATTGTAGTTAACATTCAGAAACTTGGTTTTCACTCAGCAGTGTTCTGGAGATTCTGTTCCTTTGGATAATTATAGATGTAATTGATTCTATTAACCTGGCTTCCCAGGTGGTGCTAATGGTAAAGAACCTGCCTGCCAACGCAGGAGATGTAAGGGACGGGGCTTGGGAAGATCCCTGGCTTGGGAAGATCTGGAGAAGTGTATGGCAACCCACTCCAGTATTGTTGCCTGGAGAAATCCTGTGGACAGAGGAACCTAATGGGCTACGGTCCATGGGGCCGCAAAGAGCTGGACATGACTGAAGCGACTTAGCATGCGTGCACAGTCCCATTAGAGTGCTCTTAGGCTTTATGGCTTCCATCATGTGACTTGGCTTTTCTTTGCCATTCTCATACTACTGGGCGTTTAGTTCTGTTACTCCGAATTCTCCGTATTACGAGAGAACGCTGCAGTGAACACCCCCGTACTTGCCTTCTTGTGCCGTCATGTGAAGAGTCCCTCTGGGATGCCACCTGCAGCTGGGTTAAAGGGCCTTAACATGTTCAACCTTTCTAGGTATTGGCAGCTTTGTCTCCCAGGTGTTTGTGCCTCAGTTCACAGCTCACATCCTCACTAGTCAGAGGTGGAGTATACATGCGGACAGTGGCCAGACCATACATAAAGACATGAGAACTCTGACAGAGAAAGACAGATACCATATGACATCACTCATATGTGGAGTCTAAAAAAGTGACATAAATGAACTCATTTATAAAAAGGAAACAGACTCACAGGGATAGAAAACAAACTTACGGTTACCAAAGAGGATGGTGGCGGAAAGATGAATCAGGAGTTTGGGGTTAACATACACACTACTATATATTGGGTTGGCCAGAAGTCTAAGTTTTTCTGTAACATCTTTATGTACACCTGAAACTAACACAACATTCAAAATTAACTGTATTTCAGTTTTGTTTTTTTTTTTAAATGGCTAAAAGGATCACAAGCAGCCCAAACCAAATCAGAACTCTGACTGGCAGCCTGCAGAAGCCTGCCCAGAAAACTAACTCCTTACCTACAATAAACAGCCCAGGAAGCCAGCTTGCTGTGAGTCAGGCTTGTAGGAAGCTAATGTCTTAAGCTGGCTTCCTTGGTGGCTCAGATGGTAAAGAATCCTCCTGCAATGTGAGAAACCTGGGTTTGATCCCTGCGTTGGGAAGATCCCCTGGTGAAAGGGGTGGTAACCCACTCCAGTATTCTTGCCTGGAGAACCCCCGTGGACAGAGGAGCCTGGAGGGTTACAGTCCCGAAGAGCTGGACCTGACTGAGTGACTAAGCACAGCACAGCATTGTCTTGATTAGCATTTGAATAATCGTTAGTGAGATAGAGTCATTGTATAAGACAGTTCTTTCCAGAGGCGATTAAGGGATTTAGAGTGAAGCTTTAAGAAATTACCTTTAAAGTAGGGGAGGATACAAATGTCGATGGGTTTAGCTTTGTTAATTTCTGAAAAGAAAAGTAGTCTAGAACCATCATCTTAGACTTTAACGCAGAAAAAGTCTTTTCTGAACTAAATTATGTAGGCCCATAAACAAGATGAAAACTGGAGCACCTCAGGAAAAATAAAAATATTACGGTTCCACCTCCCTTGCGCCCTCCCCTTCCTTCCTGTCTCCCCTACCCCTAGATCACCTGAGTCGTAGTTGGAATCCTAGGGCCGGGTGGTAACCTACAGGATGCTGTAGAATGCCTCCTGCTGAGGAATTTGGTGAGGATTTTTCATCTCTCACCGTCAGTGTAGAAGGGGAACTTGATAAATTCTACAGATCCTTGGGCTAAATGTACTCTGTTTCTTTGGTCTGGCAGGCAGGACTTTGTGGACGCTTACGTGAATTACGTCTTCCAAATCTCAGTTCATGAGTGGTACACAGCTTTCTCCAGCGGCTTCTTAAAGGTGTGTGGTGGCAAAGTGCTAGAGCTCTTCCAGCCTTCAGAGCTGAGGGCCATGATGGTGGGGAACAGCAGCTACAACTGGGAGGAGCTGGAAGAGGTAAGCCTAAAAGATGCAGTCTTTTACTTCTGAGTGAGTAGCAGCGGCCTGGGCAGGAATACCCAGACCTTGGTCTCTTTCTAAGTGATCTGTGATTAACTGGATTTGGGGGTCTCCTTCATCTCAGTGTTTATTTCTTAGTGCAAATCGTATACAGATGTCCACTTGTAATTGTCTGCTTCTGGAAGATAATTTTTTTTTTTTGTCTTTTTTGGGCAGACTGCCATCTACAAGGGTGATTACTCAGCCACACATCCCACCGTGAAACTATTCTGGGAAACATTTCATGAGTTCCCATTGGAAAAGAAGAAGAAGTTTCTGTGTAAGTATCAGTAATGTCCATATGGTGTTTGTCCACATTTCGGTTTGTATTTGGTATAGGATGGTGTACTACGTGGGTGAAGTTCAGCTCTTTTAAACGGTAAGGGGTAATCGTGCTCACTCAGTCACGTCTGACTCTTTGTGACCCCATGAACTATATAGCCTACCAGACTCCTCTGTCCATGGGATTTTCCAGGCAAGAATACTGGAGTGGCTTGCCATTTCCTTCTCCGGGGAAAGGCTAAGTGTGTGTGTTTAAGGGAAAGACAAGCAAACAGATCCCAAATGGAAATATATTTACACTTTTTGTCTTAGTGATATCTCAGGCACAGTAGAAGTTGTTAATCTTTATTTGTTGCTTAATAGAATGGGTTGAATGAAAGGAAGAAAAGCATTTCACTTTTTTTTTTTTTTTTGCTGTAGAAATACTAGGTATTTTATATGTGATTCCTTGAAGTATTACATTGATGAAATCAAATTGTTTGGATTAACCTCCCTTATTTCTCTAGCCTTTTAAAAATATTAGAGTGTTCACTCTAAGTGTAACTGGGCAGATGTGAGTTATAATAGCTTTATTGAGATTTGATTCACACACACATACTAAATAAGTTAAAGTGTACAATTCAGTGGTTTTTAGTATACTCACAGTTGTGAAACTATCAATTTTAGAACATGTGTATCACCCCGAGAAGAAACAGTATACCCATTAGCAATCATTCCCAATTTTCTCGAGCTTCCCACCCCTTACTAATCTGCTGTCTCTATGGATTCCCCTGTGCTAGACATTTCATATAAATGAAATCATACAGTAAATGGTCCTTTGTGACTGGCTGGATGACAATTGAGAATATACTCAGAAAGGAGAATGAAGTCCAGTTTACATGAACAAACTGAGCCTCTTAAAAATAGTAGGAATCTTTGTGTCATTCTGTAATCAGGGTTATAAATTGGCCAGTGAATAGTATAAAATTTAAAAACAGAATTTGAAAGGCAGTCTCTTTTGCTTCATAAGAATAAGCATATATTAATATTAACGCAAGATTTACCCCCAGATTCTACTGCTCACAGGGAGTAAAGATGAGAGGCAGTGGAGATCTTACAGAAGAATTCTTTAAAAAATCCTCGCTTCCCCTCTGCCCAGTTACATGGGCTCTTGAGAAACAGTGGCATATGAGTCAGGTGACAGGATAAGATTTGCCAGTGGAGCTGGTAGTGCTGTGATGAGCTGTGACAATCAAGAAGAGGCTGCTCTTGGTCTGGGGGTTTCTTTTAAATAAGACATTTTTCTGTTCAGAGACCTTTGAAGTGAAGTGAAGTCACTCAGTCGTGTCCGACTCTTTGCGACCCCATGGACTGTAGCCCACCAGGCTCCTCCATCCGTGGGATTCTCCAGGCAAGAGACTGGAGTGGGTTGCCATTTCCTTCTCCAGGGGATCTTCCTGACCCAGGGATCGAACCCAGGTTTCCCACATCGTAGGCAGACGCTCTAACCTCTGAGCCACCAGGGAAGCCCTGGTGAGAGAGACCTTTAGACTTTCATAAATCTATATATAGTCTTAATATTAGACTTTATTGTCTTTATTAAATGTTTATATATATCACAGCCTCAGGTAGTGGCAGGTTATTTGAAAGTGCTCCTTAACTGATGATATCATTGTAGATTTTCTAGCAGTTCAACAAAGAAGGTTACCTGGTGCTGGAAAACCAGGAAAGACAGAAGGCTTGGTCTCTTTCCTAAGTCACAGTGTGTCGCAGAGTGAAATGTCTCATATACTGCCGGTGTCAGATCTCCTGGTTTAAGGGAAAGGCAAGCAAACAGATCCCAAATGGAAATTCACCAGCAAAGGGGGTAGAAGCAGTCACTTGCGGGGAGAGGAGAGCCTGAGGCCAGCTCTTTTCCTCTGGCAGCAATCCCCTTCCTCTTTGATTTTGTGAAGGCTGATAACATTTATGAGAACACACATTTGATGGAGGCCATTTTAAAGGAAGAATGATTAAAAAAATTTTTTTTATTGGAATATTATCACTTTACAAGGGTATATTAGTTTCTGCTGTACAACAAAGTGAACCAGCTATATATGTATACATATATCCCCTCCCTCTTGTACCTCCCTCCCACCCCCACCCCACCCCTCTGGGCACTGAGCTGAGCCACCCCACCTCTCTGGGTCATCACAGAGCACTGAGCTGAGCGCCCTGTGCTGTATAGCAGGCTCCCACTAGCTATCTGTTTCACACATGGTAAATGTGTCAGTGCTAATCTCCCAGTTCGTCCCGCCTTCCACCACCTTTACCCCCATAGTCACATGGCCATTCTCTGCATCTCTATCCCTGCCTTGCAGTTAAGTTCGTCTCTGTCATTTTTCTAGATGCCACATGTGTGCATTAATACATGATATTTGTTTCTCTTTCTGACATGCTTCACTCTGTATGACAGACTAGGTCCAAGGTCATTTTTTATGTGAGGGCATTTTTTCACTGGGTGGATTCTTTGTGTCAGTAATAATTAGGGTCTGAAATTAGCCAATGAAAAGTATAGACTTCTAAGTCCATATGAAACCAAAAGAACAGAATTTGAAAGTCAATCTCCTGCTCTGTAAGAGTGTGCATATTTAATATTAATATACATCACACATAAAAGTGGTTGCACTTCTCACATGAGCCACAGGGTGTCACTCCTTCCCTTCGGTACTTCCCAGGGCCACCGAGAGCTCATTTGCATAGCTGGTAATTCCCCTTCTCTTTCTCCACAGTGTTCCTGACGGGCAGCGATCGCATTCCGATCTATGGCATGGCCAGCCTGCAGATTGTCATCCAGTCCACAGCCAGCGGAGAGGAGTACCTTCCTGTGGCCCACACTTGCTACAACCTTCTTGACCTCCCTAAGTATAGCAGCAAAGAGGTCCTGCGGGCACGGCTAACTCAGGCTCTGGACAACTACGAGGGGTTCAGTTTGGCCTAAGAAACCCAGCTTGCCCCAGGTTTCCCTTCCTTCCTCAACTGCCACAGTGAGGCCCATACAGAAAATCATAGGGAGTGAGTTCTATTTTTTTTACTGTATAGCAGGTTGGAACTTTTGAATCCCGAACCTGAACCAAACTCCCCAGTGTTCCTTGCACTTGTGACTGTGTTGCACTCTACTGGATAAAATGGCAGTAGATTTTTAAACTCTTCCCAAATCTCTCTCAGCCCTGCTCTTTCCTCCTAACACTTCAGGGTCCTTCTTCTGACTTCTCATTCCTCTGCAAGAATGATTTGACTGACCTGTCCTTTCTCTCCTGCACATGTAGAACACCCTCTTTCTCTGCAGCCTTGGAAATGCTCCTGGCTTGTTTCAGCCCAACCCTCAGGACTGAGGAAGAAAGGACTACTTCAGAAATTCCCAAGCCCGACAAGCTGAGTCTGGGTCCGTGACTTTGGCAGAACTCTTGAGACTTTATGGGAGCCTTTAACAAACATGCCTTTTTTTTTTTCAGTTCTTGAGGG
The DNA here is from genome assembly GCA_006410675.1 of Oreotragus oreotragus. Lineage (NCBI taxonomy): Eukaryota > Metazoa > Chordata > Mammalia > Artiodactyla > Bovidae > Oreotragus > Oreotragus oreotragus. The sequence goes on along the minus strand of SJYX01019039.1, from coordinate 165,886 downwards.
CCTAGCTGTCTTCCTGTGGTTCTGCCTGTTCCCGGCCCTCCTCAAAGCTGTGCAAAGCTGCTTAGCTTTGCAGCTGAGCCGAATTTTGTCTCGTTGCTCCTCCAAGCCCTTCTGACAAAAAGATGAGGTAACAGGTCCCCACTCTCTTCCATCATTTTGCTTTTGGAGCAAGTTGCATTAATTTTTGAAGGAGTATTTTCTCTTAGAAAAGTAGAAAAAATAAATTTCTTGCCTCTTTCTGTAACTATCACTTTCCAGCTCTACCGCTTTGTCTTTCCTCGCCACCTGCTACTTTTCATCACATTCTGTTCCCTAACTTAATGCTCCCTTCCTTTCCTACTAGTAGATGCATGCGGTCTATTTTAGTTTTCATTTCTATTTAAATTGCAAATATTTCTACTCAGATTTCCACCCCCCCTTCCCTAATTGCTAAGACTTAAGTATATTCAGCAGCAAGGATATTCTTTATTATGGGACTTTTGTTTATTGCATTTGAAATGTTTGTTTACAATGGGATTTTAGGGATTGTGTTTGGAGCAAATATATGTATTTAAAAAACCACGACATGCCGAACCTTCTTCATGAGATAAGAAAATTCTATATGAGCAAAGAACCCATGTCCGCCTAACTTTTAAATTCCTAGTCACTAGAGAAAAGACTTATTTATATAAAGTGAAGTATTTATGAACCATGAGACAGCATCAAATCTCAATGAAGGACTGTAGATTTTTGCTTTTTCTTTCTGTTTTTAAAACTTATTCCAGTTGGTAGTTTTTCAGTCTTTATAATACAAGATTTAAAAAAAGAAGATATACAATTATACAAAATGTTTATTTTCTATGTGTGTGCATATAGTTCAATATTATGCAATAAATTTGGTGTTTTAATGAAACCAGAACTATTTCTTCTGGTACTCGCAAAATGGGTAGCTTACTTTCAGTAGAAGAATTAAGTTGTCTATCCACATAATCTGATAGAAGGTCAAATGTGGTTCCTGTCATAGAGGAGAGCTTGCTGCTGGGAAAATGAAGACGGGGCAGGGGTGGCCAACGGCATTCAGGATGGATGAGTGTTCTGAAGGTTATGATGGTTAAAGAGGCACTCTGCATGGAGGGGAATGCCTTAGCAAGAGCTTGAATATGGGGGCATGTTTAGGAAAGAGCCAGGAACAACCTGAAGGATGCATCAGAGAAAATCAAATAGCGGTAAATAAGACTGGGGAGAAAGAAGCTAAAAGTTTGGCATTGAGGGACCAGGAAAAGCCTTGGACCTGGAAAATGTTCAGAACCTTGGGGGTAGGGAGAGGAGGAGTGATGTGGCTTGACCCTGGTTTTAAAGAAAATGTGAATGGGGGGCACCTGTGGAAGAATGGAGTGGGAAGGACAGCGTACAGACAGCAACTGAGAGCAGTGGGGTGTGGACAGGAGAGACGGGCGTCTTCTGGGAAAAGGAGAAATTAAAGGTGAGTGCAAGACTTATTAATCATCTAATGGCTGGTGCTAATTAGCCCACTCAGAGAAAAGGTTTTTTGCTGTGTATAAGTTTTAAAAACAGTTACCATGTATTGTTTTACCAGGCTTAACAGACAATTTAAAAGTAGTAGAGAATAATAGCTTTCAGCAGACATTTACTAGCATACATACGTGCTCGATTTAAGGGACAGAAAAGTCTGTTACATTTAATTTTGAATGGAGATAGCCAAGTTATTTTAAATTGGGGGGCCTCAGAATTCTCATTTTCTATGAAATAAGGAGACTGGACCAGATAATTTCTAAGGGCCCTTTGAGCTCTAAAATTGCATTACCAAGAGCAGTGCCTGCATATAGAGATGCTCAGTAAATTCTAAATATTTGTTGCATGAACGAAATTCTGTGCTGCTTTTCTAAAAACCTTTTTTTTTCCCCCCGGCATATTTTCCTCTTTTCCCCTTTATCGCGTATTGCTTTAGAACACTCTTTAGGTAGGCATTTCTAGGTATACCTACCTACCTACCTTTTCTGAAAACATTAGGAAGCTTCTTCACTGTTTTCAGAAATGTACCAATTTAATGAAAAAAATCTCATTAAAACAAGGCAACTTTTGGTAGGTGGGATTTGATGACAGTGTAACCAGGCAGTTTAGCCAATTCTGATAATTCTGTCTCCATGTGAAGCCTTTTGTGATAACTAGAATGGTTCTCTATTAATACCTAGAGAGCCAACCAACTACAGGCTGCGAGCTAAAATGGATTCTACATTTTAAAAGGGTTGGGACGAAAAGGATATGTAACAGCAATTACTGGCCTACAAAGCCTAACATATACCTGGCCCTTTATGGAAAAAGAATTTGCCCCACCCTTTTGAGACGAGACTTGGAGGAACCATAATAAAACCGTGGATAACTTACTGAAGTCTTAGGAGGAACTGGGTCATAGTTGATGTTGAATCAAGAGAACAAATGTCTGGGAGTTTCTGCCACCGGTGTAAGAAAATCAAGCTTTGTCTAAGATTAACCCAAAAAGTATGCACCCAGGTTTTTACTGTAATGAAAACTATCATGTATTGGCTGTGTGCCAGAGCCTGCAGCAAGCATTATCTATGCACTATTCAGTTCCCTGGTGGCTCAGAGGTTAAAGCATCTGCCTCCAATGAGGGAGATCTGGGTTCGATCCCTGGGTCGGGAAGATCCCCTGGAGAAGGAAATGGCAACCCACTCCAGTATTCTTGCCTGGAGAATCCCATGGACTGAGGAGCTTGGTGGGCTGCAGTCCACGGGGTCACAAAGAGTCGGACACGACTGAGTGACTTTACTTATTCAGTTTAAATGCCACCACTGCCCTCGGGCAAGTATCTTAACCTCTCTGTATCTCATTTTCTTCCTATTTAAAATGGGAATAAAAATAGTACCTTTTTCATGGAGTTATAATGAGAATTAAATGAATTAATTAATAGGAAGCACAAAGAACAGTGCCTAGCACCTAACAAGCTCTCAGTAAGTATAATTATCATTCTAATTTCACATGAAAAAAAGAATGCCTAGAGAAAATAACTTACTTTCTGTTAAACTGGTAGGATGTGGACTTGTGATCTGTATTGTGCCCAGCTGTTAAAGGTGGGAAGCACAGTTTAACTAGAGATAGATGGCTAGAGATATAATGATGTGGCAGGTAACTTGCCTGACCATCTATCGGCAGAGAGACCCTGTGCTTTGTTTTCCTGCCACTGTGTAGTTCAGTAAGGCGCTTCTGTGATCATAGGATTAAAATACTGATAGGGTGTGCCGTTGCTATGTCATCTGCAGTGGGTCCCATGGAGCTGGTGTCTGTTGGCATTGAGTGGTCAGCCTAGGATTTAACTTCTCCCAGACCATAGTTTGGAATGATGGTCAAATAGTAGATTCCAAGTTGGTAATCATGCAGAGGTGCCAGGAGAGTGGTGAGGTGCCTGGTGAGGGCACTGAGCTCTCTGCCCATTCCCACATACCTTGCTCTGTGTATCTCTTCTGACTGTTCCTGAGGCTCAGGACTGGAGGCGATGCCACCAAAATGCAATGCAGCATTGCTAGTCACCATTCTTCCACAGAAGTCAACATGTAGACGTCTGTCCATGAACATAAACAGCTCTGGAGTCCGCTTAAACTTCAGCCATGCAGTTGAACATCAAACCTGAGAATAGCCCCACAGAAAGGGGAAGGCAGCTTCATTCTTTCTGCCTCATCCCATCCCCAAAGCGAGCAGTGCTCAGGACCAAGAGGGAGCTTCTAGCTAGAAAGAAGAAAGAGGGTGTGGGGTGAGTGACCAGCTTCCCCAGCCTTTTGGGTCACCTCATGGAGGTTGTACTTTAGTTTCACGTTACTCAGAGACTGACAAAGCCGAGATACTGAGAGATGTGGCTAGGAACAAGAAAAGCAGAAGCAGGCACATGGCAGGAGCGACTGGAGTTCCTAGCCACCTGCTCCCCAGATACTCCAGCAGCTGTCAGCACTGAAGAAACCGAGAGACAGCACAACCACCGTGGACTCCACAGGCATTTGCGTGCACTGACGCCAGCCACCTGAGTTATTTTCTCCCCAGCCTGCCCCAGGCTGGCTCCTGCTAGAGCCCAGGGACCTCACCGGCAGCCAGTCCAGGCCGCTGTGTGAGTACACAACCGCAGCCTCGATGCCCCATCACTATGTGTGCACTTGGGGCTGAATCCTCCAGCTGTGCACTTGTCCACTGCCAGCTTGATTCCTGTCGCTGGAGGCCGTATACACACCCAGGGAAGCCTGCGCAGCCATGGGAGAACATGCAGACATCCAGGGACCTTTGCAGAGGCCAGGCTGCTCACAGTGGGGCCTGGCCCCCAGAGCTAGGTGTGTGTTTACCGCTGGCCCCTGCCACTACATAGGCGTCTGTAGCTGACCCCCGCAGCTGTGTGTGTATACACCACTGGTTCCACTCACCACCACTGGTCCTGCTCCTTGGACCTAGGGGTGCTGCTAAGGACCCCAACAGCCACTGCAGACTTTGGGGACTCCCTGCAGCATTCATCAAGGACCACTCAGTTGTTGATGCTATGCTGCTGCTGCTGCTGCTAAGTCGCTTCAGTCGTGTCCGACCCTGTGTGACCCCTGAGACGGCAGCCCACCCGGCTGCCCCGTCCCTGGGATTCTCCAGGCAAGAACACTGGAGTGGGTTGCCATTTCCTTCTCCAATGCATGAAAGTGAAAAGTGAAAGTGAAGTCTCTCAGTCGTGTCCGACTCTTCGCGACCCCCTGGACTGCAGGGGGCTCCTCCATCCATGGGATTTTCCAGGCAAGAGTGCTGGAGTGGGGTGCCAGCATTGCCTTCTATAGATGTCGGCAACCTGAACCAAAGAGATCACCACCATGACTCTGCCCCGCTCCTGGACCCATTGCCGTCACATAACCTTGTTACCCTGCACCCCTGACCTGGGGTCACAATGTGCTGCGCTCTCCCCCAACCCTTCCAGGTGTGAAAGTCTTCACTTACCAAAATCAACCCATAATGTCTGGAATAGGAGGTGACTGCTTCGTCAAAGGTACAAGACACCTAGGAGAGACTACAGGGATCACAAAGAATCAGAGAAATTTGTCTCCACCAAAGGAATCTAGTAAATTTCAAGTAACCAGCCCTAAAGAAATGGAGACCCAGGAATTTCTTGATAAAGAACTTAAAATAATTGTCTAAAGATGCTTGGAAAGCTATAAGAGAGCAAATAATTGAATGGTGTCTGGAATATAGTATAAGAACAAGATGTACCTAAAGAAACAGAAAATCTGAAAAAGAAAATTTTGGAGCTGAAGGATACAATGACTGAATTGAGAAATTCATTCAACAGAAACCTTCAACATCAGACTTGAACAAGACAAAGAATAATGAGACAGATCAGTTGAAATTATCTAATCAGAGAAGGAGAAAGAAAAAAGAATGAAAAGGATGGAAGACCACTTATAGGACTTAGGGGACACCAGTAAGAGAAACAGTGTGGGTATCACTGGAGTTATAGAAGGAGAAGGCATGGAGAAAGAGGTAGAAAAATTACTTGAAGAAACAATGGCTGAGAATTTCTCAAACCTGGGAGAAATTTGGACTTCCAAGTTCTTGAAACTAATAGGTTATACCAAAATTTCAGTCTAAAATGATCTTCCCAAGGTACATTAAAAATTGTCTAAAATAAACAATAGAGAATTTTAGAACAGCAAGAGAAAAAAAAGTCTCATCAAAGGGAACCCCCATCAGGAAATCAGCAGATTTCTTAACAGAGACCTTACAAGCCAGAAGAGAAGAGGATAATATATTCAGGTACTGAAGAAGAAAAACTGCCAACCAAGAATACTTTACCTATGAAAATTTTTCCTTCAAAAATGAAGTGAGATACTTTGCCTAACAAAGAAAAACTGAGGAAGTTCACCACCACTAGACTTTACTTACAGAAAATGCTGAAAGGAATTTTTCAAGCTGAAATGAAGGATGCCAATTAGTAACCTGAAAACATACAAAAATACACAAAATACTGGTCAAGAGAAGTATATAGTTAGATTCAGAATACTCTTTAATACGGTGGTGTGTTACTTAATGCTAGTATAAAAGCTACATGACAAAAGTATTTTTAAAAAGTTATAATTGTTAATGAATATATATGTAAATTTAACATAAAAACATAGGGAAAGTAAAAGGGTTTTGCACTCAATCAGATTATCAGCCATTTAAAGTAGACTAATATATCCATAAGTTACTTTATGTAAGCCACATGGTAATAACAAAGCAAAAGACTACAGTAGATTCATAAAGAGAAGGAAATTAACGCGAGTCACTCAGCCATGTCCAACTCTTTGTGACTCCATGGACTGTAGCCCACCAAGCTCCTCTGTGCATGGAATTTCCAGGCAAGAATACTGGAGTGTGTTGCCACTTCCTCCTCCAGGGGATCTTCTTGACCCAGGGATTGAACCTGGGTCTCCTGCCTTGCAGGAGGATTCTTTACCATCTGAGTCACTGGGGAAGCCCAGATTAAAGCATATCACTATGGAAAGTCATCTCACATCTCACAAAGGTATGTAGCAATAGATGAAGAAAGTAACAAATGACCTCAAAATAGCCAGAAAACAAAAAGATGGCATTAGTTAGTCTTTACCTCTCAATAACTTCTTTAAATATGAATCTTTGAATTCTCAAGTAAAAACAGAGAGTGGCTGGTGGGATTAAAAAAACAAGACTCAACTGTATGGTGCCTACAAGAGACTTCTGCTTTAAGGACACACACAGTCTCAAAGTGAAGGTGTGGGAAAAGATACTCATGCAGGTGAAAACCACAAGAGAGCAGGGACTGCCGTAGTAACAAAGATCTGAAGGGAGAAAGAGACAACAATACGGTAATATTTGAGGACTTCAATGTTCCACTTTTAACAAAAGATCGATCTAGACAGAAAACCAAAGAAACACTTGGGTTTTTTTGTGAACCATACTTCAGATCCAATTAATCAAACAGATACATACAGAACATTCCATCCAACAGACTGAATACACATTCTTCTTAAATGCACACAGAACATTCTCCACAACAGGTCACATCAGAAGTCTTATGACCTCTTGGCAAACAAGTCGTGGCAAATTTAAGATTGAAATCATATCTTTCCCAACCACAATGGTATGAAACTAGAAATCAATAACAAGAAGAAAGCTGAAATTTTCACGAATAAGTGGAGATCAAACAACATACTCCTAAACAAACAATGGGTCACAGAAGAAACCAAAAAGAACATTAAAACCCCACCTTGAATGTAACACAAAGCACAACGTACCAAAACCTATGAGATGCAGCAAGAGCAGTTTTAAGAAAAGTTCATAGCAATAAATGTCTGCATTAAAAAGAAAGCTCTCAAGCAGCCTAACTTTATCCCTTAAGGAACTAGAAGCAGCAGCAGCTAAGGCCACATTTAGCAGAAGGAAGGGGGTAACATAAATAAATGAAATAGAGACCAGGAAAAAGTACAGAAACGATCAATGAAATTAAAAGCTGGTTTTTTGAAAGGTAAAATTTTGGTTCCACTCACCACCACTGGTCCTGCTCCTTGGACCTAGGGGTGCTGCTAAGGACCCCAACAGCCACTGCAGACTTTGGGGACTCCCTGCAGCATTCATCAAGGACCACTCAGTTGTTGATGCTATGCTGCTGCTGCTGCTGCTAAGTCGCTTCAGTCGTGTCCGACCCTGTGTGACCCCTGAGACGGCAGCCCACCCGGCTGCCCCGTCCCTGGGATTCTCCAGGCAAGAACACTGGAGTGGGTTGCCATTTCCTTCTCCAATGCATGAAAGTGAAAAGTGAAAGTGAAGTCTCTCAGTCGTGTCCGACTCTTCGCGACCCCCTGGACTGCAGGGGGCTCCTCCATCCATGGGATTTTCCAGGCAAGAGTGCTGGAGTGGGGCGCCAGCATTGCCTTCTATAGATGTCGGCAACCTGAACCAAAGAGATCACCACCATGACTCTGCCCCGCTCCTGGACCCATTGCCGTCACATAACCTTGTTACCCTGCACCCCTGACCTGGGGTCACAATGTGCTGCGCTCTCCCCCAACCCTTCCAGGTGTGAAAGTCTTCACTTACCAAAATCAACCCATAATGTCTGGAATAGGAGGTGACTGCTTCGTCAAAGGTACAAGACACCTAGGAGAGACTACAGGGATCACAAAGAATCAGAGAAATTTGTCTCCACCAAAGGAATCTAGTAAATTTCAAGTAACCAGCCCTAAAGAAATGGAGACCCAGGAATTTCTTGATAAAGAACTTAAAATAATTGTCTAAAGATGCTTGGAAAGCTATAAGAGAGCAAATAATTGAATGGTGTCTGGAATATAGTATAAGAACAAGATGTACCTAAAGAAACAGAAAATCTGAAAAAGAAAATTTTGGAGCTGAAGGATACAATGACTGAATTGAGAAATTCATTCAACAGAAACCTTCAACATCAGACTTGAACAAGACAAAGAATAATGAGACAGATCAGTTGAAATTATCTAATCAGAGAAGGAGAAAGAAAAAAGAATGAAAAGGATGGAAGACCACTTATAGGACTTAGGGGACACCAGTAAGAGAAACAGTGTGGGTATCACTGGAGTTATAGAAGGAGAAGGCATGGAGAAAGAGGTAGAAAAATTACTTGAAGAAACAATGGCTGAGAATTTCTCAAACCTGGGAGAAATTTGGACTTCCAAGTTCTTGAAACTAATAGGTTATACCAAAATTTCAGTCTAAAATGATCTTCCCAAGGTACATTAAAAATTGTCTAAAATAAACAATAGAGAATTTTAGAACAGCAAGAGAAAAAAAAGTCTCATCAAAGGGAACCCCCATCAGGAAATCAGCAGATTTCTTAACAGAGACCTTACAAGCCAGAAGAGAAGAGGATAATATATTCAGGTACTGAAGAAGAAAAACTGCCAACCAAGAATACTTTACCTATGAAAATTTTTCCTTCAAAAATGAAGTGAGATACTTTGCCTAACAAAGAAAAACTGAGGAAGTTCACCACCACTAGACTTTACTTACAGAAAATGCTGAAAGGAATTTTTCAAGCTGAAATGAAGGATGCCAATTAGTAACCTGAAAACATACAAAAATACACAAAATACTGGTCAAGAGAAGTATATAGTTAGATTCAGAATACTCTTTAATACGGTGGTGTGTTACTTAATGCTAGTATAAAAGCTACATGACAAAAGTATTTTTAAAAAGTTATAATTGTTAATGAATATATATGTAAATTTAACATAAAAACATAGGGAAAGTAAAAGGGTTTTGCACTCAATCAGATTATCAGCCATTTAAAGTAGACTAATATATCCATAAGTTACTTTATGTAAGCCACATGGTAATAACAAAGCAAAAGACTACAGTAGATTCATAAAGAGAAGGAAATTAACGCGAGTCACTCAGCCATGTCCAACTCTTTGTGACTCCATGGACTGTAGCCCACCAAGCTCCTCTGTGCATGGAATTTCCAGGCAAGAATACTGGAGTGTGTTGCCACTTCCTCCTCCAGGGGATCTTCTTGACCCAGGGATTGAACCTGGGTCTCCTGCCTTGCAGGAGGATTCTTTACCATCTGAGTCACTGGGGAAGCCCAGATTAAAGCATATCACTATGGAAAGTCATCTCACATCTCACAAAGGTATGTAGCAATAGATGAAGAAAGTAACAAATGACCTCAAAATAGCCAGAAAACAAAAAGATGGCATTAGTTAGTCTTTACCTCTCAATAACTTCTTTAAATATGAATCTTTGAATTCTCAAGTAAAAACAGAGAGTGGCTGGTGGGATTAAAAAAACAAGACTCAACTGTATGGTGCCTACAAGAGACTTCTGCTTTAAGGACACACACAGTCTCAAAGTGAAGGTGTGGGAAAAGATACTCATGCAGGTGAAAACCACAAGAGAGCAGGGACTGCCGTAGTAACAAAGATCTGAAGGGAGAAAGAGACAACAATACGGTAATATTTGAGGACTTCAATGTTCCACTTTTAACAAAAGATCGATCTAGACAGAAAACCAAAGAAACACTTGGGTTTTTTTGTGAACCATACTTCAGATCCAATTAATCAAACAGATACATACAGAACATTCCATCCAACAGACTGAATACACATTCTTCTTAAATGCACACAGAACATTCTCCACAACAGGTCACATCAGAAGTCTTATGACCTCTTGGCAAACAAGTCGTGGCAAATTTAAGATTGAAATCATATCTTTCCCAACCACAATGGTATGAAACTAGAAATCAATAACAAGAAGAAAGCTGAAATTTTCATGAATAAGTGGAGATCAAACAACATACTCCTAAACAAACAATGGGTCACAGAAGAAACCAAAAAGAACATTAAAATCCCACCTTGAATGTAACACAAAGCACAACGTACCAAAACCTATGAGATGCAGCAAGAGCAGTTTTAAGAAAAGTTCATAGCAATAAATGTCTGCATTAAAAAGAAAGCTCTCAAGCAGCCTAACTTTATCCCTTAAGGAACTAGAAGCAGCAGCAGCTAAGGCCACATTTAGCAGAAGGAAGGGGGTAACATAAATAAATGAAATAGAGACCAGGAAAAAGTACAGAAACGATCAATGAAATTAAAAGCTGGTTTTTTGAAAGGTAAAATTTGACAAACTCTTAGCTAGATTAAGAAAAAGACTCAAATAGATATTATAAATGAAAAAGAGGAAACGTTACAGTAGATACCACAGAAATACAAAGGATCCTAAGAAACTATTAGGAATAGTCACAAACCTACAAATTGGATAATCTAAAAGAAATGGATAAATGCTTAGAAACAAGACATGATAGAACTCTGAGAAAAACACAGGCAGAACACTCTTCAACATAAATTAGAGCAAGATTCTTTTTTAACCTACCTTCTAGAGTCATGAAAACAAAAACAAAAATAAATGGGATCTAATCCAACTTTTAAAAGCATTTACACAGCAAAGGAAACCATTAAAAAAAAAAAAAAAGACAATCCTCAGGATGGGAGAAAATATTTGCAAATGAAGCAATTGACAAAAGATTAATCCTTGAAATATACAAACAACTCATACAGCTCAATAGTGAAAAAAAAATGGGCAGAACATCTAAACAAACATTTCTTCAAAGAAGACATAACAGGTGGCCAAGAAGCACATGAAAAGATGCTCAACATCACTAATTATTAGATAAACGCAAATCAAAGCTACAATGAGGTGTCACCTCACACTGGTCAGAATGGCCATCATAAAAAAAATCTACAAACTAAATGCTAGAGAGGGTGTGGAGAAAAGGGAGCCCTCCCACCCAGTTGGTGGGAATGAAAACTGGCACAGCCACTACTGAGAACAGTATGGAGGTTCCTTAAAAATGGAACTACCATATGACCCAGCAATCCCACTCCTAAGCATACACCAGGAGGAAACCATAATTTTAAAAGATACATGCACTTTGTTCATTGCAGAGCTATTTGCAATAGCCAGGACGTGGAAGCCATCTACCTGTTCATCAGCAGAGGAATGGATAAAGAAGATATGGTACATGTATACAATGGAATATTACACAGCTAAAAAAGAAATAATTACATTTTGCAGCAACATGCATGGACCTCAGTTCAGTTCAGTTGCTCAGTCGTGTCTGACTCTTTGCAACCCCATGAATCACAGCACACCAGGCCTCCCTGTCCATCACCAACTCCCGGAGTTCACTCAGACTTAGATCCATCGAGTCTGTGATGCCATCCAGCCATCTCATCCTC
>SJYX01019039.1:132085-150949 GCA_006410675.1 Oreotragus oreotragus | reverse complement strand
GTTTATTGTGATCCACACAGTCAAAGGCTTTGGCATAGTCAAGAAAGCAGAAATAGATGTTTTTCTGGAACTCTCTTGCTTTTTCCATGATCCAGCGGATGTTGGCAATTTGATCTCTGGTTCCTCTGCCTTTTCTAAAACCAGCTTGAACATCAGGAAGTTCACGGTTCACGTATTGCTGAAGCCTGGCTTGGAGAATTTTGAGCATTACTTTACTAGCATGTGAGATGAGTGCAATTGTGCGGTAGTTTGAGCATTCTTTGGCATTGCCTTTCTTTGGGATTGGAATGAAAACTGACCTTTTCCAGTCCTGTGGCCACTGCTGAGTTTTCCAAATTTGCTGGCATATTGAGTGCAGCACTTTCACAGCATCATCTTTCAGGATTTGTAATAGCTCAGCTGGAATTCCATCACTTCCATTAGCTTTGTTCATAGTGATGCTTCCTAAGGCCCACTTGACTTCACATTCCAGAATGTCTGGCTCTAGGTGAGTGATCACACCATCATGGTTATCTGGGTCTTGATCTTTTTTTGTATAGTTCTTCTGTGTATTCTTGCCACTTCTTAATATCTTCTGCTGCTGTTAGGTCCATACCATTTCTGTCCTTTATTGAGCCTATTTTTTTTTATGAAATGTTCCCTTGTTGTCTCTAGTTTTCTTGAAGAGAGCTCTAGTCTTTCCCATTCTATTGTTTCCCTGTATTTATTTGCACTGATCGCTGAGGAGGGCTTTCTTATCTCTCCTTGCTATTCTTTGGAACTCTGCTTTCAAATGGGTATATCTTTCCTTTTCTCCTTTGCCTTTCTCTTCTCTTATTTTCACAGCTATTTGTAAGGTCTCCTCAGACATCCATTTTGTCTTTTTGTATTTCTTTTCTTGGGGATGGTGTTGATCACTGCCTCCTGTACATTGTCACGAACCTGTCCATAGTTCTTCAGGCACTCTGTCTATCCAATCTGATCCCTTCTATCTATTTGTCACTTCGACTGTATAATTGTAAGGGATTTGATTTAGGTCATACCTGAATGGTCTAATGGTTTTCCCTACTTTCTTTAGTTAAAGTCTGAATTGGCAATAAGGAGTTCATGATCTGAGCCACAGTCAGCTCCTGGTCTTGTTTTTACTGACAGTGTAGAGCTCTTCCATCTTTGGCTGCAAAGAATATAATCAATCTGATTTTGGTATTGACCACCTGGTGATGTCCATGTGTAGAGTCTTCTCTTGTGTTGTTGGAAGAGGATATTTGCTATGACCACTACTGGATTCTCTTGGCCAAACTCTGTTAGGCTTGCCTTTCTTCATTGTGTACTCCAAGGCCAATCTGCCTGTTACTCCAAGTATCTCTTGACTTTCTACTTTTGCATTCCAGTCCGCTATAATGAAAAGCACATCTTTTTTGGGTGTTAGTCCTAGAAGGTCTTGTAGGTCTTCATAGAACTGTTCAACTTAAGCTTCTTCAGCATTACTGGGTTGGGGCATAGACTAGGATTACTGTGATATTGAATGGTTTGCCTTGGAAATTAACAGAGATCATTATGTTGCTTTTGTGATTGCATCCAAGTACTGCAGTTTGGACTCTTTTGTCGACCATGATGGCTACTCCACTTCTTCTAATGGATTCCTGCCCACAGTAGTAGATATAATGGTCATCTGAGTTAAATTCACCCATTCCAGTCCAGTTTTGTTCTGTGATTCCAAAAATGTCAGTGTTCACTCTTGTCATCTCCTATTTGACCACTTCCAATTTGTCTTGATTCATGGACCTAACATTCCAGGTTCCATGCAATATTGGTCTTTACAGCATCAGACTTTACTTCAATCACCAGTCACATCCACAACTGGGGGGTGTTTTTGCTTTGGCTTCAGAACTTACACAGGACTGGGAAACAGACTCTTGAATGGCACAAACAAAACTCTGTGCACATCAGGACCCAGGAGAAAGGAGCAGTGACCCCACAAGAGACTGACGCAGACTTGCCTGTGAGTGTCTAGGAGTGTCCAGGGGAGGCGTGGGTTGGCGGTGACCTGCTTCAGGGTCAGGGGCACTGAGTGCAGCAGTGTGTGCATGGGACCTGTTGAAGGAAGTAGCCATTATCTTCATTATCTCCACCATTGGTTGGCCTCAGGTTAAACAGGAGGGAACACAGCCCCACCATCAACAGAAAATTGGATTAAAGATTGATTTATTGAGCATGGCTCCACCCAACAGAATAAGAACCAGTTTCCCCCCCAGTCAGTCTCTCCCATCAGGAGCCTTCCAAAAGCCTCTTATCCGTCTCCATCAGAGGGCAGAGAGAATGAAAACCACAATCACAGAAAACTAAGCAGTCTGATCACATGACCACAGCCTTGTCTAACTCAATGAAACCGTGAGTCTTGCAGTGTAGGGCCACCCAAGATGGACGGGTCATAGTGGAGAATTAGGACAAAACGTGGTCCACTGGAGAAGAGAATGCAAACCACTTCAGTATTCTTGCCTTGAGAACCCCATGAACAGTATGAAAAGGCGAAAAGATAGGACACTGAAAGATGAACTCCCCAGGGCAGCAGGTGCTCAATATGCTACTGGAGATCAGTGGAGAAATAACTCCAGGAAGAATGAAGAGATGGAGCCAAGACATGGAAATAACCTAAATGTTCATTGACACAGGAATGTATAAAGATGTGGTACGTATATACAGTGGATTATTACTCAGCTATTAGGAAGAATGAAATAATGATATTTGCAACAACATGGATGGACCTAGTAAAGATTGTCATACTGAGTGAAGTAAGTCAGACAGAGAAGAAGAAATATCCTATGACATCTCTTCTATGTGGACTCTAAAGAGAAATGATACAAATGAACTTACAAAACAGAGACTCGCAGTCTTAGAAAATGAACTTACGGTTGCTGAGGGGAAGGGACAGTTAGGGAGTTTGGGAAGGTCATGTACACACTGCTGTATCAAAGTGGATAACCAGTAAGGACCTGTTGTATAGCAAATGGAACTCTGCTCAATGTTATGTGTCAGCCTGGATGTGGGCGGGGACGGGGGGTTGAGGGCGAATGGATATGTATTTGAATGGCTGAGTCCCTTTGCTGTTCACCACAACATCGCTAACTGGCTATGCCCCAGTACAAAATAAAAAATTTAAAATTTGAAAAACTAAGATAGTGGGAGAAAAAAAATCAGGTGTGTTTCTATATACTAACAATGAAATATCTGAAAAAGGATAAAAGAAAACAATCCCCTTCATCATAACATCAAAAACAATAAAATATTTAGGAATAAACTTAACCAAGGAGGTGAAAGATATGTACACTGTGAGATACACAACTTTGACCCCCAAAAAAAATGACAAAGAAATGGAAAGATATCCTATGTTCATGGTCATGATTCAGAAGAGTTAATATTGTTAAAAATATCCATAAAACCCCAAGCCATCTATAGATTCAATGTGATCCTTCCCAAAGTCCCAATGGCATTTTTCATAGAAATAGAAAAAACAATCCTAAAATTTGTATGGAATGAAAGAAGAGCCCATAGTCAAAGCTATCATGAGAAAAAAAGAATACATCGGAGGGATCGCACTTCTCGTTTCAAATACCACTATTACAGCTAATAACTATTTCAAGCTATCCTACAAATCTATAGTAATTAACATAGCATCATAGTGGCATAAAAAAGGATAAACCTTTAATATATGGTTAATTAATATTTGACAGGGAGCCAAGAATATTCAATGAGGAAAGACTAGCCTCTTTAAAAGGTGTTGGTACCAATGGATGGCCAAATGCATAGTGAAATGCATATATGTGATTGCATATATCTCAATGCATTATAACTACCTTATATTATTCAACAAAAATTAATGAACACAACACCTGAAAACAGAGAAAAGGCTTCTTGACATTGGTTTTTGTGATGATTTTGAGATATAACACCAAATTCGTAGCAACACAACATGATAATTGTGATTATAGCTTCTTCCCAGCAAAAGAAACAAGAAATAAAAATGCAAACTATGGAATGGGAGAAAATACCTTCAAATCATATATCTGATGAGTTAGTGTCCAAAATACATAAGGAAAATATGTAAATACATAAAGAACTCATCTGACTCAATAGTAAAAGTAACCAAATAATCTGACTTAAAAAATAGGCAGAACTCAATAAATACATTTTCAAATAAGACATACAAATGGCCAACAGGTGCATGAAGAGGTACTCAACATTGGTAAACTTTAGGGAAATGCAAATCAAAACCACAAGAAGATATTCATCTCAGGCTTTTTAAAGTGGCTGTTACCCAAAAGGCTAGAGATAAGTGGTGGTGAGGATGTGGAAGGAAGAGGAGCCTTGAGCATTGTTGGTGGGAATGTAAATTGGTATAGCCACTATGGAAAACATTATGAAGTTTCTTTAAAAAATCAAAAATAGAACTATCATGTGATTCAGCAATCCCACTTCGGGTACATACCCAAAGTGTAATATAACCAAGATCTTGAAGAGATGTCTGCACTCTCGAGTTCACTGCAGCGTTATTCACAACAGCCAAGACATGGAAACAATGGGTCTGTCAGTGGATAAATGGAGAAAGAAACTGTGGTGTATATATATACGGTGGAGTATTATTTATAAGAAAGAAGAAAATCTTGCTGTTTGTAACAACATGGATGGACCTTGAACAAGTATTATGCTAGGTGAAATAAGTCAGAGAAAGACCAAATCTCATGTAGGATCTAAAAAGCCTAACCCATAGGAACAGAATAGAAGTTACCAGGGGCTGGAGAGTGAGGCAAAAGGGGACTTGTTGGTCAAACTTCCAGTTATAAGATGAATACATTCTGGGAATCTAATGAACAGCATAGTGGTTATAGTTTATAATAATGTACTATATACGTGCACGTTGCTAAGAGAGTAGATCTTGAATGTTCTAACTACAAAGAAGAATGATAGTTATGTGACATGATGGAGGTGCTGGCTAATGCTATTATGATGGTGATTGTTTTACAATAAATTAGCTCTTCAAATCCACCTGTTGTACATCTTAAACTTATACAGTGTCAATCATATCTCAATAAAACTGGAAAAAATAAAGGAAAAAAATAGCCAAATCATAGTTGACCAGGTGATGGAGAGAAAAGTGGACTGGAGGAGGGCACACAACAGAATATCAAAACAGATTTGAGGTACAACCCAATGAACAGAATATTTTGTGTTAGGGTCAAACATAGAAAGCAAATAAAATCAAGGCTGACATGCAGGATTTTATCATTTCCTCTCAAAAAGAAATGTCAGTGTTTGCTGTCTCTGGTTTTCTTTGGCTCTTAAAAATGAAGCTAAGGAGATTTTAAACCAGTTGTCTAGAATATCTAAGGACATGACGCTCATGTTGCCTTTGTACTACTTAGTTTGAGTTATGAGTCTTCTGGTTTGTGAATGTCTTTATTTTTAAGAGATGCCTTTCTGCAGCACTGGTAGGAGCCATTGGCAGGCTCCACCTGCAGACTTACCTTGGGGAAAAGTATCTCACAAAGCTGAGGAGGAGCTTGTAGTAAGGAAGACAGCAGGTGTCTTTAGAAAAGGTGAAAACTCTCCTGTGGGTGAGATAAGGGAATTCTCCAGTTAGATGTGACATAGATGCTACCAGCACGCCTTTACAACCCAGGTCAAGAGAGACTGCTCAACCTCACTCGTGGAGCAAGAAACCAGGATATGCAACAGAACAGGA
Source organism: Oreotragus oreotragus (assembly GCA_006410675.1). NCBI lineage: Eukaryota > Metazoa > Chordata > Mammalia > Artiodactyla > Bovidae > Oreotragus > Oreotragus oreotragus. The sequence goes on along the minus strand of SJYX01019039.1, from coordinate 145,230 downwards.
GCTGGAGGAGGCGTCTACCCACTATGGGAAGATTCTTTGCATCTCTATTAATAACAGTCTCTCCCACAGATTAGCTGATCCAGGCTTTGGTGCTTTATTTCCTTATAAAAGTAATGGAGTGTGTACCCCTGAGTTATGTGTGGCATGGAGAAAATTAGTTTAGATGTCAGCTTTTCTTTTTTTTTTTTCTTCCAAGAGTGGCCAGATGCTTGGCAGGGTCACAATCACACGATCTTCAGATCTTTTAAAAGCTGATTTTCCTGGGCCGAATCCTAGGGCAGCTGAATACAATCTCTAGGAATTATTGATTCCGCTCCTGTTGATGTTGAACTTCCTGAGAAATTAAATAAGATCTAAAACACACACACTTCTCAGATAAAAGCAAACACTGAAAGCAGATTCAGAAACAACCCCAGTCCCTATGGTGTCATAAGAAGCCAGAGCTCTTGAGAACAAAGGTCAACAGCAAGTGCCAAGTAGGTACTGGCTTGTGGTCCCAGAGGAACCAGTCTGCCACTGCTAAAGGCTTCTTGTTGAAAACCGGTCTCTTGACCCTTTTGTGCCTGGGTACTCATGCTCAGATTCTGGTAGAGCAGGCTCAAGGGCTCTCAAGTTCAAGTCTGGCAGTCTGTTCAGAGAGGAGACCTGGAGTTTCTAAATTTGAGTTAATGGGGGGCAGGGCTTCATTCAGTGAGAGGGGAAGGTCATTTGAACCCACAGCTTGCTCTGTTGCTGGCCTGAGCTGGGGTACCTCCACTCCCCGCACCCCTAGCCTTCCACCCCGGGGCTGATGAAGGAATGGAAGACGACTCCAGGCCCTCTCCTAGTCTCAGCCTTACAGGCTTGTTGAAACTCATGTTGGTTAGGAGCTTGCCAAAATCAGAGCAACTCTCCTCCCTGGGGTATGCTTCATTTTTAGTTGTTTAAAAATACACCCTGAGACAGAAATTTCAGGACACCAGCTGACCTAGAAATTATTTCCAAGGTCATTCTGTTCCTTTCCTGTGCAGGACACAGGCACTGTCATCTAATTCTTTTGACGTGTCTGAGCAGATAGGGACCTCCCCCAGTGCCTTTGGGAGAAGCAGACTTAGAGAGGTTGCCCTGCTCTGAGAGGAAAGGCATTTGGCGAGCAAAAGTCTCTTGGAGAAAGCTGCATGCAGGTTTTTGATGCAAATTGCTTGAGAAGAATCAGAATTTTACTTTCCCTGCCAGGAGAATGGGTCAGTGCTCACATAAAATCCTGCTCACTGGTTAGTACTGACTTGTGCTTAAAGTGCTGGACATGTGCCTCTGTTGCTGACTAAATACAAACATGGGACCAGAGGGTGAAGAGGAGGGCGGTAGTGGGGAGAAAATACAATTCCTTTTTTGTAGTGATTCAAAATGTCTGTTTGGACTTCAGCCCACAAAGAATTTTTGTCTCAATGCTGATGATAATAGCCCACTACCACCATTTACTCAAGATTTACTGTGTGCTCATTTCATGTTCATCCAAGTAAATTCCCATAATAACCACAATAAGGAGGTACTACAGTTATTCCCATTTTCTTTTAAGGTAAAGAAAGAGAGACAGGGAGGTAAGGAAGGTGCCCAAGTTGCAGAGCTGGGCCATCTGTCTGCAGTCTGGACCTTACGCATCAGGCAGCATTTGGTCTCCACTGGGACTGTCGTGTGCCCTCTGTCAACTCAGGATTTTGAATTGATCAGAGCCGCTCATTCCTGCAAATAGCCAGGATGTCGTCTGCACCCTCTACTTAATGTGCAGTCTTTGGCCAAGTAGCTTTGCAGCACCTGGAAGCTTGTCAGAAAAATGAAGATGGCCAGCTCCCACAGGGCTACTGTACTAAAGACCCCTGACCAATTTGAGAACACCTGCCCTCTGCTACCAGAGAGAAACATACCCTTCACTCTCTTCCTATGTTCCCCTGCCCCCTTCCTCTAATCTTGTCCAGGAATTTTAAGTTCTTTGAAAGTAAAATAATCAAGGACCTACTATATAGCATATTCCATATCTTGTAATAAACTATAATGGAAAAGAATCTGAAACAGTGTGTGTGCATATACAGATATAAAACTGAAACGCTTTGCTGTACACTCGAAACACTGTAAATCAACTATACTTCAATAAAAATGTATAGTTACAGAAAGATAACAATATCTCAGAATATCTTACCAAGAAACACTCACTGCTACAGAACCAGAAGCATGACAAGGATTTCTCAGCATCTTTAAATTTTTTTGAGAAATTAAAGATTCAAATGTGGAAGAGTATGAGTTTCAGAATTCACAGTAACAAGTAATAGATGCACACAATGGCCCAGCTGAGAAATTTAAGTCCTTAGGTCTTGGACTCGGTTCTTGCTGTGTTTTGCATTGGGCCATGTTCTCTGGAAGATGCTGAACTCCAGGATCCATCCTGTGGCACAAGCCTTGTTGATGGAGAGGAAAAGTGAGAAGCAAGTTGTCAACAAGCCCAGTTCCTGCCAAATCCCAATTGTCGGCCTGCCAGCCAGCATTCTGAAAACACGTTTGGGAATTTTGACTTTTGGCTTTTACTGAATATGAAACTCAGCTGTGTATTTATAGCCTTGATAAGCTGACCCAGCTTAGGGATAACCCTAATATATTTGTCTTGCAAAATTCAGAATCTGTTTCTAGAGGAGGTAATAATGAGGCCATCGAGAGGCCTGATAAGGATTGTCCCTCTCCCCCAGCCTACCTCTGTTGGTCCCTGTTCTGAAATTCCCATTCAGGTTGCCCACGGTGCTACAAACGGACAGGATCAGGAGTGAAAACATTTCCAGCGGAGTCGGGCGAGGCAGAGTGGAGGACCTTTGGTTTTATAACAGGCTGCAGAAGCTGGCGTACTTGGACCAGCATCGCTTTCTGGGTCCTCACAGGGTCCTCGTCAAAACAGGATTTAAGAAAATGGATGGTCGGTATATACTGCCCGCCACTTCAGTTTCAAAAAGTGAATTACTCAGGGTGAGGTTTAACTGAGGCAGAATGCCACGCAATTGCTCCATCAGCAGCGCTGCACCTTTCGGGCTCCAGAGTCATATCTCAGTTCAAATCCTGGCGTCAGTACCATGAGAAGGTCCTTATGCCAAGCCTTAATTAAAAAAAACAAAACAAAACAACAACAACCAGGTTTAGTATGTTTTGAATGTATACTTGAGTCACTTAGAGTGTCTATAACACGTGCAGCCTAAAGGATACCTGCAGGCCTAACCTCCACTGACCGCCAGCTACTCACCTCACACAACTGCAGTATGCCTTTTCTCCCGTGTCACCGTTTCCTGGCCTCATTAGCTTCAGAGTAGTGAATGGCTCCTGTATTTGGCTGTGATGGCCTCCTAGACTTTGGAGATATACTTACATGATTTTTTTTTCAGTGCCTTTCTTTCTGCATCCCTTCAGCCCCCCTCCCATGGATCTGAAAGGCAGTAGAGCAGAGCACAAGCCCATTTTCCTCCTGACCATCACGGGCATATCTTGCTTGTGCCCAGTTTCCTTCACCTTCTGGTACCTCCCGGGGAGACAGAACAACAAATCTTAATCTTTAGTGGGCTTCTGAGGCGCTCAAGGAGCAGCTTGATTCCTTTCTGAAGGGAAAGATCACACCCACGCAACAGTTCACTGTCAAAAAATTTGGAGCACTCACAATTAAAAATATTTTATTTACGTTTATACAAAATACAGTCATGTACTTTAAAAATGTACATAACATCTTTTCATTCAGTTTACATTTTAAAAAAGGAACAACAGTAATTTCAAAGACTTTCTGCTTACATGTCATGTAAACATTGTTCTGGGCCCATTGTATCCACTCTTGGAGATTTTCATGATCATATAGATGCTTTCAGATTGAGAGTCAGATCTGCCAAACCAATTTCTTGAGCTGCGCATGTGATCAGATTGGCTGGATTCCCGGCAAAATGAGATCCTCTAGAGACATAAATGCAGTTTCATAGCAATATGAAGTTGTAGATGTACACATTTCATTTTGATACATATCCGTGTGGACCTGTTAATTGACCCCAGCGTATCCACATACTTCTGTTATGAAGGATCATGGGGGAGGAGCATATATGCCCCCAAGGGCAGCAACCTCTACTCGGGAAAGTCGCTAATGCCCCAGCGCGGTGGCTGACATGCAGAACACCCATCTTGGGGGCTTGCCGAGTCAGCCACCCTGTGAGGAAGTGGCAGGATGCACAAGTTCAGTACCTACAGATTTGAAAATGTGTTTAGCCTATGTTTTGACAAGAGGTACTCCAGTAGATTTTGAGGATCATGTGGGGGAAAAAAAGGAAGGGAATTAATCAAAGGAAAAGAAAGCACATTCTGGCTTCTGCTAAACCCGTGGGTTTCTTTTGTCCCACCCTATTGGTTTAACCAAATGGATACCATGAAAGAATATCACAGAGGTGCTGGTGCAGAAACCACCTCTCTTCTCCTCAAAAGAAAAATCCTTGGGAAGCAATATATCAGGAATACTTGTCTTGAGATCAAAGCCAATTTAGACTACAATCAGATTTTCACAAAGCAGTTAAGCGTTTATGGCATTCAGCTATAAATATACCACCAAAGGTAATAAAGTGTAAATGCTTAAAAAATACACCCTTAGGAGAGATGGTATCTTCATAATCAGGTTAAGAGCTCTTAAAAAATTAATCAACAAACTTTAAATTTTGATCTTCCTTGTAAACCTATGATCAGTTCAGGAAAGAGGGTCCAATTATGTCTACTGAGAACTAGGCAGCTCCTGAAAGAACAAACTTAATTGGCACCACGGCTGCCCTTCGATTCTGATAATAGAGCTTAATCGTCACCTTAAGAGGAATTCGAAGCTCAACCACACTGATAGATGCCCAGCCCTCAGGGGGCTCCAAGGTGGCTGGCCACAGTCCGTGTTTATGACACAAGCACAGCCCTGAAGCATTTGTCCCAGGCTAGAAATGCCACACCTGGGAGCAGGCACACCCTGCCGCAGGCTCTTCTGCCACACGCAAGTGTTGCGTCAGGACGAGACAAAACACAGATCACACTGATGTTACAAACAGGGACTGCTTGTCCCTGCCTTGCCACTGAATAATAATCACTGGACTTCAAACGGGCAACCAAAGCAAAGAAATCTAATTACTAGCTCACAGTGAATTACAGCTAACAAGTTTTTAAAAAAAAAAAAAAATCTCCAGTTTGAAATGTGGTCTTTCAGGGAAATTTGACCTGAATCAGAAATCAGTGAGATGGTGCAGACTTTCTTGTACTGGCACAAGACAAATTCTGCCTGTTGTGAAACACTTCACAGCAGGCCATTATCCTAAACCTTGCACATACCGGTCTAAAAAGTAAGATCAACCTCAATGCTTCAAAGATGAAATGCAGTAATGATACCATAGCCCATATAAACATCTGTCTCAAGGTTTACGCCAGACTAAAACACAATAAAAGCAAATGCTTGGAAAATTATAAGTCTCTGCTATCTCAAATTCTTACAATCGTACTATCAAGTTTATTCATGCTTTATTTTTACTTATCGTTGTTATTAAATAACCCTTGACATTTATTTTGTTGGCATGTGTTAATAAATACACAAATGCATTCCCGAGAGAGCAAAGGGAAAACTGCAGTCCAGTGTACTCTGTATGAAGCCAATTAAGACACTGCCTCTAGGGCCTTGAGACTCCAGGCTGCAGAAACGGTTGCCGTGGAAACAAATTTGCCCCAGCATTTCTGGCAGAGCCAGAACCTCCTGACTAACGTGTCCAGATAGAATCTAGTAAAAACAGGACTCCCCTTCCCTAATTTGGGCGCCATCCTAGGAAGTGTATTATAAACTACAAAGGAAAAGACGACATTGCATACACAATTTATTTTACTTTAACTTGGTGTCTACTTTTATTCAATCATACAAATTTCAAAGGGGATTCCTGAATAAATCTTTTACTTAATTTACCTTTGGCAGAAACAACAGATTGCAAAACATTTCATAACTTCTCATTTATATAGCCTATTCTCTTTGAAAGTTTTGTAGCATATTAGTATTTTCAAAACAATACTTAGACAGATGTGCTTTGAAAGTTAACTGGTAATGATGTGATTTATATTATAGCTTATTTGAGAGAGTAATTACTTAAAAAGGACAAACTAGACATGTATTTCTTTTAGAAAATACAATTTTTGGTCATGTGAATGATTCATGTTCAGATTTCAAAAATAGAAAACATCCTAAAGTGCATCATTTCATTTATAATATAACTCCTTGAAAATTATAGCAATCTGCAATGTAAACAGTAGAGCATAGAATACCAAACTAACTATATTGTAGGATTATGTACCGTCTTTAAGTGTGTGGATTAAACCAGGGTGCTTTCAACATACAGCTCGTGCTTCTAGATGATTAAAGAGCAAACTTAAAGGTATTTCCCCCCTACTCCTAACTTGAACAATTTTTAACCAACAGAGAGCCACTACCTCAAAATGGAAAATGCTGCTACAAACCTAATCTGACCAGTTTCTCAAGAACCCACCTTGGAAAGTGACAACTGATCAGGAAGACTTTTCTCTGTTATTATTATTAAAGAAAACAAAATGGTACCCTTTGCTGTCTTGTTCACCCTGCACCATTATCTCAAAAGGCAGAGCCTGCTCAAACACCTTCTCTTGGCAACCAGTGGCTGGTGGGCAGATACTGGTGCTCAACCTCCCAGAGCACAGAGGGGGGCTAGGATATACAGGCAGAAATCATTTTCCTTCTGCAGACACAGAAGGTCAAAAAGTACTAACCAATCAGCAGATAACATCAGCACACTGAGGCGATGGATGATTTGGTGTCTTAAATTCCCTGGTCCCTCCAAAATGTCTAATACAGATAGCTCTGCGACACCGTCTTTGAAGAAACTATCACTGTAACTGGCCACACACCATTATGTTCTCTTTATACAGGATCTTGAAAACAGTGTGATTTAGGTTCTGCCTTGGGCTGTGCTCTGAGGGCTACACTTATCCTTCAGTTAGAGAAGATTTTTAGTGCAGGTTTACTTAAAAAGAAAATTAAACTCTGGTAAGTACACAGAAGGCTTAAAATACAGACTCTTTCTCTCTCATGATCCCCTACACTTAAGCTAGGAATTAAGCAAGACCCTTTTGTCTAGCTAGAGCCAAAACCAAACCAAATAGACTGTTGGCCTTCCCCTTGCTTAAGTGTTTGATGATAAATTCTGAAGCTGATAAGTGTAGTCAATGTTCAGGAAAGAATTCTCTTCACTGCTGCCTAACTGAAAAAATCAGCACGGATATTAGCTCCTTCTCTATTCCACCTGTCCTCTGCTGATGGTCCAGCCCTAGTCAGGGATCAGTTCTCTATCATCTGAGGACGTCTCGAAGAAATACAACATCAGACAGAGGACTGCACTGCTATCCCAGGCAGGTGCAGCTTCCATCTACCCGAGAGCTGAAGGAGAAGTGCTTCACACAAGTGGGGAAAGGCGTGGCTCCGTGGAAGGGTCACAAGCACGGCCGAGGCAGCAAACAGGGCTCCAATGCATGCTCCCACTGGATGGGATCCACAGAGAACACGAATGTGCACAGCAAGTTCGCTCTCCAGAGGAAGTCCTGAGCTTGTTATTGTCACAGTTAGACAGAGAATGCTGTTTCTCAGTTCTCCAAGGGAGAACAGTGTACATCCTCTGTAGATGAGTGTGTCTTCATGTAGTGATTCATCGCTGCCAGTGTCAGCAAGCTTCCACTGCAGTGTATGTGTGTCTGTGTGCACACAGGTGTGCGAGATCTTGATTTTCCCTTGCAAAATTTTGGCATGGGGGTAGGTGGCCTCCTTCCACCTAGATGGTTTCCAAGGCAGGCAATGGAAATGGGCTGACCCCCAGGGCCTGCAGGCAGGAGGGCACAGGTCCAGCTCCAAGGCTGCCTTCCAGTTTCTGCCCAGCTGCTATTTACCAGGAGAGGCGGGGGGAGGGGGGACATTCTCCCTGCATTCCCCCCACCCCCTTGCTCGGATGGGACTGACTCCTCACATGGACTTGGAATCAGTGTCTCTCTTGTTGATGAGCACCTCCAAGAGCCTCAGTTTTGCCTTAATGTGCTTATACTCGTTGTATTCTTCAGCCATTGGAGTGCGGTCTTCCTTCTGGACATTTCTAATGGAAACAAAGAGAAAAGGGGCTAATGATCAGGCGGTGTCTCTCTTAGAGGATACTGTTTATCGGGTGAGTTATCATCATGTGGAAATTTGCAGTTTATCGCCCCACAGAATCAGCGTTGCCAAGCATCACTGGTATCAAGACTGGAGCTGTGTTTAGACAAGCAGTGAAAGACACAGTCCCCACATGGCACCATGCAACTGAGTTTTAGAGTTACTCCGGCATCTTGAAGAAAGACAGGATGGACTAAGAAACGTAGAAACTCTCTCTGTTATGGCTACATGTAAATTCACACTAAGAGTCTCCATATACCGAAAGCCTTTATTTATACTTAATGGTTTCTCATTTTTATATACTTCACCTAATGAACCGTTCAATTTCTAATTAGTAATTGGTATACTCAAAAAAAGTTAATACTCCTACTTATTATAAAAATCAGTCTTGGAATTTAGCAATTGGATCAGAGAATACTAATAAGCCTTTAAAGTTTACTGAGTAACTTTATATGTATACTTTTACATGCACAAGGACTGTAATTGAGAGCTGATTACAGGGTGAGCACCGTGCTCGTGAATCTGTGGTCTAATGTATTAATACAGCCCGCAGGAGGACCTGAAGGAGTGCTGCTCTCCCCCACATCCTCGGCCACCGTGTGCTGCTCTGCTTTTCATTTCACTTGGAAATGCAAACGTCAGACATTCAGACACCAGCCTTCCTTTCCTTCTTATTCAAGAGCAAAAATGGGAAACGGGATAGGTTGGGGTTCATTAATTTTGCTCAGTGAACTGATTTTATTTCTGTTCTGCCTGCTCAAGGAAGGATCCTGGATGACTCCCAGAAGAGGGCAGGGAAGGGAAGGGGGTGTGGGGGTGTGTGACCCCAACCCTAGACATGCCCTTTGAGAGGCTTCATTCGTGTCAGATATGACTCACACCCTGAAATCTGAAGTCCCTGACGGTTCTAAACTTGTATGATAGTTACTGATTCCCATCAATTCAATTTTCTTAAAACGTGCGCAAGTTACATAATTATAGGATGTTTGTGCATAATATGATTATAAATATATGGAAAAAAATAAAACAGACAAACTAAAAATACACTTGGAAAGAAGACTGGAATGAAACAAATCAAAATGTTAATCCTTTGGTTTGTCTTTGGTCTTAGAATATTATTTTGGGACTTCCCCAATGGCTCAGTGGGTAAAGAATTCGCCTGCAATTCAGGAGACACAGGAGTCATAGGTTTGATCCCTGGGTCAGGGCGATCTGGAGAAGAAAATGGCAACCCACTCCAGTATTCTTGACTGGGAAATCCCATGGACAGAAAGGAGTTGCAAATAGTGAAATTGTAAAAAATGACAGAGCAATATGGCATGCATGCATGCATTATTATTTTGAATGTTATTTATTTTATCTATGTTTTTAAAAATATCCGACAATTCACAGAAAAAGAAAAGCCGATGTTTAGGTGTGAAAATTCATTGAAAAGTCATTATAGGACAGATCCAAGTCAGAAATCCTAAAATAAATTTATACAATAATTGAAACCAACAGAAATATAGTAAATTTTAAATGTTAAAATTAATTTTTATGGTATTTTTATTTTCCAATTCTTTTGAGAATTGGACTTATAGAGAAACTGTATTTATACAGTTTAAATAATTTGGATTAAAATAAAACATTTTAAAATGATAAACTCAGCTCCAGTGTAAGAGAAGGAAACCTATTCTGTGTTCTACCCTGTCTTCTGCTGTGACCTGAGTAACACATTCTGAAGACTATCCCGCCAAAGGCTCTATGATGACGATAACATTACGTCTTAAAACACTGGTACCCTATCAATCAGGCCGCCTTCCTGCTTCTGGTGTAGTTCTCATGACTTGACAACTCTACTTTTAAAATGAGCTTAAAAACCAGCAAGATCTAGAGTACCCCTTTTCCTTATTCCTCCTTCAAGTTTATTAAGGTTAAAAAAGCAAAAACAGAAATCAAGACCAGTGCTGTCCACTAGAAACTTAGCTTTATGCTGCTCCTCTTAGATTAGAATTTGATGTGACAGGTTAGTTTTAGAAATGTCAGCTGAATCTGTATCAGTCTTGGATATTAGCCAAAGAATGTTTCCTCCTGAAGGACCACACACACCTCACCATCTCACAGTAAACCTCGAAGGAGCCCTGGGCACACAGCCAAGGACCAGGCTATAGGAAGCAGGGAGGGTGGGTCCCAGGTGGGAGGCTTTGCACAGGCGTGACAGAGGAAAAAGAGGGCTGCACGTGAAGAGGAGGGGAAGAAAGACAGGCACTGACCTTCCATTTTGCCTGAAAAAATTGTCTTCAAAATCACGAAGTTTCTTTCGAATCCTTTTCTTTTCTTCTCTCATTTCCTGAAGGTGTTCCAAGAGTTCTGGTCTAAGAGGGGCAGAAAATTTTCAAGAAAATTGAGTTAAATCTGAATTGTTATAAATATAGTGATTGTGCAACTAGATTGGAGTTGTAGAGAATGGGAAAAGCACATAGATGCAGGAGCTGTTGAGGGTGCTACGGGTAATAGAAATGGATGCCAAAGCTTCTGCTACGTATAAATTCTTCAGGCTTGTGAAATCCCAGGGCACTCTGTTATGTTTTGCTTTGAAAGAAAGAATGCCATCTGTACTCAGTGTGTATTAACTGGCGAGCTGTGACACACAGAAACAGGTCCCTTACAAGAGACCTTCCCCTTGTTTAAGCAAGATCTGCTCCCTCAGATAACATGGGATGAAGCTTCTAAAAACACTGAGCCAGGAGTTAAATACACAAACTCTGTTTCATCCAAAGAGATACACCCTAGGCAAGTCATTTATGTTTTGCCATTATGTACAAAGGGTAAAATAGTATTTCAGAAAATTATTTTCATCATAACATTCTAATACCACCACCAAAACAACATACATTGAAGCAGCATGGAGATTTGAAAGTCCGGTGTCCTGGCTGCATTTTGATGGTATTTTATCATCCATTGGGGAAATAAAACCATCAGCGTCATCTTCAAATTGGTCCAGAAAGCAACGTGCGCTGAAATCGGTTTTCAGGGTGACCGTGAAGTCTGGCTTCGTGTAGTTATCGTCCTCTGAACCCTCCTCTTCTTCCTGGAGAGACACAGCAACCCTAATAAAAATCTGGTGACTTTTTTAGGCCCTCTTTCATTACTAGTATCATGTCATAGTCATTTAATTATCCAGACCCCATACCGTTTCTTCTACATATCTGTGTTTAGCAACACATATGCACATGATGGATATGCTATTGAATATCTATATATGCACAGAAATTAAGACAAACACTAAACACAGCTACTCAATGGGGAAAAAAAAACTATAAAAAATTTGTATACAGTACAATTAACAGTTGTCAAGGCCAAGGGTAGGAAGGAAAAAAATCATCAGAATTTATACCCAAAACAAATGAAGCAAACGAATCTAAAAATTCTCAGCATTGTGACAATACATAATAAAATTCACCAGCAGAAATCAGTGCTTTAAAGATTTCACTACTTGGGTCTCAATTATTTTTATTAGGCTAGGAAGAATTTAAGAAATTCAACAATACACTCTTTCTATATAAAAGGTGAGGTTGTGAAATATTTGTGGTTGCTTGACAAACAAAATTTTAGGAAACTTTTGAGAAGATCAAAACATTTACCTTTCAATTACTGGACTCATGAAACATTTCTTTTTCAAAGAATTTCTAAGGGCCACAGCTGTATTTTTCAGCATCCAAGACTCTTAAGAAAAATGTGATATTCTCTACCTTGATAAAAATGTGGTTAGAAAAATAATGAGGTCAAATGACGACATGTTGGTGTCAATTTAAAGCTACGTGAGTCTAAGAAATGATGTCAGAGCCTGAAAGAAAGCTCTTAAAGGAAACAATTCACTGTCAAAATGTAACGTCAGACCAGAAAAGAATATCTTAATATCTTGAGAAATTAAAAAAATTGGTTAGGCATTCAGCTACATGAACAACAGGATCATAACATCAGTTGTTAGGTAAACTGAGTGGCTTCAGGGCCAGTGCAGCCAGTGGCTGTCAGGAGGAGCCACTGCTCATGGCAAAGTACACGACTCAAACTGTGTGCTGATTCTCTTATCGTAGAGTTTGGTATGTTTATGGTGGTGCCTCTGAAATCATGCGAATGAATAAACAAACAGGCAAAAGAAAAGGACTGTTACACAGCTACAATGAAACTACTGTTATGAAGACATGAAGGTAAAGTTGGCAAAAACTAGGTGGCCTTCCTAGATTCTTTCTGTTGTCACTTCAGATCTTCAGTCTCTTTTCTTGATCCATGGAAGTAAAAGCTTCGTTATTAGTTTCTAAAAATTAAAATCATTTTAAAATTTACAGGGTAAAAGTGGCTTTTCCATTAATAGTTGAAAAGTTTCTCTTTTTTTGTAAGGAAGGGGCAGGTCCCATTTACATTGTTTTTCTAACAATTGAGATATTCATGTAGGGTACCTGGCCAGGTACACCTGCCACATGGACAGTGCCAGCCTCTTTCCCCTCCCTTCCCTGGCAGGAGAGGGAAACCGGGTGGGATCTGGGATCGTTCCCTGCTGTCCCCGAACTCGGCCAATGTCTGCCTGTATGAGGTGTTCAATAAATGCCTGTTGTTTCAGTAATTCAGCTTTAAAAGAGAAATACAAATTTCTATTAAGAGTAATATTAGGGAATTCCTTGGCAGTCCAGTGGTTAAGATTTTGCCTTCCAATGCAGGGGGTGCGGGTTCGATCCCTGGTCAGGGAGTGAAGGTCCCACGCCCCTTGTGGGCAAGAAACCAAAACAGAAATTAAAAAAATCAAAAACAAAAAAACAGAAACAACATTGTAACAAATTCAATAAAGACTTTAAAAATGGTCTACATTAAAAAAAGCCTTTTAAACAAAGAGTATACGAAAGCGTGTGTGTGTGTGTGTGTGTGTGTGTGTGTGTGTGTGTGTGTG
>SJYX01019039.1:26887-117109 GCA_006410675.1 Oreotragus oreotragus | reverse complement strand
TCAGAATTCTCCACAGTTTATTGTGATCCACACAGTCAAAGGCTTTGGCATAGTCAATAAAGCAGAAATAGATGTTTTTCTGGAACTCTCTTGCTTTTTCCATGATCCAGCAGATGTTGGCAATTTGATCTCTGGTTCCTCTGCCTTTTCTAAAACCAGCTTGAACATCAGGGAGTTCATGGTTCAGATATTGCTGAAGCCTGGCTTGGAGAATTTTGAGCATTACTTTACTAGCATGTGAGATGAGTGCAATTGTGCGGTAGTTTGAGCATTCTTTGGCACTGCCTTTCTTTGGAATTGGAATGAAAACTAATAAGCAAGACAGAAGGAGGATCCTGACACAGTAAACACAAGACATACCAAAGATGTCATAGTATAGCACCTACCCCTAAGAGTTTGGCCAAGATTATCTTAAGATAAAGAATTGTCATCTTAAGATACAGATGACATCTTAAGACAAAGAATCTTGTTTTCATCTTGAGATAAAAATTCTGCCTCCAAGCTGAGAGTTCTGCCCATATTGAGTTCACAGAGATTTCTTGTTCTGAGCAGTAGCAAGAAATTACAGTAGTCAGGAAACTACACTGCCCCAGAATCTCCTTAGTACAACAAAAAATACTCTGAAAGTGTGTGGAGGTGGTACCTCTGAGTCATAAAACTGCCAGTGGGAGAAGATAAAGGAGATGGATTTTTATACCTGCTGCATTTTTGTCTCACTGATTGAGAAAATGGTGACTGTCCCTCCTTTATTATCAGGCAACAACAGTGGGCTGACTGGGCAAAGATCAGATCTTCCCAACCAACAGATAAACAAATGATACCATTTATATGTGGCTTTACAATCTGTACTTAAATTTGAACATGATTTGCTTAGTGTCCGCTTAGTTCCCCAGTTTCTAAAAGACAAGGTTGAAATATGTCAATGAGAACCCAGAAGCTCTGTGGACCCACCCACGCTCTCCCCTCTACACCATTATCTGGGTCTGTACAAAGGGTCATGGGGGGCTGAAGCTATGTGCTGTACTTCTGGGACGTGGTCTTCTGATGAGACCTCTACATGTTGAAAAGGACACATTTTAATAGTAATTCACAGGGAATTACGTGCTGGTGTGTAGACGACTGTTTTTGTTTTTCATACATGTGCGTGTCCCATTAAAGCAAACAACCTTGGTAAACAATGTACAGAAGCAGCAGGTAACTATTCTGGCCGGGGATTTTGGCTGTTGGTGTTCTTTATACCACCAGGCTGCTTTTCTAAAAAGCGAAGATTTGGAATGACAGTATCGCTCTGGGAGCACTTGCATTTTTCTTTTAAGAAGAGGGTGGCCCAAATGTTATGCCTGAGTCCAGGGCCCAGGGCAACATCACAGATGTAAGAATGAAAAGTTCACTCTTTGGTTTTCAGGCTGGCAAGATATCAAGTGAACTCTGTTTCTCCTGAGGAGGCTGGAGTGTCAGGTTCCAGAGAGAGGCAGAGAGCCTGACCTGGGACCAGGAGTAAATGACACTCAAACCTCCCGGAGCATGTGTCCCCTGACCTGTGAGATGCTAGAATCCAGGCCCAGAAATGTTCTTCCTTCATCTGCAAGAATGACAAAAGAAAGGGCCAGGCTTAATGGTTCAAATTCATATTGGTAAGAGAGCTAAAAAATGTACATTTCCTGATCCAATTATTTAATAAGCAGTAGACAGCAAAGGGCAGAACCTATAACTGTACCGGAAGAGATACCTGTCATTTATGGAGGAGCCCCACCTAACTCCCTGCAAAGCCACTCTGCCCTGCCTCTTCAGTCAGTGCCAGACAGCCTACAGGTATGTGTGTGTGTGTAATGTCACTTAGTATCCATGACAACCTATGGTAACAGACATCTATTATGCAGACCAATCGCTGAGGCTCAGGGAGTTACCTAAGCGGCTCAGAGACACAGAGCCAGTCTCAGCAGAGCTGGGTATGAATCCAGGGCTTCCCAGGAGGCACATGGTAAAGAATCAGCCTTCCAATGCAGGACATGCGAGAGAGTCGGGTTCAATCCCTGGGTCAGGAAGATCCCCCGGAGGAGGGCATGGCAAGCCGCTACAGTATTCTTGCCTGGAAAATTCCATGGACAGAGGAGCCTGGCGGGCTATAGTCCATGGGGTTGCAAAGATTCCAACACGTCTGAGCGACTCAACACACACTGAGAGCCTCCTGCCTGCTGACTGCCACAGTCCAGGCAGGAGGAGAGACTGTGCTCAACTCGGAGCAACAAGTACCACGGCACACAGCCCCCTGCTCCGGCAGCAAGGTGAAGACCAGAACACAGCTGACAGTCTTTAAAGGAGTCTACCACTGTCAAATCCTGAATCCGTATAATGAAAAGAAGGAAGACACACGGGCCCCACCTCCTTCACGGAGGCCTGCCTGGGGGCTGTGAGGAGATTGACACTGAAAGGCGCTGAATCTTTAGTGGAGAAGGAGTTTCTCCTCTGTTAGAAGAGGATTAGTTCTATCTCTGCAAGTTCTGAATATCCCGGAAGAGAAGGACGAAGTTTCACAATACATCTGAGCTCCAGCGCATTTACTGTTTGGTTCAATGCCTTTAAAAAAAAATCCAAGACAACAGTTGGCTTGAAACATGACCATTATCCCAGAGTGCCAGTATTTTTCCATTGTAGGGACAGGCCAGCAAAATCAATCATCAACTCCAGCTTTTTTTTTTTTTAATTTAAACCTAATAAATTCAGAATCAAAATAGCAGGTAGGCTCATTAGACAGATAACTGGCCACACGTTCTGCACCAGGTCTCATGCTAGATGCTGAGGTCCAGGTTTACCGCTAGGCAAAAAAAAAAAAAAACCTCAGAATCCCTGCTCTCACAGGTCTTGTAGTCCAGTGCTCTACTCTCCAAATTTCTTCACCTAAAAGAGCATATTTGTGATGCAAGGACTCTCTCCATTACATAGCTATGACTGAGATTGGAAAAGAGGTCTATGCATTTTGGTGATATAAAAACCCATCTGTAAATATAAACTTCCTGCTTCTTTACACCTGCTTTTAAGAACTTGTGCTGTTGGGTTCTTGACAACATTCTTAACAGAAGGTTACTAAGAGTCACTGACAAGGAGATCAGATTATGAGTTCCCTTAGGAATAGAGCGGAAGCCTGTTGAACTACTGTCTCCCCCAGGACTAACAGCAACCAGACGATAAATGTGCTTGCTGAATAACAAACTGCCTCAAACACTTCTAAAGCCACATTTTAGATTCCTCTCGGTTTTAGTTCTGCATGGCAGCTGAAACTTCTCAGCAAACAAGGGTTGCAAACTGCACTGAAGAGAAACTGAATTTTAGGGCAGATCACTCGAGCTTAGCACCTTCCTTTTATGGATAAGAATGCCTAGAGCTAGTGATGACAGCTTACTGGGGCAGACTCAGGGGCAGGCATGTTTCTTCACTCTAGGCTTCTGTGTTCCAATTCATAACCCTCTCCACTATTTTCTACTCGAAGCAGAACACTAGAGACTACATTTTACTTGCAAACTGATTTTTCTTTGGAACTTAATTAAATTTAGCACTTACTAGATAGCGGAACTCTTATCAAAGGTTTAGGCTTCAAAAAGCTTAGTTCCAGTGAAAATATACAGTAATCTAAGTATCTGCACACCTCAACAGCAAAATACTGAACACAGAAGATCCACTTCAAAGCCTGGTAATTTACCCCAGTCAGAAAATTCAGTACTGATGAACCTATTTGCAGGGCAGGAACAGAGATGCCGACGTAGAGAATGAACGTGTGGACCCAATCGGGGAAGGAGAAGGTGAGATGAGCTGAGAGGCTAGTACTGACACATATAACTACCATGTGTAAAATAGATGGCTAGTGGGAAGCTGCTGTGTAACACAGGGAGCTCAGCCTGATGTTCTGTGATGACCTAGACGGGTGGGAAGAGGAGGCAGGTGGAAAGAAGGCTCAAGAGACAGGGGATATATGTGTACAGATAGCCGATTCATGTTGCATGGCAGGCAGGAGCTAACAAAACATTGTGAAGCAATTATACTCCAATAAAAAAATAACTTAAAAAAAAAAAAAGAAAATTCAGTGCATTCACATACCGGCCGTCCATGAATGCTTTCATAATATAACAGAGCTTTCTGCAGGGCCACTTTCTCATTAGCAATCTGGTCTTTGGTCATATCCTGTATAAACACAAGGACAGAGAAACGAGAGTAGGGAAAACATTTGTGAACATCGCAACTGCTTTATTTAGTTAAACAAGTTTCCCGAAGTAAGGTTAAAAACAATGTTTACCCAACAGCTCTCCCTAGCTTCATCCAAAGCTAGGAATTAGCTGTTCCTGATGTGCAGCTAGAAACACAGCACAGCAGAATCATCACCTATGAGTACTGCTTTCTCCCATGTGGTGGCAAAGGCATGCTGGACTGAGGTCAGCAAGGCTGTGAGGTGCACGGGGCTTAGCCTGATGGCTCCGGCGAGGAATACGGTTACAGGATACACATTCCCAAAGGCTTGCCTCTAATCCTCCTACCTCAGAGAGTCACCAGACTCTCTTAACTGAAACAACTCCATTCTGCAACCTGTACAACAGGATTTCCTGCTCTCCATTTGCAGTCCAAACCAAAGAACCTAAGTTAAAAAGCACTCTGAGCTGGTTTCATCTGCTTCTTTGGAGTCTCAATGTGTGGAAGGGGAGGGTCAGGGAGCTATAAAAAGGTGTCACTCATCACCCTCCCCACTGGGACCCCAGGGCATGCCCTGCCACCCTACCACAGTGACTGGAATGCTTTGGGATTAGCAATTTCTCGGGCTCATCACAGAATCACACCTTAATGTCTTCTGGACGGCTGGTCTCTGCCCGCTTCTCCTGGAGCTTCCTCTGGATGGATTCCAGCGTGGCCTCCACGCTAGGCTTTATGGCTTTATCCACCAGCTCTTGCTTTTTCTCATCTTCTTTTTCAAGTTGGGAGCCGAAACTCTTGGGGAGTGTGTTGCTTCGCTGCCGCATCCTGGGGGGTAGGTCCTCCTCTGATATCTTCAGTTTGGACTCTAGGAGAAAAGATTTGGGCGTGGAGACATATGGGAATTGACGTCTGCTGAACTCAGATTGTTTTTCTTGCTGTTAACAAGTGCTTAGTCCTGTCTTCCCGCCCCCCCCCGCCAGAAAGCATCTAATTATATTATTAGCTGAAATCCCTGGGTTATTATTTCTTAACCTTAAGAAAATGATAATGTTTTCCTGTATTATCTGGCATAGTTTCCTAACCCTAATTCCTGAGAAAGTTTTAGTTCTTTAATATCCATGCTTTAGCCGCACCAGCCTGCGGGCTGTTCTCAGAACGAGGCCGATGTCTTCCCACACCGAATCCCATAGCATTTACAGGAATTTGCAGGTCTAGCACCCAAATGTTGGCCAACCTTTTCCATATGATGCATATATCTCATCTTGGAATTATTTTCACTTTGTATTCTATTCCTTTGTTTACATGATTCTGTGTCCTAAAAGACAGCAAGCTCTGGGAGGGACAGGGACCAGATTCTTTTCATAAGCTATTTGTGACTCTACATCTTCTCCTAACTCCATAGCAAATAACACCTTGAATTAAATAGGTTTTTAAAAAGTGATGAATTGAAACCATCATTCTTAGATTAGTTATTTAGGGGAAGGAAAAAAAAAAAAAAACAACCCTGCAGAATTGTCAGCATCTTTGATCTGGGTTTCCTTGTGATGGAGGTCATGGGAAGATACAGAGCAAGTGTGCCCTGAATGCCAAGGGTCCTGGGAGTCAGCTTCAAGGAACCTGTCTTTCCTGGAACGTTTGAGTGGTAAGTGGCTCTCAGAGCACAGTGAGATCACAGCTTCTGTGCTTGGCTTGTTCTCTGAAGACCTTGACATAGGTCTAGAGCTTCCCCTACCTTTAAGTTGTTTCCGGAATTTGGCAAGGTCGTTTGTCCATTTCAGTACCTCTGGATTGGCTGCTTTGTCGCTGTGGGAAGGCTGCAAAAAGGAAATGTAGAGTAAATGTTTTGGAATTGGGGCAGGAGACAGAAGAGTTTGATGATCCGTTTGTTGTAAACAGCAAGGAAAAGCTGAGTTCCCCTGGAATAATAAATGAACTGTGATTAAGCAGAGCAACTTCACAGGTGGAATTCCATTATCCTTCTTTATATCTGGTTATTTTTGATGCTTTCAAAGAATTCCTCAGAGACAAAATGCTGGATCGTTAGGGTCATGGACTTCCATGAGTCTATGACCTCTTTTCCATTATCTGCAGGGTTCACCCTATCAGCCCTAACAAGACAGAAAGCAGTGGGGTATATATTTTACACAACAACCACTGTGAAAAATGTCTTTTTGTTATTCTTATAGGAAATACGAAGGAGAGAGCTGAGAGAAGAATAAGGTCAGTACCAGTTAAATTTTAGAAGAAAATTCTGAATTAAGTTTTAGCCAAACAAAATACTTCACTTAATGATTTTCCCCATTTCCGGTCACTGATCAATTTACAAGACAAATGCGAATGCGTTCAATTCATTTGTAAGGATACAGGGCGCAAGGAAAATGCTGACACCCCATGCTGGAGTTCCCAGGGCTTACTGCCCAGCGTTTGCTGCCTTCCGTGATTCCCCACGGCGCCCCCTGCACCGGCCAAACCTCTCTGGTCGCCGCACTGACCGTCGCGTCGGGGGAGGGCCCAGAAAGCAGCCAGCGGGCACTCACTCTGTACTTCCGCTCTTCTTCAAACCTGTCTTCAAACTTCCGGATCTTCTTCTTAAGGCTCTGAATCCTTCGAGTGAGCTGGGCAGGAGTCAGGTCCTCTTGCTCATCTTCGTAGGAGCCCAGAGAGGAGCTGCGGCGCCTGTGAGGGGCACAGGGTGGGGGTCAGCTTCCCAGGAGGGGTCACTGCCTGCTGGGAGGGGCTGGCGGGGGGAAGGGGTGTGGTGTGGAGCGGGTGCTTATGCTCTCAAATAAAAGAGAGCTGACTGCGGTTACATTTTGTGACCTTGAGCTCTGTAGGTCCTGCCTTTTAAACGCGTCCCATCTTCTCCAGCTCACCTGTGCACCAGGCAGAGCTAGGACTGAAATGTGCACTGAAATGTGGACTTCACAGCCAAATTTGAGATTCGGTCGGTGATGCTGTAGTCGGGTCACAGGTCACGTGTAAAGTTACAACAGAGCCTGTGCACTCGGATGGAGATACACTTACAACCTAGCTAAAACCATGACTGGCCCTGGGTAACACTCTCCCTTTTAAAGTTACACTGGACGGAACCTCTGTGCCTCAGCAACACAAAGAAACGCACCTCATGAAAGGGTGGGAATTCGGGGGAGAAGGAGGCACTTCCGTGTCGTCCAGGTACTGCCGGCTCTGCCCGTACGCGTAGAAGCGGGGGGACAGCATGGGGTCGCTGTCCTCCTCCAGGAGCTGCCGAATCAGGCGCCCGGCCTGCGGGGAGAGGCGCGCTTCGTCAGCGTCCACGCTCTCCTGTTGCCACGAGGAGAAGGCAGGGATAGGCTCTGGAAAAGAACAGGGGCAAGAGGGCAAAGTTGTTCTTTAAAGCACACCTGTCTCCCCAGTTTTCTGAATGCATTAGGAGGCACTGAATGGAGGAGGCGCTGGACAGTCTCACGTTTTACTTATTAGCTCATTTGTTTGGCCGCACCACCTGGCAATCAGGTTCTTGGTTCCCCCAAGGGATTGAACCTGTGTTCCCTGCAGTGGAAGCATGGAGTCCTAACCACTGGACCACCAAGGAATTCCCAGTTTCACATTTTAGATTGAAGGCTCTGACTCAAGACGCTATGCCCTGACTTGAATCAGCGAATCTATGTGACTGCCATCCTCTACTCTCTTATCTCCACCTTCACTTGCTTTCAAAAGTCAATGTGCTAGGGCTGCCCTGAGGAAAAGCCACTAAAGTGAGCTTCCAGCTTTCCTGGCAGATCACTGAGGAGCATTTCTCCGCCTGAGGGTGTTATGGAATGGAAACGCCTGTGTGTCTGTGAGCAAGGGGTTTGGCATCATGGCTGGACATCCTTCACTGATACAACCAGGGAACCGGGTTAAGGAATCGCATTCACCTTGGGAGAGTCCACTGATTGAGGTTACGCCTCTGCTGAGGCCATTCAATAAGCTGTTTTGTGTGCTTTTGCTTTAGCGTGTTGGGATTTAGCATGTCTAAAATGCATGGTCAGTATTTGGAACTTTTAGAGGCGACTTAAGTTGGATGGCATCATCAATTCAGCGGACATGAGATTAAGCAAACGCCGAGAGACAGTGAAGGCCAGGGAAGCCTGGCGTGCCGCAGTTCATGAGGTCGTAAAGAGACAGACAGGACTGAGTGGCTGAACATCATCAGACTGTAGTTAAAGTAAGAAATATGCATAAAAATAGTCAAAAATAAAAAAGAATAAAGCAGGATGAGCTATTTTAGACAATCTTGAAAAAACAGAGCACGAAATCCTGATTTTTCACTTTGTGAGAGAATAGGATGGCATTTATTTTTAATGCAAGACTTACCTTCGTGTGTTCTTTTCCTCATTAAAAAAAATCCTATCTAACATATCTTAAGGATAGATCTCAGATGATGTATGGTATTTCATTTGTAATACTTTCTTCATTTATAAAAAAGGTTATGTCTTAAATACCCTTGTGGATATTGTAATTTACACAAGGCTGGAATTTGGCCATGATCTTAAATTCTGGGATTCCCTCAGTTTGAATCATGGAACAATTGTCCCTTCAGCTATCAAAGTAGTTCTAAAATCCACAAAATCATCTTAAACAAGGGCTTACTTAGTATTTTACTTTAAAAAATCATACTGTAATCATAGAACATTAAAGCTGGTTGAAACTTCATACAACAAAGAATCCAGTGACTTTTCAACTGTGGCTGCACATCAGGGTCACAGAGGAAAATATAAATAACTCCTAACATACTTCCCTGATGGCTCCGGTGGTAAAGAATGCGCCTGCAATGCAGGAGACCCTAGTTTGATTCCTAGGTTGGGAAGATCCACTGGAGAAGGGATAGGCTACCCACTCCAATATTCCTGGGCTTCCCTTGTGGCTCAGCTGGTAAAGAATCTACCTGCAATTCAGGAGACCTGGGTTCGATCCCTGGGTTGGAAGATTCCCCTGGAGAAGGGAAAAGCTACCCACTCCAGTATTCTGGCCTGGAGAATTCCATGGACTGTATAGTCCATGGGGTCGCAAAGGGTTGGACATGACTGAATGACTTTCACTTTTTTCTTTTCTAACATACAGGTCTCACACCACCCAAATAGACAGAATTTGTAGGTGAGGGTCCAGATATGTGAGACACAAACACAGAGTCTTTAAAATGCTTCTCAAGTGATCATAATTCAGTCAGGTTTGAGAACTACTGCTTTGATTCAACAATTACAGAAAAGGAAACTGAAACCCAAGGAATTCAAGAGCAAATACCTAATCAGTGATGAGTTAGATCTAGAAACTCAAGTCTCCTGCCCTCCTGGACACTGCTTCAATTTAGAATGTGCCAGGCACTTCAGGAACAAGGATGACTATCTTAAAAATGTTAAGATCCCACAATGTAGTAAGACTTAAGCACATTAAAAAAAAAATTAACCTCATGTGGAATGAGGTCCACGGGTTCTCAAAATTGAAAGACAACCAAGTCATCTTATAACACAGATGAAAATATAAATACTTTAAACAATCAAAGCATGTTAAAGACAGAGTCCTGCCTACTGAGTTTCAAAGAATGGCAGAGAATAGACTTGGCTACAGCAGGGGACAAACAGGAGTTCTTTCATCATCTGTACTGATGCGGTTGGCTGGCTCCTCCTAAGTGCCGGGGCTTAGATATGAGCAGCTTGGAACTGTCGACAAGAAAAAGTGAAAGTAACTGAGAAGTGAGGGGAGATGAGGGAAGCAGAGGGTGAGTGGAAAGTAATCCCTAGAAAAATAATAAGAATGTAATGTGCAGTTGCAGAAAATAGAATTATTAAACTGACCAGATGACATCTATTTCATAGGCCAGCAGTAATTTTCCATAAGGACTAAAATCAATGGAGCCAGGACAGGGAAAGAGTTAAGATGGCTTCAACAGTCCAGCCGAAGGCAGTGGTAAAGGAGCATAACACCCAGGGGAAGGCTTTGACAGGGACAAGGGGCACAGGGAAAACAAAGTCTGATGTTGATGCTGGCATGCTGCTGTGCTGGCTAGTTTGACATTTCTGCGCATCAAACCTTAGTTTGAAAGGTGTTATTTTAGGTCCTGAAGTACGTTAATCTGTCTGAATCTAGCGGAATAGCTCTTAAAATATAGTACAACTAATCTTTGAGTTTTGAAGTATGTGGTCTCTATGTACCATTTCAGCAAAACACAGTACGTGTTTGTGACCATTAACCAAGCGTGTCTCCAGTGAAAAAATAAACTGTGATCCTGAGTTAACTACAAAATGCTAATGAGGGAACTGAACTGTGCTTGTCTGATGCTCTGTGATTAACATGGGGCCATCCGTCAGACTGCCTTTTTGTTAATGCAGCCATCTTCTCGGCCTCCGTTCTTGATCCATCACTTCACTGACAACAAGACCAGATGTGCCCATGTTCCTGGTGTCACCAGTGGTGTATATGAAGTACACAGCTGAAGAAAATCTTGCTAATGGGTGGCACTGTCTCTTGAAGTCATTTTTTAATTTTTACTGTATGATTCTGTTTCTTTTTTAATGGAAGCATAGCTGATTTAGAATGTTGTGTTAATTTCAGGTGGATAGCAAGGTAACTTAGTTTTATACATATATATATGTAATATTTTTTCTTTTTCCATTATAGGTTATTACAAGATATTGAAAACAATTTCCTATGCTATACAGGAGATCCTGGTTGTTTGTCTATTTTATATACAGTAGTTTGTATCTGTTAATCCCAAACTCCCGCTAATTTATTCTTCCCTACCCTCTTTTCCTTTTGATAACATAAGTTTGTTTTCTGTTTGTGAGTCTATTTCTATTTTATAAACAAGTTCTTTTGCATCATTTTTTCAGATTCCACACATAAGTGGTTTGTCTTTCTCTGTCTGATGTTTCTCTTAGTATGGTAATCTCTGAGAGATTTGTTACTTTAAAAAAGAGAAATATAATAGCATTAAGAATTTCAGTGTTAACAAAGTAAAAATAAATATTTCATCATCAGCTGCAGGTTGAACAGAAGTGAAGTTTTTCACCTATGCATCTGGAAATGCTTATATGATTTCTCTCTCTCTTTTCCCTTTAATTCTATACAGTCTTACAACTTAAGGCTCCTATTCAAAAGAGTTACATAATTATACATAGTTCAATATAATGAAAGATTCAGTAAGACCAACTGTTCTGGTTTTTTTTTTTTCCAACTGTTCTGTTTTGAAATATTCCAAGAATACAAGGCTATCTCATGTTGTTTTGTTTTTTTTTTTTTTTAATCTCATGTTTTGATAGTTGGTGCTCAAATAGAATAACAAGACTGAACTGAGAAGAACAATACAGTCCATGATAGTATGTCCTATGCATTACCCACCTGCATAGAGAGCCAATTTGAGGATGTGTTCACTGACAATTTCCAATTGTGGGCTTGGGAAATAATTTACATTTTAACCAGTAATTCTAGAGCAATGAAACAGACAAGGATATTGCAAGATAATTATTCAAAGGGACAAGAGAAAAGATTTGAGGCTTCAAATTAGATTTTCATCTTAAAGGACTCGGTAAAACAAAGGTGTTTCCCTCTCTGGACCAGAATTCCCTGGATATGGTGATTTTGATTTTAGCCATGTGTCTGGTCGAAAAGAACTCTGGACATAAATATGGCATGTCTATTAAAAATTAATCTGCCCAGGTTAGCTGACATCCCAGCAGGTCAGAAATAACAGAGAAAAAAGCTGTATGCTTGCTACCTAAGTAACAAATAAGAATAGGTCCCTGGGGAGCTCCAGTTCAGACACTACGGCACATATGGAAATAAAGGAGATTCACTGCGGGAGGAGAGAAGGCAGCTCTGACTGATGCTAATGTGATCACCGGGACGCACCTCCTCTCTGCATTAGCTGGCTGGATCCATTTACTACACAAAAGAACACGAGCTACTGAGAAGATTTTTCTCTAAGAAATCTGCACAGAATTAAGGGAGCTGATGTTTTCCATGTCTCATTTCTAACTGCGTATGTGTTAGTCAGAGTCATTCCTACTTGGCGTGATGTCATACAGTCTTCCAAGGAGGCTATCCAGTAGTGCCGGAGGTACATTTACATCCCAGATACAGGGACATGGAAACCCCACTGGTGGGGGGTCTTTACTGGGAAAATCCTTTCATAAAATTTTCCTTAGAATTCCAAAATGTAACCTGAGAACAATGACTGTTCTGTTAAACTGTTCCAACAGTCTCACCACAAACTATCAGAACCTTATTAGCCAGCTTCATCAATCCAAAATAACACATAGTGTCTATCACATGGTTGTGCTGAGCACTCTGTGTATGTTAGCTCACATAATCCCTGCAACAAACGTACTAAGCAGATACTGCTACAGCTGTGCTGTGCTGTGCTCAGCTGTTTCAATCCTGCCTGACTCCCTGCAGCCGAATGGACTGTAGCCTACCAGGGCTCTATCCATGGGATTATCCTAGTAAGAATACTGGAATGGGTTGCCATTTCCTCCTCCAGGGGATCTTCCCCATTCAGGGATTGAATCCACATCTCTTGCAACTCCTGGATTGGCAGGCGGATTCTCTACCACGGAGCCACCCAGGAAGCCCCTACTATTTGTTATTATGTACTATGTCTCCTATTGAGACCTGCTGGCTAACTCGACCACAAAGCTAGTTAAGTGGTAGAGCCAGAATTTGACCTCTGCATGTGTCTGCCTCTTAACTAGCATAGTCCACCGCCTGCTACGATACTGAACTAGCATTGCTTAAAAGAGGCATTTAGGTGGAAGTCAGGAGACTTTGTGATCTTAAATCATCATTTTGCCTCTTTTAGCCTCAACTTTCTTATCTATATAATGTGAGGGTTCAGCTGTAAGAGCTTTACGATTCCTCGCTTCTCTAATACTTTTTAAAGAGAATTTCCTGCCCACAGTTATTTTTCATAAGATAAGCAGTAAGTGATGAATAAAATATCTGAAGTACTTTATATCCTTTAAAATGTTCTATAAAACTTGATTTCACCAGGACAAATCTAATAGAGTAGCTGAGTATTTACATCTCAGTACTTCCACAAGGGTGTCCTAAATCAACATGAATTGGCTGATAATGGACATTTTAATTATGCAACTTTCAAGGGTTTTAAATAACTAAGAGTTCATTTGATTTGGGTGTTCCTTTAATTTTGGAGAGTGCAAACTCTAGTAATAGTGATGATAATGATGCTTTCACGTGGACAGATCAAATAATATGCCCTAATACACAGTTACACATAAAGGAAAAAAGATCAAGCGTGTATTATTTATCTGTCAGTGAGTGGGACTGGACTCTGATCCTCCATTCACTTTGAGAGGGTTCCACTCTGAGTAGTCTGTGGAACTTATTAACAGCTTCATTTTTCTTTTTATTTTCCCAATACCATAGGCTTCAGAAGCCGCAGAACATCATTTTCACGTGAAAGCACACACTGTAGTGGCCAGTACCCGCAGGTTGCTCATTAAGTACTCTCTCATCTGATATTCTATTATTCTACATGTAGGAGAGAGTATGAGCCATGGCGTGGGGATGGAGAACAAGCAAACAAATCAGAAAGAGTCGGTCACACGACACGGGGGTCCGGAGACTACCGATGGAGAGTTACAGATACTGGCTCCTATGGCTTCGGTAACTATTACTTTGGTTTACATATTTTGTTGTACTGGTTGCACAGTTTAAATTAGTACAAAGTTTATTCCTTAGTGGGGAGTGGCCATTTTGTTTTTCACTAAACCTATAGAAAAAGGTGATGTTTCAGTGGCTTAAATGATTGCTCTCAGCTTAACTATCCTTCATGCAAAATATTCCTTTATTTGGACTATACTTACAGCTGTGAAGTGAAAGTGAAGTGAAGTCGCTCAGTCGTGTCCAACTCTTTGCGACCCTGAATATTTTGTTGTACTGGTTGCACAGTTTAAATTAGTACAAAGTTTATTCCTTAGTGGGGAGTGGCCATTTTGTTTTTCACTAAACCTATAGAAAAAGGTGATGTTTCAGTGGCTTAAATGATTGCTCTCAGCTTAACTATCCTTCATGCAAAATATTCCTTTATTTGGACTATACTTACAGCTGTGAAGTGAAAGTGAAGTGAAGTCGCTCAGTCGTGTCCAACTCTTTGCGACCCTGTGGACAGTAGCCTGCACCAGGCTCCTCCATCCATGGGATTTTCTAGGCAAGAGTACTGGAGTGGGTTGCCATTTCCTTCTCCAGGGAATCTTCCCGACCCGGGGATCGAACCCAGGTCTACCTCATTGTAGACAGACGCTTTACTGTCTGAAGCACCAGGGAAGTCACCACTTACTGTATTACTGCTAAAATGTAACTTGGACACTTAAAATAAATAAAAATAAATATACTGAAAGCACTAAACAAAAAATCAAAACAACCTTGAAATGAAACCATGTAGATTTTTGAAGTATGCGAGTTCAATGACAATGTAGTAACTGGCAAAAAGAAAAAGTTAAAACAAGTCATTTTATAAATTATATGGATAACACAATCCTAATAAAATGTACTTTTTCTTGGCATAAGCTTTAAAAATTTCACCCAGCTTCCCAATACAAAATGTTATTTCCCTCATATTATTATCTGGCAGAAAGTTCTTAATATAAAGTAATGAAACAGTTCTAATTATAAGTTAGCTTTCAACCAGTCTGGAGAGATTTTTTCTGCTTTATATCTAGCCTCTTTAAATGTGTTGGAAGGGACTATAAATTTATGATTAAAAAAAAAATCCAACACCTGAGTCCACTTCAACAGGAGGAGACTCTACTAGCCCCTTTCCTGAACAAATAAATCATCAAGATAATGTGGCCAATTTGAATTCTGACCAAAAAATCCTAAAGCTTTTAATCTAGAGCTGTATGCTAATGATATAAAGAAACCATATTCTTGAAGCCCAAACAGAGCATTAGTTTTGGCTACCTCTTTTTTTTTTCTTTTATTTGGGCAACAGTGACTACCATGGGACCTTGGTGGGGTAGGCTGTTTTTAATGTATTAATTAAAAACACATCTGATTATTTCAAAGTACAAAAGAACAACAACAAATACTACCCTTAAAACAAAAAACCTTGAATTTCCTCCCCAGTGGATAGCTGGGAAGATCTGACCAAAATCTCAGATTCACAACCTAATTACATGGGAAAAAAAAAAATTGGAATGTGTTTCTTAGATTGCAAAGAGGGAAAATTAGAATAAAAAACATTTTTATTTCATTTCACTGAAACCCTGGATTTGAGAAGTATCATGGTGCTACTATTTTTCACCTGTGGTGGTCTTAGATCATCTTAAGATCATTAACATAATGAATACTTTTTGGTTTAAAAAAAAGAGGTGGGGGCAGGAGACAAGCAAACAGGTGCTTTTGAAAAAGACTGACTTTTTATCTTAATAGTTGTGATTCTTTAAGTCATTGTGTTAACTCAGGCCATGGCTCTGAACTCAGGAGCACAATTTCTCCTGCTCTCTACCTTCAGACACACAGACTGTCTAGAGGCAGATGGGCACTTATTATGGAGACACCCTGATATGTGTCTGGATGCAGACATATGATCATGGAAGAACAGCAGCTTGAGAGAACTACTGCAGATCCTCCCTGAAATACAGGTTTGACAAGATGAGGATACCCTCTTCTGCAGAGATAAATGTCTAACATTTCTGTCAAAGATCTCTAGGAAAACCAGTCTCAAGAACTACATTACAGGCTTTCAATACGAAGCAGTTTTATTCAGTGTTCTCTTTGATAAGCAGATTCTTTATGTTTGCTAACCTGGATTTTAAAAATTTATCCATAAAAACAGACATAGCAGCAAATCAAATCAAAGTATTCTTCTTGAAAAATGGGGAGGAGATTTAATGAGGAAGGTAGAGGGTTGGCATGTAGCAGGGGGAAGGTCAGTAACACTGACAGCAAATCCAAAATGCACACGAGTTCTGTGTTACTCAGCTTGGTACTCCTGGAAGGAAAATGCACTCACATCTCAGCACTCCTGGTAAGTCAGAAAGAAAAAAAAAAAAAAGGCTGCAAGGTGACACTAGAATAAAGGGCAAGCACATTTTCCTTCTTAGATTGCAATCACTCTTGGCAACACCGAACGTGACACAGTCCTATGTCAGGGGAAGGATTTTCGGTCATTTAGAAATGTGGCTACTTCTGCACACAGAGCTCTCGCTCTCACCCACGCACCCAACATGCTTCTCCTTTCTGCTAATTTACGTGTGATTCTCCAGTATTAAATCATCCGAATATCCGATGACCTTACCTTCCCAGCTCTTCTGGTCACACAGTGCAGCCAGGTCCAGCTCAGGCACTTCGGACACAAAGCTCTCCTGCTGGTCATCAGCATCCGGGGTCCTCTGCAGCTTGCTGTCAGGCAGGCTGGGATGCTCCTGGATCTTCATTGTGGGGTTCTGCGACAACAGCACAACGTCCTCAAATCTCTACTGCTCACCAAGACCCCAGAACGTCTGCAGCAATTCCACTCCTGCTGAACAAAACCTCCCAAGCCACAGCTGCTGGTGTCCTCGGCACTAAAACCAAAATCACAGCCTGATGCCCCCTGGACGCTAGCTGGTCACTTGCATGCAAAAAGCAACTGCCCATCTGCGCGCCTTTAACTTTTCTTCTGGGAGAAAGACAATATCATTTCCGAGGGCTGTTCTTCCTGATAACTGCTGGCAGCTGACAGACTGGATGATAACTGGGGCCAGGAAGGAGGGGAAAGGAGTTTGTGTTTCCTTAAAGGAGTATGGCTCTCCAGACTGTAAATAACAACCCAAAACTCAGCTACCGCTGTTGCTAAGGCTGTAGCAGCAACATGGTGTCTCTCTCACGCAGCCTTCTCTGCCCCTTAGGTAAACAGTCCTGCAAGGCCAGGAGCAGAGGCTGTGCACACGCGTGCTCTCCTGCTGGCCCTGCAGGCTTAGAGCAATTAAGCGGGGCTAGCTGCACATTCCCAGATTTCCTGTGACTGTTTTCGCCACAGTGTGGGGAGAACAGACTATTTATGGAGGAGCTCTGGGTATTCAAGCATTGTTGCGCAAATTCAAACAGCACGGGTGGTGGTGGTGGAGGGGGTGGCTTGCTAGCTACCAGCTAGCAGTAAGGAATACAGACTCTGGAAATGAGCCAAAATTACACAGGGAGCATGACTTTTTTTTAAAGTAAAAAGCCAGGAGCTGGCAAGTCAGCAAAGCATAATTTATATATTACAAATATGCAAATGTCACTTCTTTTCCTACTATTCTCCTCTGAATAGTAAATACTCAGCTACCCTTGGTTTTATTTACTGGTGGCACCTGCACCGGGCAAGGACATCGGAGGAACGGGAAAACTCCCCCTCAATACAAGGCTATCTTAACTAAGCGATTTCGTATTTTTAAAAATGCACTGCAATTTAGTCCTTTTTACCGTGTTCTTTTGGCAGCCAGTAAACCCAACCATTGTCATACTCCTCCCGTCACAAAATTATAAACAAAAGTGCTGCCTCACAAAAACATTTCTCCAGTAGCACAGATCTGTACAAAAGATTTTCTTTGAGAATAACTGGAAATTTATTTGAGCAAATATATCATCATTAAATTTAAAAAAAACACCCAAACATCTGGGAAATCATAAATGATTCTGTTAATGTATGAGAAATGTTCTTATGCTTAAAATAAAGCACTACTAAGACTTCCAGCTCCTTTTAATAGCTATTCAACCTACTTTGATATCACCAGGGGAATAGTCAGGGCTTTTACTACTGTATTTCCATGAAATGAAGCATTTTCTTCACATTTGGGATAAAATGAAATATCACCAGTCAGTTCATGAAATTCAGACGGAAATGCCAAGTAAATCTGGGGCTTTAAGACACTTTAAAAACTCTGCTTGTCTATTATACGGGGGGAAACACACACACACACATACAGATTAAGTATTTATGCCACAAAAATCATTTGTTCATGAGACCAGTGTTGAAGGACCCAATCTGGTGCTCAGCTTTTTAAAAGTTACAGCATCAGTTAGTGACCAACCGTGTGTGTGTCAGAATCTCATATAGTAAATGAACATTTTCTCAACAAAGAGCTCTAATACCTGTTATACTTAGAGACAGAAAAAAGGGAAGATATAAAAGATGTGGTTCCATGGTGCAAGTATGGCACTTTCTTCATCAGGAACACCTGTGAAGCACTGACCCTGTGAGGCGGTGGAGCGGACGGGGGTTTTCCTCCCAGGCAGACTTGGGATTGAAGAGCAACTGAGTAGCTCGGTGCCCTGGCTGAGCCATTTCACCTCTCTGAGCCTCCACTTCCTAAACTATAAAACGGCATTAATAACACCCATCTTGCATGGTTCCTTTGAAGATCTAAGAGGAGGCAGAAAAGGCCGCTACGCATGGTGCCTGGGGAAGAGACAGACAAATGGAGGTGACCCCTCTTACTATTATTAGGCACCACAGGAAGATGAGTAAAATATTGCTACCTCTCAAAATGCTCAAGAGAGGAGTTAGAGGAGGCTTATACAACTGCAATTCAAGGAGAAACATGCTACAACAGAGGGCAGGGCAGAGTCTTGGATGCATTAGGAAAAAATATTAGAGAAAAGGGCCACTCGTGTTCCTGTCATTGATCAACAACAGTAAAGGTGGCTTGGGCCATGTGGGTCAGAGGGGTTGGGAGGAGGGCACCCCATACAGAGGGGAGGAGGAGGAGAGGCTGTGGGCACAGAGCTGGGCAGGAGCAGGGTATGCCGAGCACAGGACAGGTGCCAGCTTTCAGCACAGATGACACGCATGCTGGATGAGCAGAGGCTGGGCTGACAGAGGCCTTGCACATTGGGCTAAGTTTGGATTTTATCTTGTGGTAGATAATTGAAAGCCATTGAAGGATTTTAAATAGGGGGCTTCCTTGGTGGCCCAGTGGCTAAGACGCCACACTTGCATTGTAGGGGGCCTGGGTTCGATCTCTGGTCAGGGAACTAGATCCCACAAGCCACACAGTGAAACAAACAAATACTTAAACAAAACAAAACAAGAAGACTGGTAACGGAGAAACGTGTGTTTTCCAGGCTGATGTCTTAGGCATGGGAATGCACGGTGCTGGGAACACCTGCAGGCCTAGAGCTGGGCTCAGAGGCAACCTGTGTCCTCTGCTCACACCAGCTGCTGGCTTTGCTCCCCGTGCCCCCTCAGAGTGCTTGACAGTGTGCAGTGCTTGACACGACACGTGGGAAATCCCCAAATTCGGCAGACACACAAGCTGACTTAAAATGTGCACTTTTTATGACTGCCACATGTGAATTCACACCAATTTCAAAGTAAAAAAAATAAACTAGAAATTAATTAGTTAGAAAAATTTTCCTAAGTTTTTGTTTTCTCTAAAATGCCTGGTTTAGTCACTCCTTCAGCAACACGGTTTGGTGCACCCACTCTGTCCCGGGATCTGTGTGAGACAGGAGCTGCCATTTAGAGCAATAGACTCAACTGTGCTCTGTGGAGTCTGGAAACTTGATTTTGATGCAAGCCAACAGCGGACTACCTTGTGAAATGGTGAGCTGCTCTTCACGGTGTTCACAAAGTCTGGGAGTCAGGGATGTAGGAGAGGGAGCACCACCCTAGGTAGGACATTGGAACAGATGGCCTTGACAGGACTCTATTATTCTAACAAAGAGAATCAGGTCTAAACCTTACTAGTTTATTCAATTACAATCCCATGGACAGAGGAGCCTGGTGGGCTACAGTCCATGGGGTTGTTAAGAGTTGGACACAACTTAGCGACTAAACTCCCACCATTCAATTATAATAGTATATATTACATGATATANATTACAATCCCATGGACAGAGGAGCCTGGTGGGCTACAGTCCATGGGGTTGTTAAGAGTTGGACACAACTTAGCGACTAAACTCCCACCATTCAATTATAATAGTATATATTACATGATATATACATGTAATAGGGCTGTCTATTATACATCAGGTACTAGCGATACAAAGAAAAAATTTATTTAGTCATTCATCTAAGAAATCATTTTGAGGGCTTATCATGTTGCTAGACAGTTTTTTAGACATTGGAGAAACTTCAGTGGCCCAAATGAATTTCTGTCCTAATCAGTCTTACAGAATACAGTATTGTAAAGTAAAAAAAAAAAAAAAAAAAGAACCCCCCCAAAATAAAATAAAAAAAAAAAAAAGAAGGGGACAGTTAATAAAGAAAAAGAAGTCAAGTAGTGACATAGACTACAGAGAAAAACACAGCAGGGTAAGGAGGATGCTGAAGGTAGGGGCCATAGCCAGCTATTTCATATTGGGTAGCCAGGGAAGGCCTTTCCAATAAGGTGGCATGTGAGCAGAGACACAAAGGAGACGCTCTTTGAGGAAAGAGTATTCCAGG
Source organism: Oreotragus oreotragus (assembly GCA_006410675.1). Classification (NCBI taxonomy): domain Eukaryota; kingdom Metazoa; phylum Chordata; class Mammalia; order Artiodactyla; family Bovidae; genus Oreotragus; species Oreotragus oreotragus. The sequence goes on along the minus strand of SJYX01019039.1, from coordinate 96,537 downwards.
AAGAAGGAAAGCAAGTGCAAACGGCCTGAGCCATTATCAGTCTGTGTATGTTTAGAACAGCAAAGAGGTCCCTGTATTTGGAGTCAAGAATGTGCGCTGTGCCATAAATAACAGGGCGTCACTCACACTGAAGACCTATACACACATGAGCTTGATATACATGAACTTCCAGACTCCCTGGCTGACTTTCTGCACAGCAAGGGAGAGATGTGTCCTTCATAAACCCACACGAGCTCACACAGCCGTGGATACACTTGGCAGGGCTCGCTCACCAGCACATTCACAGGCACGGCCCTGTGCTGCTGTGCTCTGACCAGTCCCCCAGGGTGCTCTTTCTCTCGTCTGCTGCTGTATCTGAAGACCTGATTCCCAATTTCTGCTGACATGGTCACTTTGCAGAGGGGGCTGATAGCGTGGACCCAGGTATGCATGTACATGGAGTAAGGATACTGCTTTGTAGCAACACATGAGCCCCAAACTCCTCTTACTTCAAATATCTGTCAGCCTAGTCTGATGAGGCACCTTGCCAGGATTCCCACCCTCTAGTAGTCTTATCATGGAGCATCGGGCCTGTCTACGTGACTGTCTGTTTCTCCTATTAGATCATTAATGTGCAAACGTCAAGGACAGTCTTAAATACCAAAAATATCTTTTGGTTTCAACTTTCGTTGTTTACACAAATTGTATCTTCAGTTAAACCCGGGTTAATGCATTCATTTCATAATTTTCAACTCAGAGATCCTTGTGCTGTCTGTCACACACAAAACCCCGTCAAAAATGTGGCACCGTATGAAAACATGCTAAATATTTATGTGATGAAATAAACTGAGTGACTGGCTCATAGGAGGGACAACATGGCATGGCAGATACGGGTTTCAAAGTCAGAGATCTGAGTTCAAACACAGGCGACCAGCAGCAAGATCTTCAATGAGGAAACTTTCTGTTTGAGATTCTTGTTCTCTAATACAGGACCATAGCTTCAAACAGTTGGGAAGATAAAGTGGAAAATATGTAGTGCAAAAAGAGCCAGCTTGTCATAACTGTAGAAGGAATGCTAGTTCCATTTATACACTACCTCCCTTTCCCATTCATTCATTTGGAAGTGGTTATTGAACACATACTATGTGCTAGGCACTGGAACTACAAGAATTAACGAGACAGGGGATACGGAGTGGAAGGGAGTCACTGATCCTGTACGTGCCAAGTCACATACATGTTATAGAGGAAAAGCACAGGATGCTAGGGGGCAAACAAGAGGGAGCTCACCTAGCCTGGGGCCACACTTTACATTCCATGGGCAGGTCAGGGAGCCATTAACTACCAGTCTATCCACCTGACTCCTGTTAAGACTTGTCCCTGTCTGGCTGGGCCTGGCTGGACTTCACCCATTCTGCTCCTTCTTCTTGTTCTTCAGTCGCTCAGCCACGTTTGACTCTTTGAAACCCCACGGCTTGCAGCATGCCAGGCTTCCCTGTCCTTCACTATCTCCCGGAGTGTGCTCAGATTCATGTCCATTGAGTCGGTGATGCTACCTAACCATCTCATCCTCTGCCTCCCTCTGCTCCTTTCCTGGCCTCAAATCACTGGTGAATGTTTGTTCCACCCCTTCTCCCTACCTGCACAGGATTTGGATAGGAAGTGGCAGGACAGTATCAGCGCCCTCCACAAGGCAGTGTGCGCAGGAAGGGGCCACAGAGTTAACAGAAGAGCCACATGAACTGTAAACATTTACCGTTTGGCCTGACAAGAAAGGAAAGTCAACATAACAAATTCCCCAAATTCATGTGAATTACCAAGCTTCAGCAGCCTTTCAAGACTGGATGGAATTGGAAGTGAATCTAAACAAACAGAGCTTTTCAAATCTTTCTGGTTCTAGTTTCAAATCCAGTCCTTGTGCTCAGTGAGTCGCGTCTGACTCTGCAACCCCATGGACTGTAGCCCGTTAGGCTCCTCTGTCCACGGAATTTTCCAGGCAAGAGTACTGGAGTGGGGTGCCACTCCCTTCTCCGAAATCCTAAAGCTTCCATGAAATACAGTGAGGCTGAAATAAGAGTCATCCATTTCATAAATACTTGTTGATGAGGATATTTCAGAATTTATCTCAAACCTTCTCAATGCAAATACAAGCCTTCACTTAAGCTCCTGTGATAACTAATATTCTCATGCTTGATTAGAAAGTCTTATCTTTTCTCCTTCTCTCTTCCTTTTTTTTTTGAAGCAGGATAAGAAAAAGGGAAATAGCCTTTTGTTTATTATGAATGTCCTGTTTGTTATCAAAGGTATGCTTCTAAGCCCTTCTAAGCAGTAGGCTTAGAAAGCATAAAGAATGTAAAAATATCTTGAAGGAATTTAACACTTCAACTTCTGACTATAATGACCTCTCCCAGATAATGGCATACTCTGCCACACAATTAATAACTTTTACATGTTCTGCTTTTCTGACCAAAGGATTAAATATAAGGTTATCATTTTACTGTTCTGGATTTTACATGGAAACATGAGATACTTCAACAATAGAAAACAACTTGTCAGAAGGAATCAAGCTGAAACATAAAGCATAAACTCCACAGAACTCTGAAAACCTGTGCTTTCAGGGTTATCTTTCAGAATCTAGAAATTGCTATTTTTAAGGATGACCTCTCTCCTGGATACTTCCACTTGTCAAATGAGTTTAAAAACAAACAAGAGAACAAAGTCTTCGAACTCCACATGCTCAGGGAACAGGGGGCTTCAGCTCTTGCACGTGTCATCCTATTTCATCCAGCATGTATCATCCTATTTTATAAAAACATCAACCTTTCCAAAACTTAGCTGAAGAAATCATAATTAAATTTTTGGCACTCTGAAGTGACTCTAACATTTTTTCCCCCATTGCCAATGTGTCACTAAACGGATTTTAATACAAACCACTTTAAGAAATGCAGATGAAATAGAAAAGGATAATTCTCATCACTGCCCATCTGAGACCTCAGCAGACTCTCCTTTTGGGTAAAATTAGGTGTATAGGTAAAAGAAATTAACGAGACAGGCAACAAAGGATTGATCTGTTTACTTTTCAATACATGCCTTCAAACAAAAACATACCTAAGGCTTCAAAATGATTATTTAAAAAATAAAGTCACAGTTGTGCCTGCATTTGCCTTTGAGCAGCTGACTTTAAGATGGCCTTTCCCTGCCTATGTATCCCTCTGAGGAGCATTTCTGAGACTAAAGGTTTTCTAATGAAAATATTAGTCAAACAAGAAAGACAAATCACCTTTCTCCAATAGCTGACATTTGTTGTGTTATCTCTATGAATCTGTAGGAAATTATTAATTTTTACAAGGAAAAATTAAAAGGGCAACATTAATGAGGACAGTTCAGTTCAGTCCAGTCGCTCAGTCATGTCTGACTCTTTGCGATCCCATGAACCACAGCACGCCAGGCCTCCCTGTCCATCACCAGCTCCCGGAGTCCACCCAAACCCACGTCCACTGAGTTGGTGATGCCATCCAACCATCTCCTCCTGTCATCCCCCTCTCCTCCTGCCCTCCCCTTCTCCTCCTGCCCTCAATCTTTCCCAGCATCAGGGGCCTTTCTAATGAGTCAGTTCTTTGCATCAGGTGGCCAAAGTACTGGAGTTTCAGCTTTATCATCAGTCCTTCCAATGAACACCCAGGACTGATCTCCTTTAGGATGGACACAATCTGCCTTAATGGGAAATGAAACTGGGAACATTACCATATCCATTCATAGTGGGCATGTAAATCTGATGTTATAGGTAATTGGAAAAAAAAAAAAAAAACAAACAGCTAAACAGAATTCTAGGAGGGGTAACCAACTTCTAGGCTCACTTTTCATTTCTGAAATTTAGGAATTAGTGCAGTATTATCAGAAAATCAGACAATTTGAGTTGCATAAGTTTCAGAAAGTGCTACATATATTAAAATGTAGGAAATTATAATAGCAAGGGAAAGAGGTTTAAAAATGGAAGTCAGATCTTTCACAGTCCTTCATCAATCATAAAGTATCTTTCTTTCAGTGAAGGAAACACATGCGGTCACGAGTAGAAAAAGAATCCTCATCTCATGGAGTGATGCCTTTTTCCCCTCCGTTGGTGCAGTTGTGAAAGAAGGATGACACGGAGAGCTTAGTCTGGATTTTAACTCACTGCCTAATTTTATCTCCTCACTGAAACGACCATGATGACAATGATTATTAATAGTGAGTGCTTCAGAAGTGCCAACAGTGGGCTAGGTGCTGACTGGTAAATGCACATGGGCAACGAATGTAAGAATAGTTCCTGGCCCATGGAAGAAAGACTTGAGATTCTTTCCCTGTGATGCATCTGGCGTGAGAGCTGTCCACAAAAACATCAAGACAAACGGAGTTCAGCACGCATTTGTTTGGGTGCCACTTGGAATTTATGAGTTAATGTTACATAGTTCATCTCAAAGGCTGTTCTCTACCCTTTTATCACCTAAAGAGGCAGAAAAGGGGAGAACTGAGAATACCTCTCCAGGAGGCTGGCAAAGCTATTTTCTTTAAAATAATGTTCAATGGCATGATGAGTAGGTGCTCGTTGTGAGAAGAGGAAGGGAGCAGAAAAAGGATGAAACAGAAGGAAACTAAAAACAGTATCATGGGGACACTGTGCTCTGAAAAACTGTGACTAGAGACTAGAAAGAAGGTCTGCTTTCTGCCTGGGTCCCAAGGAAGGAAGCATAAAGGAGTTGGAAATAAAGGATGAAAGCAGTGGCTCAGAAGCTATGAGGTCAGGGAGCAGCCTCCCCTCCTATAGTCTGTCTGGGTTAATGAAGAAGGTCCCCATGACAGATGACAAAGAGGAAATATGAGGAATCTAGAGAATTGGGGGGTGGTCGTGTCAGGTGGCCATTCATTTCCAGAAATTTTATACCAAATTCAACATAAGTGTGCGTTTTTCTAAGAAGGGGGTCCATAGCTTTCAAATTCTTAACTTTCTAGATTGGAAAACTTTACGGAGGTAGGAACTGCAGCTGTTATTAAATCCCAGCTCCTGGCACATTACCTGTACATAGTAGGACTCAGTATATATATTACTGAACAACCCATCAGTGAGTTTAGGTTACTGCCCAAAAAAGGTTAGGAATCAGTGGTTAGAGGGGGGATTCTATGCATAATTAACATATCAAGAGTCAGAATCCAAGAACAGGTTGAAAAAAGCTTTAATTCTTGCCAAAAAGAAAGCTGATCATAAGACTGAAGGTGCAGTTGGAAGCATTTGGAAGTAGTGAATTATATACACAAGCATGAATGAAAAATGAAGCTCAGCACACCGAATGGAAGCCAGCATTGGGACAAAGGAAATCAAATACTTGGGTCAGGAAGGCAATGTCACCAGAGGACAACAGGGAAGCTAGGAAAGTCACCGAAACGTTAAGATACAGACAATAGAAGGGAGTTAGACATATTTTCTCTGTCGTTTACTTAAAACAAGATACAAAACTCGGGAATTGAATTTAATAACTTGAGTGAAATTATCTCTGTGACAAATCCACTATGATTCACTATTATCTGACTCAATCACTTTAAAAAATGCTTGGATTCATGGAAAATCAAACCAGTAGCTTTGGCTTTTGTCCTATTTTATGGAAAAAAATCTAAAGAGAAATCTCCCTGGTATTAAAGTTTATCTTCACAAGTCAAATAAAAGAATTAAAAAAAAAAACCCTAAAAGAATAGAGTTCTTACGATTTCTCAAGGAATTTTTATGTCTCAATATTTGCCTTTCTCAACAGCTGTCACTTAATCTCATCACCTCTTATTGATAAGCCAGTAAATCTTCATAGGGACTCTCAAGAATGTAAGAATAGTCCTGTCACAGTCACAATCTTACCTGGTAGCTACTCACCTCAAAATGCAGGGTCTGTCTGCCATCCTTTTCATTTTCTTTGCTACAAACAAAATATAAACTGTCATTCTGTTTTATAACAATGCTTCTCATTCATTGAAATTATACTTTTCCTTGTTTTAGAACTTCAGTAGCTCTAAATAAAATTCTTATGAAATTAAAAAACAAAACAAAAAATTAAAACCTAGAAACAACATAACACATGAATATGGTTATCTGTCTTTAATAGCACCGTAGTAGATTTTCCCATCCTAAAGCATTTTCCTTGTTGTAAAATGCTGTTGGTAAATATAGGGTTTGTTAATTTTATGCTTTTTGGTTCTTTTAATGCACACTGCACTAAGTGAAAAAAAAAAGTTTATTCACATTCTTATAAATGGTGTTAGGAGAAAACTCTTAAAATTACCTTCCATCCGACATCAGTTCAACATGATCAGATCCAGTCCTCTCATGAGATGGTGTGGGATTGAGATTTTCCATGTTCTGTAATAAAACAAACCACTTGTTGTCTAGCAGTAATGGTAAGAAGTACATAACAACAGATCCTTCTTTCTTTAAGACAGAAACATGAGATAATAAGTAGATATTAATTCTAGTCCTCAGATTCCCAACTTTGTTAAAATTGGTAAAATTATGACACTTTATTATACACTGTTGGTATAAAATTGTATATTGAACTTCATCATTCCATTAACAAAAACATCTGACAGCAGACAGAAATGATCATTATGGCCTACAGTGTTCCTGTTAGGTACCGTCCACATTTTATAGCTAAATAGAGCAAAACCCAGACTCTCAGAATATTAGGGAAGCATTAGAACTAGACCTGAGGAATCTGACTTCTAATGTGATCAGAAGCCAATGTCACATTCATTGCCTGTTTAACATCTTTTCAGTGTTTCTTGTCAAAATGATCTGAGGTGATATGCAGCTTGTATCTAAACTGCAAACAGCCATCACAAAGACATGGAGTTAACTTAAGAGCCTTTTCTTCTGTGATATTTAATGTTAATCTCTATAGGCCAAATGGAAAAAAATAAACAGGAAACTTACTTCAAGTAGCATGTATTTCAGACTGACGGAGAGGGCTTAACACTTATCGGGAGGCATATTAGTAAGTTTTTTTGACTCCCTCTGTGAAAACAGCCAACGGTTTCTAAATACAACCCAGGTGACTGAGCACAAAGTAAGCTGTCCCCATGCAGGAAGATTACAAATATGCAAACAAGAGCACGTTTGCATTTGGGGGACTCAAACGCACAGCTGCCTTGGAGATTTGGACCTGAATTTCATGGAACTCAAAGATTCATTTCTGCATTAAAAGACTATTAAGTACAATCCATGTATTCTGTGTTGTCAAAGTAAAGAACACATTGAAGCAACATGCATTCATCTACACATTTATAATCTTCCACTGTGAAAAGCCCATTGCAAAATACATCTGATTAAGGTTTACAGTGATCCTATGAAACTGAGATATACAAAAATCTCCACAAAACAAGCATATAGAGTAGATAACTAGTCTTGGGCTTGGTAGATGGATAAATTATTTTCCATTTTTGGTGCTATGGTCAACTTGTCTGCAACTCTTAAAAGTTTAAAGCCCTAGGTTCCATCAAGCATAAAAACAAGGGAGACAACATACCATAAGAGTTATTAATAGTGGCTCTGGAGTCAGAATGTTTGGGTTTGAATCTTAGCCCCATCATTTATTAACGGTAAGATGCCAGTGACTCTGTTTCCTCAGCTGTAAAATGGGGCTGGTGACAATACTTAACATAGGGCAGTCGTAAGGATTAAATGAGGTAATACATGTAAAGTATTATGCTAATGTCTTATACATTTAGTGAATATTAGCTGTTGGTGGTGTTATTATGATTTCTAAAACTGTGTAATCTCCAAGGAAACATATTACTGCTATTTGCCCACAGTTAAGATGATGTCCCAGGAACTGATAAGACAGTGTTTGTGTCTGCCATTACTGCATACCCACTGACACGTTTAGATAATTTACACAGATAATTTTAGAATGGATCTGAGAAATTTAAATATATATATGTGTGTATATATATAAAATTCAATAATATGTGCATTTTTATACCTCTAAAGTTTGAGTTAGAAGAGGCTTCTCTAAAACGGCTCTCATTAAGCCAGAGCATAGTTGCTCTTATTACTGGAATGTGATTGTCCTGATAAAGAGCAATCAATCCATCTTTAACAACGAATCTTTGTTCACACTGGTAATCTTCAACACGGTATCAAAATCTTTAGTGTAAGATCTAGTGCAATAGTATTAAATTTCCCTGAAGCTCTGAAAGATGAATTCCTAGGCAAAGCACAACCCTCTATCTTCAGATCACATTAAAACACTGTCCATGAAATACCTTTATAATTATATGCAAATAACTATTTCAGAAGAAATAAAAATCTTCAGGTGGGAGGCTAAAATACATTCAGAAAGAACATAAAATAAACCATAATATAAATTTAAAGATATTTCAGCTGGCAGAATGTTAGAAGATTTTTTTTTCCAAAACAGAAAGAACCAAGATACAATCAACATAGGCTTTGAGAATTACATACAGAAAATATATAGTTATGTTTTACAATAGAAAGCTTTGCAAAACCAGGTGTGAAATGTGAGAAAGTTTTGCTGATTTTCAGGGTTAAGACAAGTTGTAACTTCAACTCTCTCGCCTACTCCACTTTTTTAAAAAAATGTTTGATCTACATGTTTAACAACTCTCTAAGGACCTGAGTCTCTACAGATGTAACTGACAAAGGGTGACGTTCAAAACCGTCCAGTATTTCTTTAAAGCTTTGTAATAATTCCAGTTTTCATGTTGTCTTCCACACATCTGCTGCTGCTGCTGCTGCTGCTAAGTCGCTTCAGTCGTGTCCGACTCTGTGCGACCCCACAGATGGGAGCCCACTGGGCTCCGCCATCCCTGGGATTCTCCACAAGAACACTGGAGTGGGTTGCCATTTCCTTCTCCGATGCATGAAAGTGAAAAGTGAAAGTGAAGAAGTCGCTCAGTCGTGTCTGACTCAGCGACCCCATGGACTGCAGCCTACCAGGCTCCTCTGTCCATGGGAGTTTCCAGGCAAGAGTACGGGAGTGGGGTGCCATTGCCTTCTCCGTCCACACATCTGAGACTACTGAATATTCATAGTCTGCTTCCACCAAAGCAGCATGCGAGTTCACACTGTTCCTTTGCTAAAGTAATTAGGTTGCCCCTATACCTTTTGGAAACCGCAATATGTGAAGAACGTGTTATGATTGGCAACCTACAGCGATTTTTTAAAGAATGAGACTAACAAGGGTAGGAAAGATCTAGAAGTACATAACAAAAGTACCTATTTTCCGTGGGTGCTAAACACTTTATAGATTCTAACTTCCATTCTCTGCCTAAGGGTTTGGAGAGGGAAGATTAAGAAATAGATCAGCCAGTCCCCAACTTCATTGAGATGGGGAAAGGAGAAAATGAAATGGACAGGTCAAAGTAATGCCTGAAATTTAGAAAGCTTCCATTGTAAGACAAGTATGCTACTGAACTTTCAAATGCCCTGTAGTTGTTAACAGTGCTGGTCTTATGAGAAAATAGCGGCTCAATGACCTCTGAAGGTTTTTAACTGTTTTATGTGCCAAATGCTTCTCCAGGTGTGGTAAAAAAGTAGCTCTTTAATGTTTTCACTTATTAAAGTTTGAAGTAAAAGAACTCTTATAAAACATCATGTCTTATTGGATTAATTTAATCTTAGTCTTCTAAAGTTAGTATCTTTTAAAGGTAATAGACAATTTTAAGAAATAGCAAAGGGCAGATTATGTCTTTAAGTATAATCTGATAAAACTGCTTTTAGAATTGCACTTAAAAAGACAGATAAATCTAGTTCTGCCTCATAGAAGGCCTACCAGAGACTTTTGAAAACATACAAATTTTCTATAATTTACTTGGACAATTTGGGGGTGTCAGAAGAAACTGAATTTTAAGAACCAGTCTCAATTATAAAAATGACCTAAAATCTATAAAGAGCAAAAGCTTTGAAAAAATTAGACTGTGGATCTTATTTTCAATTTTTTCCCCTGGCCCCTTCTCTGTTTTGGCATTGACAGATAGGCTCAAACCTGTTTGATCACTGAAATACTTGAAAACACTTGGAGCACAAACAAATTTGGCTTCTAAAACTATAAAATGCTGACAAAGCCGTTATACTGTATGTGTGCTGTGCTTAGTCACTTCAGTTGTGTCTGAGTTACTCCTGTGCCCACGGGAATTTTTTGGCAAGAATACTGGAGTGGGTTACCATGTCTTCCTCCAGGGGCTCTTCCTGACCCAGGGATTGAACCTCTGTCTCCTGCATTGCAGGCAGATTCTTTACTGCTGAGCCACCAGAGAAGCCCGACAAGCCTTTACAGACGACTTCTCTCAATATTCAAACAATCCAGTTTGAAGGCTACATGGAGCACTGCTAGGCAAAACAAGCTCGTTATTCTAGCCTTGAGCTGTAAGAGAAGGTACTTGGTATATTCTCATTAACAAAGGATTCATGACAAATTTGAATATCTTGTATTCTTTTGTACACGTCATGTTTTACGGCTTAAAACTGTATAAATTAATCCATATTCAAAAAGACTTCCTGGTACTGTAAGAGGACACCTACGGAAGAGCTTGCTAGCTGTCCACCCAAATCCATTCCACCTTTCTTGCACAGGGATGACGGAGCCACATGCCCAGTGAGAGCACATCTGCAGCCTCTCAGGCAGGTAGACAGGTCTTCAGTAGGATGTGAGAAGCTGTATGTGTGTTTTCCAGGCCTGCCTAATAAGCTGCCTCACAAGGTTCATGCCTCGACATGCACTTATTCTCTCCTTGTGTGAGCTGGAATGCAGATGAAAACCAGACTGCTCTGGAAGCTAGTTGCTGAAGCTAGAGGTGGTTGGCCTGAGTCCCTGAAACACTGTGTGGAGCAAGTCTTCTAACTCCTCTCCTGAGCCCTAAACTGCTTTAGACTGTCAGAGAAGAAAGAACTTTGACGGTGTTCAAGGCATTGAATTTTGGGTCATTTTGTTACCCAAGTTACTCCAAAAAAGAAAGTGTAAGTACAACTGTTAGTTGCTCAGTTGTGTCCAACTCTTTGTGACCCCATGGACTGTAGCCCAGCAGGTTCCTCTGTCTATGGGATTCTTTAGGCAAGAATCCTAGAATGGATAGCGGGGATCTTCCCAACCCAGGTTGGAAGCCAGGTGTCCTGCACTGCAGGCAGATTCTTTATCACCTGAGCTACCACACTAAATGATATGGCAACTGTTCATTTGCTCACTTTTCTTAAAACCCAATTTTTGAGTGGTGAGCTATGCTGGGCACTGGGGTACAATGGTGGATGGCGAACTGGCAGGCACTGGTCTTTGCCATCATCACACCTGTATCTGGGCACTGCTGCAACTGTAGTCTGTTACACTGTCAGCACGATCTTAATTTTAAAAACAGGTTCTATCTGAACAGCCCTCACCATTCCGGGGCTATACAGCTGCCAGAGTGATCCTTTCAGAAGGTACTTCAGAAAATTGCTTTCTTCTCGCCAATCCTCTAATGGCTCCCCATTTCACTTAAGGTAAATGCTAAAGATCTAAAAATGGCTACAAAGCCTTAAGGGATCAGGCTCCCTGCTATGTCTCTGAGCTCATCTCCTGCGCCACTCCCCCCTCAACTCTGCTCTCACCAGGAGAGCCTTTTGCTCATCTTCCAAAGGCCAAGGCTGTTCTCCCTCTGCCTGGATAGTCTCTCCTCAGATATCCCGATGGCTCACTCCCTCAGGTCCCTGCATAAGCGCCATTCTCGGCGATGCCGGGCCTGAAGACTCAATCTGCTCAGTGTCCATCCTCAGCTTCCCACCTGCACCCCATCTGATTCACCCCGCTTCACTTCTCTCCACAGCATGTGCTGCCATCTGACTACATGTTGGTTTGTTTCTTATCTGTCTCATCCTTTGAGAACGTAGACTTCCAGATGGCAGACAGTGTGTCTGTTTGGGCCACCATTTTGTCTTTTGTGCTTAAAACAGTGCCTGTCATACAGTTAATTGTATGTTTGAAGGAATGAATACGTTTCAATCTGTGGTTCAAATGGTGGGTTTTTTGATCTTGTGTGTGTGTGTGTGTGTGTGTGTTTTTTTTTTTTTTAACCTTATATTGACACCACTCAGAGAATCACTGTCAGATGGTTTTTGACAGGAGTTCTTGCTGGGTTATATTGCATTAAAATCAAGAGTTGAGATTTTCAACATTAGGTAAATGATTGTTCTTATAAACAGGTAAAATGGTTTGGAGGGGGTGGAGGAGACAATGGAGGCATGAAGATGTGCTAGGTGGCTGTCCTGATATTCCAGACTAGTTATAAAAAGTGCCTCGGCTATGGCAATACAAAGGGGAAGGGGGGGCATGGTTTTAAAGAAGAGTCAGCTAGATTTGACATATGACAAACATGGAAGAAGGACTGGGAGTAAGGAAAAGGAAAGGCCTTAGAAAATGACTAGGAAGATGAAGACCTGTGAAATCAGATGAGTGAAAAAGAGACCAAGGAGGAAAAGACGAGTCATTTGATTTTCACATGTTGACCTGAAAGTACTAAGGTGAGCTTCACAGAGCATCATGGAAGTGTTGCTTTGGAAGTCGTTTCCAAAGAGGTGACATCTGACACCGCAGAAGTAGAGAAGCTCTCAGGTGCAGTGCTGATGCACAAGGGTTGAGGCGATAATCCGTGTGACATTTGTATCTAAGCATGTCTTGTGGAAAACCAGTCAGTGAGGGACACAGCAACGAGGAATAGTGTCACTGTGGTAAGAGGACAAAGAGAGATCAACATCCTGGCGGTCAGGGGAGAAGGATTTCTGAGAAAAAGGGACAGAGGGTCAAGAACCACAAGGACTTCAGGAGGCCAAGGACCAAGCCAACAACAGCACAGAGGGCTTAACATACCAGAAACAACCACACGGTCACCCAGTGACACAGAGAAAGGAGCTTCTTCAGAGAAGTGGGGGTAGAATCTGAATTACAGGAGTTCATTAGCAAGTATGGAAAGAACCAGAAATGTCTGCAGACTGTCTAAAATTTTTGATGGCAAAACGAAGGGCAAAGATTGACCATCAGAACAGAGGGAGCAGAAAGAACTTATATAAGTACTGTTTTCAGTTTTTTCTATTATTTAGCAGCTTTCATTGCACTTAAATCTCACACAAAAAAAACACAAAGAGAGATAAATACTCCCATGTTACAGAGTAACTGCTCATTTGCCATAGCTATTAAGTGATAAAATTAGAACTGAAATTCAGGCATGAGTGTAAGATCTAAGCTGCTTCCTTGATCCCTGCCTGTGATTCAGAGGGTGTACATGAGATTAAATAGATGCTGTTTATGAATAAAAGGGCTACTAGACTAAGTTTTTAAAAATACATAAAATGTAAATCTTATTAAGGCATTAGTATAATCACATAAAGAATATTTGGAAAATAGTCTTTGGATGGAGTAAAAATTGCCCCTAATACTTCCACTATCACCACCACCAGCACAATACTATTGTTCAGTCATTTTAGGCATATTTTCTTTGTGTGTTTTTCTAGGAACATATTTATATACATATATTCACACATAAATGTGTGCACTATATATACTGCTTCTTTACATACCTACTTTTGAGGGAGAGTATCATGGAACTCAAGCCCCACCACTTATTTGTGACCTTGGACAGCTGTTTATCTCCTCTGCTTCATTTTCCTCATGTTCAAATGAGAATATTAATAATAATAATTACTACTTTATGGGTTATTGGGAGGATTAAAATTGATAACATATGCAAAGCACTTAAAATACACTTTGCCAAACATTTCACTTTATTACATAGTCTTCAGAACCATAATTTTTGTTTGACGCATACTATCTTATTGAATTGACATACAAGTGCTACTTATCTGGTCTCCTACTTGTGAACATTTAAATTGCTTCTAATTCTCCATGATTATAGACAACCATGTGGTGAGCAGAGCAGTACTTCTGGTCCTTTCCATATGTGCGATGTTGTCTCCAGAGCAGAATAGCAGAGGTAGGATTATTAGATAAAATGCCTGAATTATGGCTTTTGATTCAAACTGTTAAATTGTGCCCTAGAAAGAATGTTTTTGAGGTAAGAGGCATTTTCTAGGCCAACAGAAATGAGCTAGTGGTGAGGAAGCAATGAAAAGTGCATGAGTGAGTAAGTGTGTATGTTTGCACGTGTACAAGAGGTGGAGAGATGGATGCAGAGAACATAATTTTCAAGGATACTTAATCTCAGATTTCAGAAAAACGTTTATCATTTGAGCAGGTAAGAAAATGGGTAGCGATCTAGAGAAATTCTGAAGCAGGAAAGAGGGTAATCATTGAAATACAAGCTTGCTGTCTTAGCTGTTCAAAGACAAATTAGGGCACAAGCTTTCCATCAGAGAGAGGCTCAAGAGCACAGATGTGAGCTGGTGGTGTAAGAAGAGAGCAGAAGGCTCTGACCACAGCAGTCATTAGAGATACTCAATGCCACTCACTACCACCAATTTCTGAGTGCAGAACTATCTGCAGTCTCTCGGTCTCTACTGCTCATGACAGTTCAAAAGGGAAAAGGACAAGGCAAAGTACATAGACAGTTTCCACTCTAGAGATTCTTAATCTGCAAGATGCTCTTTTCAGGTTTCTTTGGCTGCGTTATGGGCTGGCGAGATCACTGTAAGACTACCACTCAAACTCTTCAGTTCCTCTCCTCTCATTTTCTCTGGAAAATGCTTTGCTCCCATATCTCCATCAAAACTGCTCTTACTGAGTGATCTCCAGCTTGCTAATTCCAATGGCTAAACTCTCACTGTTCTACGTGGTTAACCATCTGCCCTTCTTTCCAGCTAGAGATACCTGGTTCACTTGGCTTCCAAAACGTCAAACACACGTCATGTTCTCCTTTTTTGCTGTTGTCTCCTTCTTAAGTCTCCTCTACTGGTACCCTGTCATCTCCCCATCCTCTACATGTTCACAGGCCTCAGGGCCCTCGGTCCCTGTCTGTTCAAACTCACACCCTTGATTACTTCATCTAGTATACTGACTTAAAATACTCTGGGTTCATTCCTTGGTCAGGGAACTAGATCCCACATGCCACAGCTAAGAGTTCAAACGACGCAATGAAGATCAAAGATCCTGCATGCTGCAACTAAGACAGAGAACAGCCAAACAAACAAACTCAAAAACATGTCCAACATTGGACCATGACACTATCTCCCAAACTTCCCTCTTTTCCATCCCAGTAAATTGGTGTCACAAACCTTCTAGTTGCTCAGGCCAAAAACCTCGGCGTTATCTTTCATGCTACACAGGTAATACCAGGAAATCCTGTCAATTCTATGGTCAAAACATATCCAGAAAGCATCTATTACCTCATGATGACTGCAAACCAGTACTCTAGGAGGACATTTTAGTCAGTGTGAACAATGTCCCCTACAGCAGTGCCCTGTGCAGCCTGCAAGGCAATATGCGCAGGCTTGAGGATCACCTTAGTTCGTGCCATCATCAGCGCAAACCTACTGCACTGTTATTGCAATAGTTTCCTAACTGGTTTCTCTGCTTCTGCCCTTGGCTGCATTCTGTCTGTTCTCAGCACAGTGGTCAAACCAAATTTCAGTGTCACATCACCACTCTGCCTAGAATCCTCAAATGGATTCTCATCTCACCCCGATTAAAGGCAGAGTTTTTACAATGTTCTATGAGGCCCTACTTAATTTGTTCTCTCCTCACCTTCCATTATCTTTTTCACTGTCCTCATTCTCTTCTAACCATAATGGTATCTTTGTAGTTTCTTGAACGTTTCATATAAGTGATTTTCTTGGCGTCTCTAAACCTGCTGTGATAGTATGGTTTGTTTCCTTACTTCCTCTAGATCTTTATACTCAAATATCAAATTCTTGGAAGGCCATCTCTAAAAACTCTATTTAAAATCACAGCCCCTGTCCATTTATAATTTCTAGCCTCATTTTTTGCTTTATTTTTCTTACTAATAGTTATCACTATGTAATATATTTTATGGTTTACTTTTTTGTCTTGATTTTGTCTGTTTTCCCCACTAGAATATAAGCTCCATGAAGGCAGTGATTTTTGCCTGTTTGTCTCACAGATGTATCCCCAGATTCTGAAATATTTCCTGGCACAGAGAAGGTATACTATTACATATGTTTTCCAGAAACAAAAGTTTAGTCAGTGTATAAAGAACTTGTAAAGGAATAAGAGAAGGTTTTGGAGGAGAGAGGGGAAAGTAAAAACAGAAGTTTAGAAGTAAGTAGGAAGTTAAGAAGCACAACCTCACTTTCAGGGTGTGGTCTAAACAGCAGTCACTGTCACGTTCCCTGGCTATTTGCTTTGTGGTTACTTGCGAAGATGAGATTTAACATTAATGGAATACGAGAGTCAGGAAATATCTTTGAGAATACCCTCACTTCCTAGATGAGAAAGTTTTGCTTCTGTCTGAGTTGTGTTGGCAGGGCTTTAAATTTTTCATTGCAACAAAGACACGTTCCACTTAGCTCACTTATGTTAACATGTGACCTGCACAATCCTGGAATGTGGAAACTGGCAGGTAAGGTGGGGACAAATCCTTTCACAGAAAAACAAAACAAAACAAAAACACAGAATGGAATTAAGCTCTCTCATCACAAATGTTTTTTAAACATCAACTATGTCCACAGTTTTAGCAATCACACATGTATTCTAAGGAGTAAATATACTTTTCCAGTTTCATTAGCTACTACCACTTAGCTAATTTAAGATACTATTCCTGGTGGAAAAAACATTGATGAAAACAAATCATGGGCCAAATAAAGAGCTAACAAAGTTAGTATCATTTAGTGTATTAAAAATTTTACTTTTCCTTCAAATAAGAATTGTTAGTGTTAAAAACCATTTAATGTATAATGGTTCCAAAGCTTGCATGCATGCTAAGTCGCTTCAGTCATATCCAACTCTGCGATATCATGGACTATAGCCCACCAGGATCCTCTATCCACGGGATTCTCCAGGTGAGAATACTGGAGTGGGCTACTGCAGCCTCCTCTTGGGGATCTTCCAGACCCAGGGATCAAACCTGTGTCTCTTATGTTTCCTGCACTGGCAGATGGGCTCGTTACCATTAGTACCACCTGGGAAGCTGTATTTGTAGAATGGTGTCAGACACCAATCTGAGGTGGTGACTGTGTTTACTCTAGTTGATCAGTTTGCTTCCAGAAACAGGGCATCAAGACATCTGGGGGGAATAGAGTAAACATGCTTTCCCCAGATTTGCATTTATGCATATTTTCTTTAAGGAATAAAACTGGGAATTTTCTCTGAGCACAGGCAGCAATTGACAATGGGAAAATAGGTGGCCCATGAGTTTTGTTAAATTTATAGAAAATCCAGCATGGAGGTAAAAACTGCTGAGATAAACCAGAACAGAGGCTTTAAACACTGTGAGAGAATGGATATTACCTAGTTTTATTAGGGACTCCAGTTCATGTTATAAAATTCAACTTTAGTTTTTTTGGGGGGATTAAATTTCTGAAAGCTAAATGAAATCAGAAGACAGATTTTGGTTCTCACTTTTCAAAGAAACTGAAGATACACAATAAAGGATGATGTATATTTATAGTTAAACTGGATAAATATTGAGTTATTGACTAAACTCACCTGCATAACTTATATATCAAATTAATGAACCAGCATTTAAGTCTGAGGTAACTTTTTAGGAGATTAATTTGCTTCTGATTAATATAGGGGAAAAAAACTATAGAGTATAGCTTTGAAATTAAATTTCTGAACACAAAGGGATTTCTGAACACAAAGACAGTTGATCCTATTTCCATATGTATTTTTCTTTTACTTCACTTTAAATTCACTAATTTTTTATATTCATATAGATAAGAACAGATAAAATGGAGGAAAATAAGGAAAAATGCTTTGATAATTTTATTCTAAAAATAAAGTTTAAAAATGCTCAAAAGAATGAGATAAAAGTCAGACCAATTTCAATAACACAGAAATCAAAGTTTGTGCTGTTTCTGCTTCTTTTGGCAAAATACAGTGTTTCGTGAACTTGATTTTTATAGTTATTAAAAAGAAATAAAAGTGTGTATACTTAGTACCTCTAAGGTCTCTTTCAGAACTCATGTCTTATAATTCTATGAAACTCGAGCTTGACATTAATTTTTATTTTTTACAAAGCAAAGAAAAGAGATGTGGTATTTCCTAACTGGCTACAAGTAAAAATTTTATAGAATCATGCACTTACCACAAGACCATCTTGATTTTCATTGAGCTCAGAAAGTTTGGAACTGGATTTCTGACGTTTAGGTTTACCCCTTTCTCCAATATAACCAGAAGTATTTTCATATAATTTTTCCACTTCACAAGCATTCAACATACATTCATCAAGACTGCTGAAGCCAGAAGGAATATTTTCTTTGTTGAGAAGTCCCCTTGAATTGAAAAAAAATTAGCTTCATTTTACTTTAAAAGGCAAAAAGGACGTTTTAATGACACTGCATCATGAAGAAAGAAGAGTGCCTAGAAATTCCATGTTTCATCTTTTATAAAAATCTAAGCAGAGTGCTACTCCTGAGACCACTTGGTGCCAAATGTATCAGATTAAAAGAGAAATTATTCCTAAAGGCAAACTGGCGAGGGCTGTGTTTCTACCAATGAAAAGCTTTTGCATTTGTACCGAAAGTAATCTGTATTCAAAACCAGGGGAATTGTGCAAACTTGCAAAGACATTTTCCATTATTCATAGGTTTTATATACATACATACACACACATACATGGATCTTATAAATTAATATAATATATTAAGAAAAATCTGAAAAGGAAATACATCTTTTTCTCCAGAATGGGACACTGATTTTCTCCAATTGAGAAAGACATTTTATCACGGTATAAATGCATTAATACCTAAATCTGACTATATTAGATGATCCTGGTAAAAATGATGTAACAAGAACTATGGAATACAGAAAAAGCATTTCAACTGAAATATGGATTTGTTACTTCCCAGTACCAGTTTCTGAATGTACGCTTATCACTAGAGTTCCTTCATGACTTAGTTATATAAGTTTTAATTGCAGAATTTAATTCGTTAATGCTCTTGAAATGCTTCCCTTAAGCTTTTAACATTCTCTTTTAAGAGGTTTTTCATGAAATTAAAGTACTTGGCGAAATGTTTGTCTTTTACTACATCACAGAACAAATTAAACCATCAGTGCAGTACCATTTCAGAGAAGGCAACGGCACCCCACTCCAGTACTCTTGCCTGGAAAAATCCCATGGGTGGAGGGGCCTGGTGGGCTGCAGTCCATGGGGTTGCAAAGAGTTGGACACAACTGAGCGACTTCACTTATCGCTTTTCACTTTCATGCACTGGAGAAGAAAATGGCCTGGAGAATCCCAGGGACGGCGAAGCCTGGTGGGCTGCCATCTATGGGGTCGCACAGAGTCGGACACAATTGAAGCAACTTAGCAGCAGCAGCACCAGCAGCAGCAGCACCATTTGGTCAGGTACAAGTGAATGAGACTTACTCTCTGTCATGGTGCGACCTTAAAGGTACTTCCCTGCAACTAGAGATTACCATACTAAATGAAGTTAAGTCAGAAGAGAAAGACAGATACCACATGATATCACGTACATGTGGAATCTACAATATAGCACCAATGAACCTAACTACAAAACAGAAGGAGAATAATGGACATAGAAGGCAGATTGGTGGTTGCCAAGGGGACGGGAGGGAGGGGTGGAGTGGGAGTTAGGGGCTGGCAGGCGCAAGCTGTCGCATATAGGATGGATGAACAACAAGTCCCACTGTATACACTGGCAACTACATTCGATATCCTGGGATAAAGCATAATGGAAAAGAATATAAAAGCGAATGTATATATGTGTGTAACTGAATCACTTTGCTGTACAGCAGAAATTAATAC
This sequence comes from Oreotragus oreotragus, assembly GCA_006410675.1. Lineage (NCBI taxonomy): Eukaryota > Metazoa > Chordata > Mammalia > Artiodactyla > Bovidae > Oreotragus > Oreotragus oreotragus. Next base: position 76,659 of record SJYX01019039.1, on the reverse strand, counting down.
ACTGTAAATCAACTACAATTCAATTTAAAAAATATATAAAGATAACTCCTAACCACCTGAAACTGTATTTGAAATAAGTGAGCTCCAAAGCGTAAAAATAAATGATTTGACTATCAATCATATCCCCAAATGAAACAGAGTAAATTAAATATTTATTCTGTAATTTAAATTCATATCTTGTCTTAGGCTATCATGGAGGCAAAATTATAAATTAAATATTGTCATAATATTTTTACCATTACACTATCTTGGTGATTTTTAATACTCCATATTTAATCTAGCCTTATTTTATACCTTTAATGTACAAATATGTACATTTAGTAAAATTATATAAAAGATGTATGTACATTTATAAGAAATATTCCAAGTATAAAATAAATGAACACACGAGGAAAAGTTGCTAGGGACTAACATGCAGGCACATATACAAACACTCTTAAATCTCTCTCAAGTTCACAATGAGTTTACTGTAATATTTATAATATCTAACTATGTCTCTTTCTTTGTTTTTGTATTTTCTTAATTCCTGGGGTATAAGTCCAATTATAATTTTTTAATGGAGGAATTTTTAGGTTTGAAGCTGTGGGAGTTGGTGATGGACAGGGAAGCCTGGCATGCTGCAGTCCATGGGGTCACAAAGAGTCAGACACAACTGAGGTACTGAACTGAGCTGAAGGACTAAACTGTGTCCCCCCACCTCCCCAGTTCATATGAGGAAGCCCTACCTGCCAGTGCGACAGGGCCTCTNAGTTGGTGATGGACAGGGAAGCCTGGCATGCTGCAGTCCATGGGGTCACAAAGAGTCAGACACAACTGAGGTACTGAACTGAGCTGAAGGACTAAACTGTGTCCCCCCACCTCCCCAGTTCATATGAGGAAGCCCTACCTGCCAGTGCGACAGGGCCTCTGAGGAGGTAATTAAGGCTGCATGAGGTCATGACGGTGGGCACTTAATCCAAGAGGACAGGCGTCCTTATAAGAAGAGGCAGACACCGGAGAGCAGAGAGGAAAGGCCGTGTGAGGACATGCACTGAGCAGGCACCGGCAGCGAGGCAGCGAGGCCTCAACAAGCACCCACCCTGTCAGCACCTTGATCTCGGACTTCGACCTCTCTGAACTGTGAGAAAATGCACTCCTGTTGTTTAAGTCTGTGGTACTTTGTTATGGCAGCTTGGGCAGATTAATACAAAAGCTAAAAATTATTTTTAGAAACTAAAGGACCAAGTTTATTTTCTAATCTTTTTGAATAGTGAATGAATGACTGGAATAAACCCTGTTCAAATAAATATTCCCAAATCTAGTTGTGCAGTTGTGCTTAGGTGGAAATCCTGCTGTCCTCAAAGGATGCTCTTTGCTCTTGTGTGAGTTGGTCCCTGGGCAACGCTGAGGAGCACAGGAGCACAATCCTTCCAGTAATATCCCGACTCTCACAGCTGCCGTCACCGCAATTTAATCTGAACTTAGATCCTGGTGGCCTCTCACTCTCCACATCTCAGGTTTTCTTTTTTCAGAGTTTCCTCCTTCCCCTACATGCATGCATATGTAATGTTCTGGCAATACTAAACTTTTTAATATTCTAAGATAGCACGATTTTTAGTTTGCAGTAGGAATTTAATACCATATTTATATAATAAAAATGGGTATAATTTTTTAGTTCATTGTGTTTTAGAAAATTGAAATCACTTTCAATAGCCATGCTATACTTTTTAAAAAATATTTATTACAAAACTTTCAAACATAGAAAAATACAGGGACTACCACCATGAACTTCCCTATATCCACCACCAAGATTCAACAATATTTTCATGCTCCTGGCAGATGGTCAATTTTTAAATGAGAATTAAATTGAGCTCTCTCACATAATGAATATATTCCTTAAACTTTTACATTTCTAGTGTAATAAATAATAATATAAGCCTGATCATGTTTCCTTATGAACTGAGACAAATAAGAAATCATGTACATTAAAGTATTTCTAGTCTGTCTTCTGCATTGCTTATTTTAAAAAATGTCATAATGGGATTGGTACAGACTTTTTTTGACTCTCCAACCTCACCCTGAAACATGGGGATATTTTCCTAAATGGTTGCAGGCAAAATAACATATCATGGATTTTTCAAAACGTTTTAAAACCATTCCACAGGGCTAATAGTTTTGAATAGAAGATAGTGAAGTGTAGCTTTAATTCTTCCTAAATTTTTAAGCAAAACTTGACAGAAATCTTAGATAACAAATCAATTATGTATAAGCGAACATTGAGAAAAACATAACTTGCTATAGATTATTGTAATGATTCTTAACATTTTCAAATCTGATACCATGTAAGTGCATCTCTTGGGACATACTGAAGAGGCCCTTGGGTGGGGGGCAAAAGTGGCAGAGCTAGAGCTCTGAGAGAGAGGGCCTTGTTCCTCCAAAGCCGTGGAGAGGTGAGAGCAGACATTCGGTACTGGCCGAACGCTAAAGGAGAAGGACTCTCAAGACATGATAGTGACCAGGGTGACAGGTTAGGAGGGGCCTTATGACCAGGAGGGTGAGGCTAACAAGGAGCATGGAAAGGGGACTTCTGATCGCCCAGACCACATACTAAGGAAATGAATGAGGTCAGACTGTAAGTTTCTTCTGCCATAAACAGTCTGCACGCCAAGATTCTCTCACTGAATATACAGTTGACCATGATGAGTGAGAAGGATGAACAATAAAGGAACTCCAGAGGAGGAAAATGGAGAAGGCAATGGCACCCCACTCCCGTGCTCTTGCCTGGAAAATCCATGGACGGAGGAGCCTGGTGGGCTGTAGTCCATGGGGTCGCTATGAGTCGGATACGACTGAGCAACTTCACTTTCATGCATTGGAGAAGAAATGGCAACCCATTCCAGTGTTCTTTCCTGGAGAATCCCAGGGACAGGGGAGCCTGCCTGATGGGCTGCAGTCTCTGGGGTCGCACAGAGTCAGACACGACTGAAGCAACTTAGCAGCAGAAGAGGAAAAAGCTAGAGCTTCATGGACACCTCTTCAGATTGTCAGGGGAAGCACACTGACTGAAGCCGCCCACCCTGGCCAGGCACCATAGTAACCATTTGCATGAGTTGTTTTACGACAAGAGGTCCTGGTAAGGAACACAGAACTAATAAGCCACCACCAACTGGAAGAGTTCAGGAAAGGTCAAAAGGAGACACCACATGTCCGACCACCTCCCAGAGTCCTTCTCTCTGGCGTCCATCTTGGCTGAACAAGGCTTGCACCACCAGGAAGGACTCTGAGTCAGAATGATTGGCTAAAGACAACCCGGAAACTAATCCCATTACCATAAAACCCGAGACTGCGAGCTGAGCCACATGGCGGAGCTGTTCTCCTGGGTTCCCTTACCCTACTGCTCTCCACCCGGGTGCCCTTTTCCAATAAAGTCTCTTGCTTTGTCAGCACATGTGTCTACTCAGACAATTCACTTCCGAGTGTTAGACAAGAGCCTGGTTTTGGGCTCTGGAAGGGGTCCCCCTTCCTGCAACAAGATGGTTAGTCAGTCTCTGCCATTCTCCATCTCCTTTTGTTCCCTTGATGTTGACAGTGGAGAGCAATAAAGGTAACTTCTATGAAAACATCCTCAGATGTGGGAAACTGTATTTGAATTCTGCAGGAGTGGTTATGCTCTGCTTCATATTTCTCTCCCTGTCTAGCACCCTGTTCACTTTTGACTTTACCCCTGCCATGATCCTCCCTGGTCCACCCAATGCACCTGCCACCACCAGGACTATCGCCCAGCTTTGTGTTAACATCTCATTTCTGTCCCAACAACAAGGGTGGAAAGCATGATGTCGTGACACACTAAGGATTTTAAAAATGCAGTGCTTTTGCATACAGTGTGGCAAAAAATAAAGCAGAGACTAAGATCAATGTTAAATGAACAACTGGTGCTTGCTGAATAACACAATATAGGTGAGGTGAGGTGAAGTCGCTCAGTCGTGTTCGACTCTTTGCAACCCCGTGGACTGTAACCTACTAGGCTTCTCTGTCCATGGGATTCTCCAGGCAAGAGTACTGGAGTGGATTGCCATTTCCTTCTCCAGGGGATCTTCCCAACCCAGGGATTCAACCCGGGTCTCCTGCATTGGAGGCAAGCGCTTTAACCTCTGAGCCACCAGGGAAGACAGGCAGTATACAAACTAATTATATACCTAAACATTTTCTATAAAGCTTACTCAGTAACTAATTTTAAATGTAAGTATGTCCTATATTATAATTTTCCTATTTTCTAAAAGGAAATGTTATAGCACCCCCTCCTACCTACCAGCTCCAAAACAAATGTTTTCAAAAAAGTGTTGCTTATTATCACATGAAAAATCAGTGGGTTATATAACTGATACTTTTTCATTTTTAAAATTATATTTGCTAAAATAGCTCTTAAATATCTCAATAATGTGCATGTGCAGCGTATAATTTACTTGTACTATTTATATCTTTCTTTAAGCAAAGATAAGTTTCTTTTTCCCCATAAACATTTTGACATAGATTATGAGTCTAGGTGAAAAAGAATGTGGGGAACTAGGGTTTGGTTTAGTCTTTGACATTTAATAAGAAATACAAAATAACTTTATAGAAACTAAATGATACAGTAGGCAAAACTTTCAGGAAAAATAAGAGAATATAGTCTATTATATATAAATTTATTTTAATTTAAATCATGATTATTCAATAACCCGAATGGTAATTATTCATTTGTATTTTATCAAATCTTTTAATGGAGAAAAGAGTTTATTGTAATACTCTTCTTGAAATTCATGCTAAGAGAATGCTTTAAATGAGCCATTGTAATAATAAAGAACTCAAGCATTTCCTCTTTTGTTAGACTTGAGCTCAGCCTTTCTTATACTAAAACATAATCAACTGTCAGAGCATTCCAGTGATGTTCTGGTATTTAACCAGGTCACTATAAGTAGGGGAATCTGCTGGCTCATAAGAAAATCTAACAGCAAGCTGAATCTTGTCTAACAAGGAAAAAATCCACCTCTAGACAGGCATCTGGCAATTTTCTCCTCCAATGGTGCAGGATCCTTCTAAATAAGATATGGATGAGAAAGCCATGAGATGTATTAAATCAGAGGTAGCTTCCCATCACATACAAAACATACAGATGAAAATGAAATATTTATTCAATCACGTGTGAATTTCCAAATGTTAACTAAGCTTAGAAGAAGAAGGGTCAAAAGGAAAACTTTTAAAGTTTTAACCTGAATACTGAAATGAGAGTGCTATAACAATCATGAATTCGGACATGTATCGTATATTTTTAAAAGAAGAGAGCAAATGTAAACAAGAGTATCAATGCCAACTCACACATCTCTGCTGTGTCGAATTTCATCCTGCTCCTTAGCCTGGCGGCGTCGCTGTTTGGTGGATGTGGAGGAAGATGATGATGCCCCAGATTCCGAGTCCTCTGAACTTTGGCCTCCAGAGCTATTAACATCAAAAAGATGTTGTTCTACAGCTGACCGGATGGTTCTTTCTAAGAGCCTGGTTTAAAAAAAATCAATAACTGTGTTTAAAAATATGGTCCCATACATAGAGAACAGACTGGTAGCTGCCAAGCGGGGAGGAGGTTGGGGGAGGGATGGACTGGGAGGTTGGGGTTAACAGATACAAGCTTTAAAATACAGAATGGATTAACAACAAGGTCCTACTGTATAGCACAGAGAACTATATTCAGTATCCTATGATAAACCATAGTGGAAAAGAATATTTAAAAAATAATGAATCACTTTCCTGTACAATCATAAATTAATAAAACATTGTAAATCAACTATTCTTCAATAAAAAGTCCCCATAATATTGGAAATATCAGCATTTCCCATGGAATATCTGCTACCACTTCATGAGCAAAGACAGTATGAGGAATTAATCCTCCAATATTTGCACTGTGAATGAGAAACAAAACTAAATGGAACATATTCCACGAATCAGATAATTGTGTTTTCCATCTTTGTGGGTCCAGATTTACTGAAATGCTCACAACAGATCCAGCAACAATTATAGGAGGCATTCAGGAAATAAGGATCATTTAACACAAGGCAGAATGAGGAAAGATTTTTTTTCCTCAAGGAATAATAATGAACCTATTCTTACAAAGATAAGTATCTTCCAGATTTCATACCGGTTCTGCAGGGGAAGACAGTATGACTTACAAAGCAAATTGGCACAAATAATTTTATGATTCCTACTATTTGAATCTCTTGAAGATAAAATTACATAGAAAATAATGCTATTAAAAAAGAACAACTCACCAGAGCAATTACTTTTAATAACAGAAGGGTAAAACTTTCTGAATCTCTATTCAGTTAAATTGTGATATAAATGATAGAAACTGTATTCATACAAACATCCCAATATGATTGAAAATGTATTCGTGCAAACATCCCAATATATACTACTGAAGAGAGAAGGACAGATTTATTTTATTCAACCTGAAGAAAACAGGTAAGCACAGGGGCTGACAAAAGTGATAATAAGACAGATAAGGTATCATTTTTAAAGCTATATAGTCTTGCAATGTGTCTAAACTCTTATCACTTCATTATTTAATTCTGAATAAGCAGGCATGAAGAATTCTAAACGGACAGTCCTCAAAGCGTGTTTTCCTTCACTTGAAAAAAGAATCACATGCAAACTCAACAAACTATTGAGTTGGACTTGTTGCCAATCACTAATTTGCTTCCTTTTCTGTGTCCATTAAATATGCATATAGTTTTTGTATATACACCTCAATAAAGCTGTTAAAATAAAAAAATTTTTTTAAATGGTCAGACTGAGAAATACATTTAGTTAAATGAGTTTTGAAAATTTAACAATTTAAGAACTTTAAAATTTTCCAAAGGTAGTTTTATAATAGACGTATAGTAATTTCATTAAAACTATTTTAAGACAATGGGCAAGTGTAGTCTGACTTGGGCATAAGAACTTTAATATCTTGAATTCCACATCCCAACAATTTGACATGACCTAATAGTGGTACCTTGGAATCTAAATAAATTAATATATATACACATACCAAACCCACACTTTTTCCAAACACTATGCAAGTCACAGAAGAAGTAAAAGTTGTTAGGAAACAAACAGGCAAGAATACGTCTGTCTTGGCATAACTCTAGAATCTCTTTAAAATTCATAAAGATAAGAGAGATCAAATCTGCCCTCTGCTTCCTTGTCTAATAAGGAGGAGAAAAAAATCTCAGATCATCCAGGCAAGAATACTGCTGTGGATAACTACTCCCTTCTCCAGGGGATCTTCCCATTCTTGGGATCAAACCCTGGTTTCCTGCACTGGAGGCAGATTCTTTACCATCTGAGCCACCAGGGAAGCCCTATTAAGTCCAAATTTATACTAATTAGTGCTTCTTCTAATTCTTTTCTCTTCCTCCTTATCATACCACCTGATATCACACCACTCCTCCTCCCCCGGATCTTTGCTGATGAAGATGCTCCAAATGGCCTACTCAGGCCCCAGCAGTGTCAGATAGCTGAAGCACAGTGAACAATGTGGTCAGAGTAGTAGGTGGGGGTAGATAACTGGAATTCAGATTTTCACGACTAGTGGAATTAAAGTGGAATTAAGTGTGACTAGTAGAATTAAAAGGAAAAAGACATGCAATGGACGTAATTATTAGTAGCAGAGCACTGCCACTGCCCAGAGGAAAAAGGACTTGTTTGCCATCACTAACTTCCTTCCTTTTCTGTGTTCTATCAGCCTGGGCAGTCCCCAACACAGTGCCCAAGGCTTATTTAACCTCAGACACCTAACACTATGCTTAGTGTATTGCAGGTGGTCAATAAATGGAGCCTGATTAAAACAAATGAAGGAAGAAGTAAAATATATGTTCATACCTTCACCTTTAGTGGCAAGACACTTCTTAAATCACAAAGACTGCTTTGCACATATTAACTGACTAACATTATTTTGACTGAAATAAACAGAAAATCTCAGATGTTCACATGGCCAAGCTCTCTCCAGTCCCACGCCCACACAGAAACTCAAATAGGAGCATTTCTTATTTAGTCTTTTGCTCTGGGTAGTCAAAAAAATGATCATTGGTTAGGTACTGTATTAATCTTTCAATGCAGCACACCATTAGAATAGCTTTTTTGTTTTGTTTTGTTACTGCTTAGTAAGTGAAAGGAGGGGAAAAAAGCCCAATCTGGACCACTTACTCTCCAGTTGTTGACACACTGCTGACTTGGGATACGTGGGCACTGCTGAAAAAGAAGCAAAAGAAAGGAAGTCAGATTAGGCAGAGGACCAGAGCCTGTGAACCAAACATATGAGGGGATCCTGGGCTGAAAGTATTAGCCAGGCCCTGAGCAACCCTCATGTGACATTTTATCACCCACTGACAGATGCTGGTTTCTCCTGTCTCTAGATCAGAAATGGCCCTGGGTGGTTAGTTCCAAACAGCACTTTTTTCTCCATTTTAAGTTGTCCATGACAGATGGCTTCAAAAGTGATCTCGGAAAAACCATCTCTACCTCTCAGACTACTGCCACGGTCCGAAGTCCAGGGTCTTCTCATTTTCCTGAATGTTAATTGCGGCTGACTGCTTTTCTGTTTCTAGCTCCCCCAGCCCAAGTCCATCTCTCCTGCCCGTTCCCTTCAGACCTACAGACAGGAGCATCTTCTTAAAACTGCTCTAAACACTGGGCAGGGGGGGTGGCAGGGCAGAGAGCGGGGAACAAACACTGTTCTCCAGGACTCTGCCTGAGCCACCTCTGCTGCTGAGTTCCTCACGATGGAAGAACACCTCGAGCTCCCTAACGTCGCATCTTAATGCCTAATTTATAGCCCTTCTATAGAGCATTTGTAAACCTCCCCAATTTTCTCATTTTCTCCAAATCCTGAATTCTTTGAAAATACTGAAAAGTAGTAAAAGAAAAAAAAAAAAAGTCAATATAAAATGGAACAGTGAAATGATAGAATACGGATCTGTACCTTAGCACAGTGAGGGTGCAGGCTGGTGGCTGTTCTAACTGCACCAGAGGCAGTACTTTCTCACAACTCGAGCTCCCTAACGTCGCATCTTAATGCCTAATTTATAGCCCTTCTATAGAGCATTTGTAAACCTCCTCAATTTTCTCATTTTCTCCAAATCCTGAATTCTTTGAAAGTACTGAAAAGTAGTAAAAGAAAAAAAAAAAGTCAATATAAAATGGAACAGTGAAATGATAGAATACGGATTTGTACCTTAGCACAGTGAGGGTGCAGGCTGGTGGCTGTTCTAACTGCACCAGAGGCAGTACTTTCTCACATTCTGCCCTGCAGTGCTTAGTTGTAAATCAAGATTCAAAAGTATCAGATTAAAAAAATATCTTTTGTGCATGCCAAACTACCATTTTGCCTAACAAATCTAATAGTTCTCCCACTTTCAATTCCCTCTTTGTAAAAGACACCTGAAGAGAATCAAACTGCTAATAGCAAGATCAATATTCATGGCTGCCTTTCAATCATTCCAGGCATTATTTATACTGCAGAATTTTCAGCATATGAATGTGCTGCTTCTTCCATATACGTCTCATCTCTTTCCATTAAGAATCTAAGTGCCTCAAGGGACTCTATAACATTTCTCATTTTCTGTCATGACACTATGTACCACCAGCAGCATACCCAATACAGTAGTCATTATCCTAGAGGTAATCAACAGACACTCACTCTTCAGCCTTAGATAATCCCTTTAGCTAAAGCTGTAGCTCTTTGTCATGGCCACAGACCATAGCCAAATCCCAGAAAACCTGCACAAAAAAAGCTATCGTGTAGTTAGGAGAAACTTATGAGAAGAATCTTCGTTAATAAATGAATGAATGAACAAACATACCCTAATGATTACTGAGTGCTCACTGTGTTTCAGACATTGTGCTAAGTATTGTTTACACAGCTTTTCTCATTTACTGTTTACAAGAACCCCATGAAGTAGGTAGGTACAGTTGTTTTCTTTTCCCTGTTTTCAAATGAAGAGGTTAGAGAGGTTAAGTAACTCATTCACAGTCACAGAGTCAAGAAGTAGATGAGCTGGAATTTGAACCATAAGAGTTTTAGCTTAAGAGTCTAAGCTCCTAATCACTACACTAGATGTTCAATCCATCCTTCACTAGAAGAAACACTCACTAGAGCCATCTTCACTTTGCTTTTAATTACGATTTCTGTCTCACAATGTCTGCTATTCACAGAGGTTTCCAGGTTACATAACCAATAATAAATCCTTTGCTGCTCTCTGTCCTCAGCTGGAACGGGCAGTCCTGACTTTTGATGCTTTGTGGCTCACCCTCTGTAAATTAAACACTGTATAATTTACTCCTGTACTTCACTTCTCATGCAGTTACGCAATCTTGCTTTTGGGAGCAGTGGCCAATGTGAATAATGACTCTGGGAGAACCTAGAGGAGGGAAAAGAATATAGATTTGCTAAGATACTAAAAACATGACAAAGACATGTAAGTGCAGGCAGCCAATCAGTCAGCCATGCCATCTCAGAAGGAAGATACATTTCCTCTCCTTCCTTCTATACACTGTTGATCGGATCTTTTTGCTTATTTAAGCACACAATGGTATTTTTATATTCCTTTTTGGTGAGCAGGAAGGGGAAGATGAAAAATTGTAGGGAAGAAACAGAGACAGGAATGACAACAAACGGGACCAGGTTCTGAGATTCATAACTCTCTGAGTAGGTGCTTCTCAAACTCTAACGGGCATCAGCATCACCTGGGATCCTGTTCACACACAGGTTCTGATTTAGTAAGCCTAGGTGGAGGCAAGGTGAAGCTGGGATTTTGCATTTTTAACAAATTCCCCAGTGATCATGATGCTGTTGATTTGTGGAAGATATTGATTAGCAAGGTTCCAGATCCTTGCAACTAAAATTCATTAAAACTTCAATGATCTAGATATCACAACCACTATTTTTTAATTAAAAAAATTTTTTTTACTGGAGGATAATTGCTTTACAGAATTTTGCTGTTTTCTGGCAAACCTCAACATGAATCATCCATAGGTATATATACAGGCTTTTGAAACTCCCTCCCCATCTCACCCCCCTAGGTTGATACAGTGCCCCTGTTTCAGTTTCCTGAGCCATACAGCAAATTCCCGTTGGTTATCTATTTTACACATGGTAATGTATTTTTAAACATTCTAACTGCTTTAGATATGATTTGGAAAACTTATTCTGTTAATAAAAGGCCATACATCAAAATTTTCCTCAGAGCTTAAAGAAAAATGACCAGACCGTCGAAATCAGTTTTAAAGAGCCTTTCTCAGGATGCAAAATAAATTAATAAATCAATAATGACTTAGTAATTAAATCATATTGATTTTTGTTAATATACTTCTCTTAGGTCAAATTTATAAAAGTTTATATTTTTGTGTTTCTGTAATGGGCCTTTGGAATTTTTGATATTACTTAACGTGTCCATACTTCCAGGCTTTTTTAAAACAGAATTTTTCTAAAGAAAGTATTCTGAAAAGAGAATGTTTTCCACTGGGAATCAGAAAAGAGAGGTTCCGGTCGTAAATCTGTAGTTAATTATTGGCAATCATAGTCAGATTATTGGTTAGCTTGGCTGCTTTTGGGATGGTTTCTTCATACAGAAAATGAAAGCCTTGGCTAGTGATCTCTGTTATTTTCTTTGAGCTATAAAAGTTAATAAGACGATCTCAGTTTACAGTTTATTGCCCCAAAGTCTAAAACATTACAAAAGGTTATAACTGCATATTTAGTTTTATGACAGTGTCAGTCACAGTTAAGGTTTATCAGATTCCAAAATGGCTTTGGTCAGGTATCCAATCACGTCTACAGTTTCTGTGGGATATGCTTAACAAGTTATGAAGAGCAAGATTTCTAAGAATATTAATGTCAGAAATAGGGACTGCTTTCATTGTTATAATTGGCTCATGAGGTAATTTTAAGACACTAATAAAAAGGCAATAAGCAAATAAGCTAAAGTGAAAGACTTCCATCTACATGCAGCTTGTTTATCTCCTGCAGAGAGCTAAGAATAATGAATTTTTTTCAGAGCCCTTGACTGATTTGCTAAGAAAATCTTTTATTTATGCAATGTAAATACCTGAATATGGAAGAGTTCATTTCCTAATGTTGATGAAGGAATTATTCAGAACTAAAAAAATAAGCACATGTGCAAATACAGCATTATGGTCAATTTCATTACCCAAGTCTACTTAAGTGATAATGCAAGTCAAAGTTCTCCTAGTACGGTCATTCAAAACAGATAGTAAGTTTACTCTGAAATATATTCTACGACATAGTTAAATATATTTATTCTTTATTTCTATTAGCAAGACATTCTTGAGAAATGATTATACTCAGCAATATTAGTGTATGAAATTTACATGTGATAAGATGCACAGCACACTTGTTGACAAGTGATTCATTAATTAGATCTCTTAACTTGAAATAAAGAAAACTTCCAAGTCTACTGAAACCAGACATCTTGAACAAGCATGTGGTCTCTTACTGTCTGTTCTTTAACTTCACCATGTTCTCTTTTCTAGGGTGTGTAAAATCCTGCCCATAAAATAGTGTTTTAATAGGGACCATCAGGTCTAACAGAATTATCCTTTTCCTCTAGAAGATAATACTTACATTCTCTCAATTTTTTTTAATGAGTAAGAATTTAAAAGACAATTATGTGATGTCTGTTTCAACTTAAGGATGAAGATCCTGTAACCAGTCATCAAAATAAAATGAAACTGTTAATTTGCTTATTTAACAGAATACAGTAGTTTTAGTATCATCTGAAAATACTAAAAGTTGATACACAGTATCAACATCATAAGATAATTACAGCATTATTTCCTCGTAACTGTATAATGGATTTCTAAATTATTTCCATGATTTTAATTAAATTTTCTACAGTGTCTTACATTAAAACAAACACACTCAATCCTCAATATTAATTCCCTTTGCTTTAACTTTTTGTTATGATTATCATATGCAAAAATTTAAAGGAGCATTTATAGATATTTAGATTTGACAAAAATCACATCAGTATTTTGTGTTACAGGAGTTTTTAAAAGCCTCATTTAAAAAAATTATATACTGTGCATACAGTACAGAATATAAGCTGAAAACATACTACTGAGTCACTGGATGTGACTCGAGAAAAGGAAAATATTTATCCTCACATATTTTTTATGGAAACACATACAACCTATTCCTTTAAATTTTAGGGCTGATTTGAAGGAAAAAATTATTCTTCAATTTTTGACTCTCTATTAAGTATTTTCTAATATTAAACAGAGCCAATCAAAATGTCAAAATACCTTTTGTACAGCTTCTGCCAGGCCCTAAATATTGGGGTTTTCCATTTTATATATTTAGCATGTTTTGTATAAAAAGAAATTAAGAGTCTTTTCTTTTTTTAGTTTATAGACTAAAGTCTTTATAAAGCAAAATTAAGAAATGAAAAGAGAAGTCACTATATATTCTATACCCATTTACAGATGAGGAAATTGACATTCCAAGAGGTTCAGTACCTCACTCAACTTTACACAGCTCTGATTCCACCTCATGTAATGGGCTTTAGACATGTCCTTAATAAGAACATAACCCTTAGTCTCAAATAATGCTACTATTCACATAAATCTGTGACTACACATCTATTTATTTTCTTAGAGTTAAAAGAGACTACTAAAAGTACTTTTTGGATTCGTGTGGCAATTTTCTTCTCAAAATTTATGCATTCCAGAAAACTTTTAATTTCATCTATTTTCATGTTTATTAGCATAAAATGGCATGAAGTATTCCACAGTCTTTCAAAAACTACCATATCCCTCACAGCAAACTTCATTTCTGATTACTAGTATTGCTCAGTTTTCTTTTTTCCACGTTTACCAGAGGTTTTCTATTTTATTATTTTCATTTTTATCTTTACTCTCAAAGAACAAGTTCCTGATTCAAGCTTCAGTTCTGCTTTTTTTGTTTTCTTTTATTATTATTAAATCCTTTCAGGTTTCCAAGAGGTTGCTTTTCTTCCTTTTTACAACTTCTTATTCTGAAGGTGTAGCTGCTCATTTATTTTCAACCTTTTTAAGAAGGTACCTCTTAAAAAGAGCTTAGATCTCATTCCACAGATTTGATATGTACATTTCCCCTTTTTTTTTCAAGCAGTTTGTACGTAACATTTTTATTTCCTATTGGAAATTCTTCTTCCCTTTGGAGAGTTTTCATGGGTTGATTGGAAACTTTTTGTTATTAATTACACTGTGGTTAGAAGATATGACTGCTAGTATTTCTACTTTTCAAGAATCTTTAGAGATAGCTGAGTAATTTCTTAGGAAGCAGCAGAAATGCCTAAGCCCTATTTGTAGGTTGCAAAGTTTAGTGAATGTGATGCTCTCTTATTTTAGATCTTACTAATTTTATTGAATTCTCAGTGCTATGTTATCAATTTTGTTTGTTATAGACATATAGTGGTATAAGTTTGATACTTCAAATGTGTTTGCATGTTTATCGCTGTTAAGAGTTTAACTTTATATGACTTACCACAATATTGTAATTAGACTCCAATTAAAATAAATTAAAAAAGTAAAAAAATTATATGATGATGCAAAGTTATTTTATACATACTTATTATTTATAACCTTTATATTTTTAGTATGAATTTTACCCAGTAAAGTCAGTCTAGGTTTGTCCTATTTAATGCATTTGGCTTTAAACTCTAGTTGTTTTGATAGTGATACTGCTGTTTTCTTTCTGTTCATATTTATCAAATAAATCCTATATTATTAATGTTTCTGCACTATTTTGTTTTAGGTATAACTCTTTTGAACAAAACATAGTTCAAGTAGTCATTAAAAAATAGCATTTTTAGCTATTATCAAAGCATTTAATATACTTACACAGTTGTAACTGAAATATTTGTTACATTTTGATTTATGTTTTATAATTTTGGAGCTCTCTTTTCCTTTAATTTCTGTCTCTGCTCTTCTGAGGTGACTGGGGATATAGGAGTCCTATGCACATTTCTAGTTGTTGTCTCTCTTACCCACACATCTATAACTATCAAAACTGAAACAAAAACCCAAACAACACTCAACCAGAAAAGCCCCTACAACTCCTGACCCCTGCTTCTACTCTCTGACCTTCCATGCAAGAAATTGAGAATTTCATCACGGTCTTTGGTCCTCCACTAATGATTACAATCAGGTTTCTACTTCTTAATTAAAAAATAGTTTTTTTAGATTCACCTCACATTTAGCTAGGTATATAATAAATAATAAAATGTCTCTTCTTTAGTCATGCCCAACTCTAATTTACAATCCCATGGACTGTATAGACTGCCAGGCTCCTCTGTTCATGAGATTTCCCAGACAAGAATACTGGATTGGATTGCCATTCCCTTCTCCAGGGGATCCTCCCGAACCAGGAATTGAACCTGGGTCTCCTGCATTGCAGGCAGATTCTTTACCAGCTGAGCCATCAGGGAAGCTGGTAACTGGGTATATATTGACACTGATTTCCACTTCTATTAATAGAAGTATGCGTACTTCTCACGGGTTCGATCCCTGGGTCAGGAAGATCCCCTGGAGAAGTAAATGGCAACCAACTCCAGTATTCTTGCCTGGGAAATTCCATGGGCAGAGGAGCCTGGAGGGCTACAGTCTATGGGGTTGTGAAGAGTCAGATATTGCTGAGCTTGAACAGATATACTTCTAATAATAGAAGTATATATTAACTTCTATCTCTATTAGTACGGTTTCCTTCTTAGAATCATAATTTTCAGGTTGGCTTTCCAATCTCTGATTTTCATATCTAACATAATTTCTCTCATAGTTTTTTTTTTTTTATTGCCTGGGAAATTCCATGGGCAGAGGAGCCTGGAGGGCTACAGTCTATGGGGTTGTGAAGAGTCAGATATTGCTGAGCTTGAACAGATATACTTCTAATAATAGAAGTATATATTAACTTCTATCTCTATTAGTACGGTTTCCTTCTTAGAATCATAATTTTCAGGTTGGCTTTCCAATCTCTGATTTTCATATCTAACATAATTTCTCTCATAGTTTTTTTTTTTTTCTTTATCCTTTTCTTCATTTTGGAAGAACTTCTCAAGTTTCTCTCTCATCATGAACTTGATTTATTTCAAATCCTCTCTGCTCTTTACTGCCTTCCAAAATTTTAAAAATATCTGAAAATACATTTCTAGGCTACCCTTTTTTTCCCTCATT
This sequence comes from Oreotragus oreotragus, assembly GCA_006410675.1. Lineage (NCBI taxonomy): Eukaryota > Metazoa > Chordata > Mammalia > Artiodactyla > Bovidae > Oreotragus > Oreotragus oreotragus. Next base: position 60,438 of record SJYX01019039.1, on the reverse strand, counting down.
TCAGCTGTTCTGTATCTCTAGCCTTTTAATTCTAAACTTATTCTCCCCTTACAGGTTCCTACTCGTGTTTCAAAGAGGTTGGTTATATCCTTGAGCATTTTTGAGAATAGCAGTAGCAAATACTACTTCCCAAGTTTTCCTCTGAATCATACAAAAAGCAATTCTCTGAAATCTGTTTCTACTCTGAGTCCTCAGAGCAAATGATCCTTTCCCTTAGTTTGTAATTTCTCTTAATAGGTCCCAAATAGTTCTTTCTGCTTAGTGGTTCATAAGGGGAAACAATCAACTCAGGCAGAGCCCTTATCGAAAACCTGGCTGGCCATATTGTTCTGAGCTTACTTCACTGTCCCTTGGCTATGGGTAGATGCCTCCTCTTGGATGTAGACCTTAAAAAGCCAAGATATGAGTCTACCCTTGGACAATCTACAATGCATATTTGAGTGGACTTGCTGTTTGGACTTGTCCAATTTATGATTAAGCTGGAGAATCAGAAACAAATTTATACTTTGTCTTTGAGCAGTGTACACTTGAAAGAATGCATTAAATCCAATCACCTCCCTTTCTCAAATGCCTTTGTTAGGTAACTGAGCACCTCAGGGGGATGCCCCCTCCTCTCTATTGTTTTGTGGACTTAATGTTCTAGTCTCTAAACAGGAGATGAAAAAGAATACACAACTCAGATCTGGATGGTTCAGAAAATATGTTTGTGTTCAGCTGGGGGAAATGTCACTTGCTTTTCTGGTCAGCAGTAAACACTGGAAGGAATCTAAGACAGTGTTTTTGCCTTCCTTCTCTCTCTTTGTGGTCACTGTGTTGTTCAGATGGTGCAATACGAAGCTCGCAAGGCCAGAGAACATTTCTTAGTCCATCCCCACTGATGGTGTGATCTTTGACAAATGTCTTTCTTCTTTATCATTATTGTAACACTGTCTCTAGTTTTGGTCTTTATATTTAGGTTGGTGCAAAAGTAATTGCGGTTTTGCACTGTTGAACTTTGTTGTTTGATAATGGAATACATTCTTAAATGTGGTTATGTTATACATCATTTTAATGTGTGTTTATTGCTTTCTATTATTTGTAATGACTTATTACTTGCTGTTTATTTTATATTTATTTTAGATCAGGAAATAATGCTACACAAAAAGCAAATTCAAGCAATTTTCTTGTTTGAGTACAAAATGGGTCATAGAGCAGCGGAGACAACTCGCAACATCAACATTTGGCCAAGGAACTGCTACTGAATGTATAATACAGTGGTGGTTCAAGAAGTTTTGCAGAGGAGACGAGACATTTGAAGATGAGGAGTGTAGTGGCTGGTCATCAGAAGTTGACAACGATCAACTGAGAGCATACACAGAAGAACCGTACAAAAAAGATCTTAATGACCGGGATAGTCACGATGGTGTGATCACTCGCCTAGAGCCAGACATTCTGGAGTGTGAAATGAAAGGGGTCTTGGGAAGCATCACCATGGACAAAGCTAGTGGAAGCGATGGAATTCCAGCTGAGCTATTTCAGATCCTAAAAGATGATGCTGTGAAAGTGCTGCACTCAATACACCAGCAAATTTGGGAAACTCAGCAGTGGCCACAGGACTGGAAAAGGTCAGTTTCCATTCCAATCCCAAAGAAGGGCAATGCCAAACAATGTTCAAACTACCACTCAATTGAACTCTTTTCACATGCTGGCAAGGTAATGCTCAAAATCCTTCAAGCTAGGCTTCAATAGTATGTACATTGAGAACTTTCAGATGCACAAGCTAGATTTCGAAAAGGCAGAGGAACCAGAGATCAAACTGCCAACATCCATTNACAATGTTCAAACTACCACTCAATTGAACTCTTTTCACATGCTGGCAAGGTAATGCTCAAAATCCTTCAAGCTAGGCTTCAATAGTATGTACATTGAGAACTTTCAGATGCACAAGCTAGATTTCGAAAAGGCAGAGGAACCAGAGATCAAACTGCCAACATCCATTGCATCATAGAAAAAGCAAGAGAATTCCAGAAAAACATCTATTTCTGCTTCATTGACTACGCTAAAGCCTATGACTGTGTGGATCACAACAAACTATGGAAAATTCTTGAGCAGATGGGAATACCTGACCTGAGAAGCCTGTATGCATGTCAAGAAGCAACAGTCAGAACCAGACATGGAACAACGGACTAGTTGGAAATTGGCAAAGGAATACGTCAAAGCTTTATATTATCATCCTGCTTATTTAACTTATATGCAGAGTACATCATGGGAACTGCCAGGTTGGATCAATCACAAGCAGGAATCAAGAACACCAGGAGAAACATCAATAACCTCAGATATGCAGATGATACCACTCTAACGGCAGAAAGTGAAGATGAACTAAAGAGCCTCTTGATAAAGATGAAAGAGGAGAGTGAAAAAGCTGGCTTAAAACTCAGCATTCAAAAAAGTAAGATTGTAGCAGCTGGTTCGCTCACTTCATGGCAAATANTCAGATATGCAGATGATACCACTCTAACGGCAGAAAGTGAAGATGAACTAAAGAGCCTCTTGATAAAGATGAAAGAGGAGAGTGAAAAAGCTGGCTTAAAACTCAGCATTCAAAAAAGTAAGATTGTAGCAGCTGGTTCGCTCACTTCATGGCAAATAGGAAAATAATGGAAACAGAGACACACTTTATTTCCTTGGGTTCCAACATCACTGCAGATGATGACTGCAGCCATGAAATTAAAAGATGGTTGCTCCTTGGAAGAAAAGCTATGACAAACCTAGACAACATATTCAAAAGCAGAACATCACTTAGCCAATAAAGGTCTATCTAGTCAAAGGTATGGTTTTTCCAGTAGTCATGTATGGATGTGAGAGCTGGACCATAAAGAATGCTGAGCATTGAAGAGTTGGTGCTTTTGAACTGTGGTGTTGGAGAAGACCCTTGAGAGTCCCTTGGATTGCAAGGAGATCTAACTAATTAATCCTAAAGAAAATCAACCTGGAATGTTCATTGGAAGGACTGATGTTGAAGCTCCAATACTTTGGCCACCTAGTGAAGAGCCAACTCACTAGAAAGGACCCTGATGCTGGGAAAGATTGAAGGCAGGGGTAAAGGGGACGTCAGAGGATGAGATGGTTGGATGGCATCACCAACTCAATGGACATGAGTTTGAGCAAACTCCAGGGGCTAGGGAGAGACAGAAAAGCCTGGCATGCTGCAGTCCACGGGGTCTCAAAGATTCAGACACGACTGAGCGACTGAACAATGACAACTGAGANCAGAGGATGAGATGGTTGGATGGCATCACCAACTCAATGGACATGAGTTTGAGCAAACTCCAGGGGCTAGGGAGAGACAGAAAAGCCTGGCATGCTGCAGTCCACGGGGTCTCAAAGATTCAGACACGACTGAGCGACTGAACAATGACAACTGAGAGCACCACTGAAGCTGAGCCTCTTACAATTACATGAGAAGCTGCCGAAGGACTCAGTGTTGACCATTCTATGGTCATTCGGCATTGGAAGCAAACTGGAAGGACGGAAAAGCTCAATAAGTTGGTGCCTTATGAGCTGACAGAAAATCAAAAGAATTGTCATTGTGCAGTGTTGTCTTCTCTTATTCTACGCGACAACAACGAACCATTTCTCGATTGGATTGTGACATGCAATGAAAAGTGGATTTTATATGACAACTGGCAATGACCAGCTCAGTGGCTGGACCAAGAAGCAGCTCCAAAGCACTTCCCAAAGCCAAACTTGTACCAAAAAAGATCATGGTCACTGTCTGGTAGTCTGCTGCCGTTCTGATCCACTACAGCTTTCTGAATCCCCGCGAAGTCACTACATCTGAGAAGTATGCTCAGCAAATCGATGAGATACACTGAAAACTGCAATGCCCGCAGCTGACACTGGTCCACAGAAAGCGCCCAATTCTTCTGCACAACAACTCCCCACTGCAAGTTGCACAAGTAATGCATCAGAAGTTGAACCAATTGGTCTATGAAGCTTTACCTCATCTGCCATATTCACCTGACCTTTCGCCTACCAACTACCACTTCTTCAAGCATCTCGACAACTTGCTGCAGGGAAAATGCTTCCACAACCAGCAGGATGCAGAAAATGATTTCCAAGAGTTCACAGAATCATGGATTTTTATGCCACAGGAATAAACAAACTTATTTCCCATTGGCAAAAATGTGTTGATTGTAATAGTTCCTATTTTGATTAATAAAGATATCCTTGAGCCTAGTTATAATGACTTAAAATCCACAGTTCTAAACTGCAATTAGCACCATCCTAATATAAATGTCCTCAAGGTTAATCCATATTGTGCATGTGCCAAAAGTTCCTTCCTTTTTAAGGCTGAATAATACTCCACTGTAAGGATATTCTGCACTTTGTCTATCCATTAACTCACTGATGAACATTTGGTTATCTTCTACCTTTTGGCTATTGTGAATAATACTACTATGACTATGAGTGCACAAACATCACTTTTGGACCTTACTTTCAGTTCTTTTGAGTATATACCCAGAAATGGAACTACTGGGTCATATGGTAATTCTAAGTTCAATTTTTTGAGGAATCACCATAACTAATTTCAATAGTGGCTGTACTATTTTACATTTCAACCAGGAATGCACACGTTTCAGTTTCTTGTCATCTTCACCAATACTGGCTATCATTATTTTTTTATAGTAGCCATCCTAATGGGTATGAAGTGGCATCTCCCTGTAGATTTTATTTGTATTTTGCTGATGACTGGGGGCGTCCCTGATAGCTCAGTTGGTAAAGAATCTGCGTGCAATGCAGGAGACCCCATTTCGATTTCTGGGTTGGAAAGATCCACTGGAAAAGGGAAAGGCTACCCACTTCAGTATTCTTGGGCTTCCGTTGTGGCTCAGCTGGTAAAGAATCTGCCTGCAATGAGGGAGATCTGGGTTCAGTCTCTGGGTTGGGAAGACCTGGGTTCAGTCCTTGGGTTGGGAAGATCCCCTGGAGAAGGGAAAGACTGCTCACTCCAATATTCTGGCCTGGAGAATCCACAGACTTGAGAGTCCATGGGGTTGCAAAGAGTCGGGCACGACTGAGCGACTTCACTCTCACTTTGCTGATTAATGTTGTGGAGCGACTTTTCATGTGATGATTGGCCATTTGCGCATGTTCTTCAGAGAAATGCCTATTCAAGTCTTTAACCCATTTTCTAATTCGGTTATTTTTGTTGCTGAGTTTTAAGTCTATCTGTTCTAGATACTAATTCTTTATCAGAGACATGATTTGCAAATATGTCCTCCCATTTTGTGAGTTACCTTTTTATTCTGTTGACAGTGTGGTTTTTTTAAATCACAAAATTAAAAAAATGTAAAGAAGTCCAGTTTGTCAATTTTTTTCCCTTTTTCCTGTGCCTTTGGTGTTACATCTGAGAAATCATTGCCAAATTCAATATCACGTAGCTTTTGGGCAATGTTTTCTTCTAAGAATTGTATAGTTTTAACTCTTACATGTAGATCTTTGATCTATTTTGAGTTAATTTTTGTATATAGTGTTAGGTAAGGGTTCAGCTTGATGCTTTTTGCATGTGGATATTCAGTTTTCTCAGAACTCTTTTTTGAAAAGACTACTCTATGGCTCTCTTTGAAAATATGAAAAACCAGCCCTCTTGAGACTCCTCTTGGCCAGTGAGATCCTGGCATCTCTAATGAGTTCCACATACTTCATACTAAAAAGATAGTATTATTAAAGAACAGAAAAATAACAAATGCTGACAAGAATGTGAAAAAACAGTACTCTTGTGTATTACAAGTGGAAATGTACTTAAAAATGCTTAAGGTGGTAAAACTTATATTATGTGTATTTTATCACAATTAAAAACTTTTGAATTGTTAAAATGGCAGATTTTATTTCTATTTTACTTCCAATAAAAAAAAAGAAAAAGCTTCATAAGCAGAGGTGATGGACCTCAATTTAGAGATACTGTCTCTAGTCAAAAAGGACAAGGAAAAAACAATTTTAAGTATACAGTTATCTGGGTCTGCTGCTGCTACTACACCCAAAATACCTAGCTGACTTTATCATCTTGGGTAAAACATCAAGCAGATAATTAAATAAACAGCCTGCTTATTTGTTCTACCTTCTAGTTAGTAACCAGAAATAGGCTTATGAACAAATACAGTGTCTGGTAATACACGTCTCCAAGTTATCACATCGGATAATAATGATAATTTTAAGCATGATATTATGCTTAGAAAAATAAACTATTAAGAATGTAATAAATATTACCACCTATACCATCGCCCCCTACAAAATCACAAACACAGAAATTCTAGCACAAGGTGTCAGGAAGAGTAACCCCCATGGAGCTGCCTGTTGTTCTTGTCACTAAGCTGTGTTTGATCCCCCTTTTTTTTTTTTTTTGCAACCCCATGGACTGTAGCCTACCAGGCTCCTCTGTGGGTTGCCATTTCCTTCTCCAGGGGTTCATCTTGACCCGGGGATCAAATCCATGTATCCTGCACTGGCAGGCAGATTCTTTACCATGATCAGCCCAGGAAGCCCAATAATAAGAACTTTTTACCTTAAAATGATAATTTAGAAAACATGTATTATGCTTAAGGAGAAAAGTAAGTGATTAAAAATTTAATAAATGTTACTCCTCCCCCCAAATCACAAACATTGAAGTTCTAGCATAGCACATGTTGTTTGGAAAAGTAATCCCCCAGAAGCTATTAAAGGTGAATTAGAAAGATTTTTTCTGCATATCTAGATAAGAGTGGTATAATTTCCAGATCTCATCCAGTGTCTATTTAAATCTGAATTTATCCAAAGCTAAATTTTTTTCTTCAACATAAATTCTGCAGTTAAAAGACTTTCATAAAATTGATGGTTCCTAGGATCTAGGAATAAAAACAAAATCCTAAATATTGAGTTTGTTTAGAAATAAATCTGAGTTTGTTTAGAAATAAATCTGAGTTTGTTTAGAAATAAATCTAACTGATGTTCCTGATTCAGGAAAATAAGAAAACATCTGAAATTCTGAAACTGACCCTAAGCAATTCCAAATCTGCTAAAATAGTGATTTAGCTTCAATTGGCACCATAAGTATTAAAACTAGGGCTGAAATTGATAACAACTGTTAATTTAAGGGTTTCAGTGAAGCACAATATGAGAATGGGAGAGCAGAGGAGGATCAAGATGCTAAAAAACAAGTGTTAGGTAAGTGAGGAGCCAACATTTAGAGGCCAGGTGAGCTGTTTAGATCCCACTGCATAAGACTGGTTATAGGTTTGCAGTCTTTGAAGCATATAGTCAGGATTTTGCTAAGGGACAGGCAAAGATGGGTTCTAGGTATGTGCGTAATCCAGGAATTTGTAAAAAAGAAGGAATTCATGGGTTAAATTTGGATGGGATGGGATGAAGACAGGACCTGACCATAGCCCCTGAGGAAGGTGAAGGCAGTGAAGGGAGATGGCAGCAGGTACAGATGAGGAGAAACAGAAAGCGGAGATCAAGCACTCTACTCCTAGTGGAAATGACCAGAGAAATCAAAACCTGGGCTTGTGGATGCTGAAGACTTCGATAAATAGAACTACCAACAGATCCCAATCAGATCTCACTGGACATTGCCAAAAGAATTCAAACAACAGGCTGCAAGTGGCCCAGAGAACACCTACTCCAAGTTGCTTTCACACTAATCTGAGCAGGTGAGGTAAGGGCTCCTTTTCTGGGATCCCAGCCTAGACTAGGAAATAAGTCAGGGTACGGGTGTCTTTGCCAAGTATGTTCTGTACCTTTAGTGTACGGGTCTGTGTTTATTTTGCAGCAATCTCACTAAGGGTTTGGCATAGACTGTCCCTTTCTTTCATTTCCTTAATCACTTCAACAGGGCAGGTAATCTCTAATAAGCATCTGGGGAACAATGACACCTACTGTTTGAGCTACTGTAGCTGTAATTAAAAAAAAAAAAATCACTGCAGATGGTGACTGCAACAATGAAATTAAAACACTCTCGCTCCTTGAAAGGAAAGCTAAGACAAACTTAGCATATTGTAAAGCAGAAACATCATTTTGCCAACAAACGTCCATATAGTAAGAAGTATGGTTTTTCTGGTAGTCACGTATGGATTTGAGAATTGGACCATAAAGAAGGCTCAGTGTTGAAGAATTGATGCTTTCAAACTGTGATGCTAGAGAAAAGTTGTGAAAGTCCCTTGGACTGCAAGGAGATCAAGACAGTCAATCCTAAAGGAAATAAATCCTGAATACTCATTGGAAGGACTGATGCTGAAGCTCCAATACTTTGGCCACGTGATGCAAAGTGCTGACTCATTGGAAAAGACACGGATGCTGGGAAAGATTGAAGGCAGAAGGAGAAGTGGGCAGCAGAGGATGAGATGGTTATATAGCATCAATTCAATGGACATGAATTTGAGCAAACTCGAGGAGACACTGGAGGACAGAGGAGCCTGGCGTGCTGTAGTCCATGGGGTCGCAGAGTCAGACAGGACTTAGCAAGTGAATAACAACAAGCTGTAATAAACTTGCCACATGGGAGAGTGACAGGTGTAGACTTGTAGCTACTATTTCTTTCTTTGGCAAAAAAGGACAAAGGGTTCTATGGTGAGTTAGGTTAGGCTGGAGAAGTGCTGGAGTCAGACAAGACAATTCTTATCAGAGAAAATTATTAACCCAGAATGAGAATATCTGAGTGTATGTCTATTTATAAAAGCCCTACCTTATTACAGAAGGCTTGAAGACAATGGCAATGTCCAGTAGATTAACAAGCGGTTTAACCATGACTGTTAGAAGAGCAATTGCAGAAACTGCAGTTGTACAAGGTGAAAGGTAGAGCAAGGTAACAAATGAAATGGCCCCTCTCATTCTCTGTCCCTGTATTCCATCACCTTCCCCCAGCCACAGGGAAGCCCTGGAACCTCCACTAGTGCACTATAGCCTCTCAATCTGCTCTTCACTTCCACTCTAGATTCTCTCTTGTGGTAGATAATGCATCTTGTGTCCACTGCAATGGCTGAATGCCAATCTAATCTCTTGATTCTGAGTTCCTTTATGGATCATCTATTCTCCTTCCTCTGAAATGGGAGGCCTGCTTTGCCCTTATCTTCCCTCTGTTCTGACCTGGTCTACCTGAAGACTGCCCACTCCCAAACTTGCAGCCACTGAGATTTGCTGTTCTACTTCATGTTATGCCTTTCAGAACAAAGCACCAAATGGAATATCCAACCATGAAACACCCATCCCCACTACCGGGCTGCTTGTGGTTGAACCAACTTTTGGTGAATACACATCTTAGATTATCTCATCTCTTGATCTGGCCTTTTCCTCCTCTGAAAAAGCTGACCAATCAATACTGTTGATATACAATATTTAGTATTCAATACCTCTAGCCAGGGAAGACACCTTTTTGCAACTACCAATCATGTTTTACTTTTTAAAGGCACAGAAAAAATTATTTTGGATTTAAAAGAGCCAATTTTGTTTTTCAACATGTTAACAAATCTTTATGAAATTCATTAGTAATACAATAATGCCTCTTTCCTAACACTGCAGCAAAGAAACTGTGATAAAGTGGGAGAGAAAGGAATGGAAGACAGGACACTAGAAAAATTTATTTAAATATATTTAAAACATTTAAGCATTCATTTGCTCTTACTTGAGGTAGTATCAAAAAAAAGTACATTGATTTATAAATTAAATTATCAGTGGACATGTTAATGGTTCTAGTCCAAAAATCTAGAAGAACCTAATCATAATTAACAATCACATAACATTTTTTCTACTTGAATTCTGCATGCTAGAATAACCCAGGAAAAGTCAACCTCAAACCAGCCATGAAAATAATCTAGAAAACAAGACTCAGGTTTTATCAACAGATTCTTCCTGTTTCATGTCAAGTAGGCAAAAAACAATCTAAATTAGCTTGGACCAATCAAATTCTTGCATAATTTCTAAGATTACCATGTAGTGTTTTTCAGCAATGGAAGCTACATTTGAAAATTTTAATTTTGGGCCAAATAACTGCTAGTTTTGCATTTATGAAGTATCTCCACTTAGTTTAAATTCCCCTCATGTGAAAAGAATGCCTGTTGGTAACGTTTCCTTTTTCTACAACTTTACCTCTACTGTAAATGTGGGTAGTATGCGTGCCCCCCACCCCACTTCCATCATATTTTAGTTTTTATTACTCTTAATATTCAAAGGCCAAATAAGGTCTATCATGAGTTCAATAAATATGTTAACTTTCTTTACATTCTTTTGCTTTCATTTTGGCACTACAGAATTTCTTTTTCAAGACTACAGTATCACTCTAGGTAATTACAAAACGTACACTATAAAACACAATAATATGTATCTGAGGACTTATGATTTTTATAAGCCCATTTTCCCCACCTGCTTTTTAAAAGAGTGTTAAAAAATAAAATTCAACACCATGCAAAACACAGATTGATGCTACTCAGAGTAATAAAAATAAGACAAATCAGAGAATAGTTCTCATTAGTCATCAGGATCTGGTGCTACAGTCTTCTGTACTGTGTAGAACTTAATTTCCATTAGTATACGATAATCATTTGCTTGATATTACTGTGTGTATTTACATAATGAATACTAGCATCCCTGTGTACCCAGCAACTTCCTCATGGGTTTATAGCAATTGCACAGTCAAGACAGCTTATAAACCAGAATGTGCTGGTTTGGCTGGCAGGAAACCAGAATGAATCAAATGGACCACCATGCTGTCTCAAACTGATACCCTAAATGTTCCCTCTCTTGCCGCAAAGTGACTATGCAACATGGTTCAAGTCTCTAAAGGGCAGAACACTACTGTAAACCAGTTACTTGGCCAAGCCTGATGTCCTACGACACAGTTCAGAACTATGATGGTTGAGTTAAAATCTAACTCTAAGACTATTGCAACAAATCAGATTCAAAAATAAACAAAATGTGGATGTCATATCCTCACACTTTTTAAAAAGTAGAATTCAAAATTGAGGAAAGGTTAAAGAAAACTTCAGCAATTTAAACTTGAATTTATACAGTCATTTTTTTTCAAATATATTTTCTTTTTAATTTTACTTTACAATACTATATTGGTTTTGCCATACATAAACATGAATCCGCCATGGGTGGACACGTGTTCCCAATCCTGAATCAAATATATTTTCTAAGCCTTTGAAGTAAGTAGGTAGTGAGGAAAGAAATGCAAAAGTAAGAAAAACCTGGCTCTAGGTCATTATCTAAATGAAGTGGTTCATTGATAATCACATCAATACAAAAATTTTTTAGTCTGGAGGGAAGTGATCTCATCTAACATCTACTTTGATGTAAACTTACCTGTTTCAAGAGTTATCATTCTGACTTTGTAAACTTTAGAAAATAATCCCGAACTCCATGAACTTGCTGAATATTAGTTTCATACTTTACTACCATATAGAAAATGATCCGACATCACCCAAGACTACTTCAGCAAGTGAGCCTTAGGCTCAGAGCCCTCCCTACTTGCATATATGTGTAGAACGGAATTTTTTAAATTTAGGTTACAGCCTGATGATTAGGCAGACTTTAAAATTAAAATGGCTACTTTGACATCTTTGAATTTAAAACCAAATATCTTATTTTAGTCTTTTCAGCTATATTAAAACTTTTTTAAGATTTCTTAAACAAAAGAAAAATATAGCATGAACATTATGGTAAGAGATTCTAATAAGCTTAGTCTGGCTACAGGACAGAATATTCTATTGAAAAGAATTAATGTAGACAAAACCAAAGAATTCTTAACCCTCCCCCAATTCCCTGTAACAGACCAATAAAAATCAAATAAATACCTCAAATAGAAAGGTGACATAGGTCTTTCATCTTCCTGCGAACTAAAAGGAAAATGAAATTTGAATTAATTTCTGTTAACATCATAACATCTCCATTTTACTAAAACTCTATTCCCCCTATCAAAAATGTTGTTTTGACACATTTAATCTCACCATGGAGTAAAGTTAGCAGAGTACACTCTACCTTGGACCCAGCCAAGACCAATTACTTCTTCAAGGGAGATCAAGAGAGGTTTCTTTCAAGATTAGCCTAAGGTGAAAGTAATTCACATCATACTTTCAAGAGGAAGTATTTAACTACCTTATTCTAAAAGCCAAGCCCATATATTACACAAACTCTTAAAATGATTACAAACTCAATTATCTCAATAAAGTTAATTACAGCTCATTAACATGATATGAAAATAAGAAAGAGTCAACAAAATATTCCTAAGTGTATGATGCTCTAGCAATGCCCAGGCACCAGTACACAACACTCTTGCTCTTTGCCTTCTGCAGCTACACCCAAGGTATTAATGAAGGTAAGTAACATGAAAGGACACAAATGAAACTACTATAAAAATAGTTTAAGTTCCTCAAACAACACAGAAACAACATGAAGCTTAATTAAAAGTATTTAATTAAAAATATAAAATACATACTACAGTGAAATATTTTTTCTTTTACCTGGTTTTCTCTTTTGATAAATGACCTCAAAACAAATAATGAGTCTCTCCCCTTCAGGTCTACTAGAGTGGTCTTTGAACTTTTTTGATTACGCACTTGTGCAAAATTTGCTTTTAAGTAGCCATTCCCCTGAATATATGACTAGGTATCTATGTTAAATGTGTTCAACATTAAACAGAAAAAAGTATAAATATATTAGATAAAGTTAATCTACTACAATTAATCTTCTAATACCCTTGTGGTACAAACATCACTAATGAAAAGAGAAAAGTTTTCTTCATAATGTTATCTTGGCAATCACCAAAAATCTTATTACAAGTTGTAGTATAACAGAGACACACACACACAAATCTTATTACAAGTTATAGTGTAACATGCACATACGTGCACGCACACACACACATCTTATTACAAATTATAGTGTAACACGCACGCACATACACACACACACACACACACACACACATATCAACCCTGCCCTGGAAGTAGAAAAGGTCTGGCTACAAGATGACATATTAAAAAATGACATTATTTTTCACTCTCTCATGATTTTGATTTCCAATATCAATATCACTTAGGAATCTTAGTGTTTATCTTGTCAAAGATTTTGCTGTTTGTAATTGATCGTGCAAGTTCTTCTCAAGTGAAAGGTAAATGGATAGATCAGCTTTATTCTTGACTCTAACACTGATGGGCTGAGGGCAAGGCTTGATGAGTTATAGACACTAACACCTGGGAAACCACCTGGTGTCTTGGGAAGAAACCCCTGGAGCTGTGCTTTACAGGAGTGATTAAGCCAGGGACTTACATACTTGACATCAAAATAGTCCTTGAAAACACTTAACAAATTATAAACATGTTAGAATTGGGTTTGTTTCCTAACCAAGGGTTTGGTGTCAAAAACAGTAAGTATAACTGACACTATGCAAAAGATAGGAACATGTGAGCAGTGTACTAAACACACTTTTGCCCAGAATAGATCCTTAACTCTAACATGTAACAGATATTAAAGAAAATTAACAAAGTTTCTTTAGTAAACATTCAGTTAACAATATGGTTGGTTTTCTTAAAATTCAGAAGTGCCTTGGGAGATAATTTAATGATGCAGAGTTCTGAACATAGTTGTTCATGTGCTTTGGCTAATATTTTGTGTGCATGTATGAAAATGTCCTTGTAGTCAACAGAGGCAATCAAAATCAAATTTCCTCCTTTACATCTTCTCTCCTTCACACATCTATTCATCAGTGAGGCATGATCTTGTGCTTAACATTATCTCATGTAAATCCTCACAAAAACTTCCCTGGTACTTGCCCCTTTCTTGAGAACAGTAGGCTCAGAGCAGGCACATAACTTATCCAGGTCACACTGCTGCTGCTGTTAAGTCGCTTCAGTTGTGTTCGACTCTGTGCGACCCCACAGACGGCAGCCCANCATTATCTCATGTAAATCCTCACAAAAACTTCCCTGGTACTTGCCCCTTTCTTGAGAACAGTAGGCTCAGAGCAGGCACATAACTTATCCAGGTCACACTGCTGCTGCTGTTAAGTCGCTTCAGTTGTGTTCGACTCTGTGCGACCCCACAGACAGCAGCCCACAAGGCTCCTGCGTCCCCGGGATTCTCCAGGCAAGAACACTGGAGTGGGTTGCCATTTCTTTCTCCAATGCATGAAAGGAAAAAGTGAAAGTGAAGTCGCTTAGTTGTGTCTGGTCTTCGAGACTCCATGGACTGCAGCCCACCAGGCTCCTCCGTCCTTGGGATTTTCTAGGCAAGAGTACTGGAGTGGGGTGCCATTGCCTTCTCCCAGGTCACACGGCTAGTGACGTGCAAACAACAAACATATTTTTTGCCTTCAATTTTAATTTATCAAAATATGATGGGATGAATGTCCTCATTCTGGCACAATATCTTGTGGACTTTATAAGCTCCATGCCATACTTCTGATTATAGCAACTCTACACCAACCTTAGTCAAAGTCCACTCTCATAATGCTTTATGCCTGATAGCACGTACAAGGTGATTAATTTGTTAAAATGTATTGGTACTATGTCAAGAAAGCCTCTTCACAGAAACATGAGTTTTTAAATCATGAGCAAATATATTTTAAATTATTTTTTTGGAGTATAATTGCTTTACAATGTTCTATTAGTTTCTGCTGTACAAAAAAGTGAATCGGCTGTATGTATACATATATCTCCTCTTTGTATTTCCATTCCATTTAGGTCACCACAGTGTTTCCCTGGTGGCTCAGCTGGTAAAAAGTGTCTGCCTGCAATGCATGAGACCTAAGTTTGATCCCTGGGCCGGGAAGATCTGGAGAAAGAAATGGCAATCTACTCCAGAATTCTTGCTTGGAAAATTCAATGGACAAAGGAGCCTGGCAGGCTACGGTCCATGGGTTCACAAGACTGAGCAACTAAACCTACCGAGGTCACCACAGAGCACTGAGCACAGTTTCCTGTTCTATACACTAGGTTCTCATTAGTTACCTATTTTATACATAGCAAGGTACATATATCAATACCAGTCTCCCAATTCATCTCCCCTTTCCCTCCCCCGTCCCGTCCATATGTCCGCTCCCTACATTCACATCTCTACTTATTTTTTCAGGCTGCATTTGCACAAGGTACATTTGTCAATGAAAGACAAAATCAGAAATTCTTAATTTGGATATGTCCTCAAATTTTGAGCAGTGTTTAAGCACTGTTATTTAAATGAAATGAACCAGCTCAGTATTAACTCTGTATTAGATTTGCTTAGTCAGTAGCAGTCAATGGGACAGCAATCTATGCACAGTATCCAAGAATAAAAATAAAATTTGAAAAGAAAATGAGGAAAATAATTAATTTTGATAATTAGCCTATTTTTATTTTCCCTTTCATAAAAGTAATCTTGACTACAGTATAAATTCTGAAACAACTAAAGCATTGATTTCAGATAGAGTCTATTAATTCTAAAAATCAATTTTATGCACAGATTTTAAAAGCAAGTTCAAGGAAAAATGGCCAAGGACAGTTCTTCCAATTGAACAGAGAAAATAAACTTTTCCACAAAATTTACACATTGGAATGTAAAACATTTGAAAAGATCACCATTTCTACCTCTGTGCAAAAGGAATGTTGGACTATTATTATATGCCCTCAAGCACTTATTTATAGTTATTTATGCCTGTTGCTAGCTTTACATCAATCTCAGGCATGTCCAGTGATGCTGAGTTGTAATTTTTTGTCTAAATTTTATATTGAGAATTAATTCAGATGTACTTTCAATTTTTAAAAATAAGCACATGTACTGTGAATGAAAAGGGGAGTGTGTGTCATGAAATGAAGCCAATGACAAACTGTAACAACTTGGAACTCATTCAATTTCTTCCTTGGTTACTAGTAAAAATGTCATATTTTAATTATTTCTTGTTTGCTGACTCTGAATAATAGCCAAGTTTAAGCAGCCAATTGCTTTGCTTTTTAAAAAAATTCAAATACATTGAGAGATTTGAGCAATCATCTCATGTTCATCAGGCCATTGAGTGCTTAATGTCCTTAGACATGTGGTGGTATATTCTCTCACAACAGCGGCCTGTGGGAAGAACATTTATCAAATAGACCCAAGTAATAGTCCAAATCTAAGAAGCTACGGCTGAGAAGGGCAATAACAAAGATAGAAGGGTTTTAGTGGAGGCCTATCTAACTTACCTTTTTTACATTTAATTTTTAGTTTATCTTGGAGTATAATTGACTTACAATGTTGTGTATGTTTCAGGTGTACAGTAAAGGGGTTCATTTACACATATACATATATCCTTTCTTTTTCAGATTCTTTCCCATAAAGATCATTACAAAATATTGAGTAGAGTTTCCTGTGCTATACTAACTTAACTTTTCATGTGACTCAGCATTGGTAAATGCACATAAATGGATGACACCTAGACTTACGGTCTCTTCCTGAGCTGCACTCATTTCTAAACTGAAGCCACAGAGTGCAATGCCTAGCGATTTAATTACACAGCAAGCTAACTGAAACTGCGAAAAGCGTGGTGCTTTCTATGCCTAAGAAAAACCAAGTACTGTTGGGAGAATTCCCAGACTGAGGTATTCAGAATGGACCCTCAATTACTGGATCAAACCACCATTCCATTCAATTCCCTTTTGAACTGTCACGATAAATGTTCCAATTAGTCCAACTTACTAATTGGTTAATGTGGCTGGCTACCTCTAAAATTAACATAATCTGCATATTTAGCTACACACTTTAACTACATTTTCAAATGATTTGAGCTAGACGAAACAGTTTGTAAGTGTTCCTTGGGTATTGAAAAGTACAGCAGAATAGGTAAGGATTAGTTCCATTCATTGAAAAACCAGAAAAAAAAATCTACTGGGGCTTAAAAATGCAAATTGCCAAAGGAGGAGAAAAAGAGAGGGACAAGTGAAAAGACAAAATTAAAAGTATTAAGTAAACATTTTCTCTGGAATTCAGGTTTGCCCCTCATATTGCAACAAATGTGCTAAATGGAAGAATTTTCTTAGATAAAATTTCTTCAAGGATAATGAGGTGAGTGAAAATTAGCACATTTTCTTTTCTTCCTTCTTCTGCAAAAAATAAAAGTGCCATACTTGCGCCTTTTTGATTTATCCACAGTCTCAGGCATTAGCATTTATAACCTCCAGTTATAGCATTTATAACCCTCCATTTGGGGTGTGATGGAGCAGCTGGTGTTCTGCCACTCAGATTTTTGGTTCTGCTCCATTCAGGAACACAGTAGAAAACATCCTCCCTGTTACTTTTGGAAAACAAACGCCAAGAGTTTTCAGATCAACTTCTGGCCAACTGTTTGCCCCTGTAAGTTCAGGGGGACATTTTCGTAGATATATGTATGCTTCTTTATTATAAACCCAAGCAACTTGGCTTACAGTTTTATTATTTGTATGCTGTTAACTAAGAAAGAACACCTAGCCGCCAGCAGAAATAAAAACAAACCACTTAACTTCAAGAGCAAATAGGTTTTCCTGACCGATGGGTAAATGCAAAGAGCTGAAACTGTTAATGTTCACGAGATCAGAACTAGCTTCGTTTAGTGAACACGAAGAGGTATTATGCTTTGGAAACAAAACAAACAAAAGGCTTCCAAAAATTTGCAAGCTTCCCCCCAATAAGATAGGGAAATAATTCAATTATTTTCTTGATTGCTTAGTACAAATTTGAAATATATTGTTTGGGGCTGAATAGTATCTCCTCAAAAACAGTATCCCCTAACCCCAAGAAACTCAGGATATGATTATGTTTTAAAATAGTCTTTACAGAGATGATCAAGTTAAAGTTACCATGAAGTGAAGTGAAGTTGCTCAGTCGTGTCCGACTCTTTGTGACCCCATGGACTGTAGCCTATCAGGCTCCTCCGTCCATGGGATTTTCCAGGCAAGAGTGCTGGAGTGGATTGCCATTTCCTTCTCCAGGGGATCTTCCCGACCCAGGGATTGGACCCAGGTCTCACGCATTGCAGGCAGACGCTTTACCGTCTGAACCACCAGGGAAGTTACTGTAATGGGCTCTAACTCATATAACCAGCACCCTTATAGAGCAGACAGAGGTGGATTCACACACAGATAGCACATCGTGTGAAAACTGGAATTGTGTTGCCACCAACCAAAAACTCTTGGAAGTAAGGAGAGAGGCCAGGGACAACTCATTTCCCAGTGTCTTTTGAGGGAGCCCAGCCCTGCCAACACGTTAATTGGGATTTCTGGCCTCTAGAACAGTGAGACAATAAATTTCTGTTATTCTCAGCTACCTTGTTTGTGGTGTTTGTGCTAGGAAACTAACAATTCTACTAAAAATATCCCCTCACAAATGCAGAATTAAGAACCTAACAAAAGTGTCTCCATCTTACACATAGGTTGTATTCTCGGTTTCCCACACTGACATGAGGATTTGATTTCCAGGCCTGTACTAACCTCTCATTCAAATAAAATATCCTCAATAAGCACTCCAGAATCCGTGTTTTGAAAACCTTTGCCCATGATCCAGTTAGAAACACATTTTACATTGTGACAGTATGCAGACACATAAAAGAGACACACACTTCGTAGCATTATTCTTACTTTGGATATTTTCTATTCTGTCATCTTTCACTTACATAAAATTATATAAAACACTGGTCACGATCCACTAAATTGGTTTTATGACCACCAAAAGGTCATGACCCACAGTTGAAAAATGCTATGCTAAAAACACATCTCCCTGACTTGAGGCATAATTAATACGCAATGAATGCTGCTGAATTAAGATCTACATTATTATAGGACAGACAGCAAACACTCTTTTCTTCTCTGCCCCACTGTCAGAATCAGCTCTGGGCCAAAAAAAGTACAGATTTTGTTGAGCCTGGATCACAGAGAAAATCAGAGAGAAAGCAGGTCCAGATACACCTAGCAATATAGATGTGAGAAAGCCGTTCTAGGTGAGCATGGGGGAGCTGCCAGAGGATTTCCAGGTCTCTTCAATATTCTTTTCCTGCTTATACCACAGGATGGTGTCAAGAAGGAGACTCAAGGACCCATGGTCTTTTTTGATTTCGCCTTCCTTTCTGACCTGGGCTTCCCAGGTTGCGCTAGTGGTAAAGAATCTACCTGCCAATGCAGAAGATGCAAGAGATTTGAGTTCAATTTCTTGGTTGGAAAGATTCCCNTATTCTTTTCCTGCTTATACCACAGGATGGTGTCAAGAAGGAGACTCAAGGACCCATGGTCTTTTTTGATTTCGCCTTCCTTTCTGACCTGGGCTTCCCAGGTTGCGCTAGTGGTAAAGAATCTACCTGCCAATGCAGAAGATGCAAGAGATTTGAGTTCAATTTCTTGGTTGGAAAGATTCCCTGGGGTAGGAAATGGCTACCCACTCCAGTATTCGTGCCTAGAAAATTCCATGGGCAGAGGAGCCTGGCGGTCTACAGTCCATGGGGTGGAAAAGAGACGTAACTGAGAGCTTTTAGAGATTACTAATGACCAAGACATTCTTTATCACCTATATTCTGTCTCTTTGATTCAAAGAACTAGTATACTTGGAAGGAACCAGGGAGCATCTTACTCTATTTCCATCCTTCCACCCCGCTAGTTCTGTCCCTGGATGCCCTTCTAATGAACACTGTTCAATCTCTAGGGAACTGGAGGGGACTGGTGAGGGTGTGTGCCAACACATTTTACATTGTGACAGTATGCAGACACATAAAAGAGACACACACTTCGTAGCATTATTCTTACTCTGGATATTTTCTATTCTGTCATCTTTCACTTACATAAAATTATATAAAACACTGGTCACGATCCGCTAAATTGGTTTTATGATCACCAAAAGGTCATGAGCCACAGTTGAAAAATGCTATGCTAAAAACACATCTCCCTGACTTGAGGCATAATTAATACACAATGAATGCTGCTGAATTAAGATCTACATTATTATAGGACAGACAGCAAACACTCTTTTCTTCTCTGCCCCACTGTCAGAATCAGCTCTGGGCCAAAAAAAGTACAGATTTTGTTGAGCCTGGATCACAGAGAAAATCAGAGAGAAAGCAGGTCCAGATACACCTAGCAATATAGATGTGAGAAAGCCGTTCTAGGTGAGCATGGGGGAGCTGACAGGATTTCCAGGTCTCTTCAATATTCTTTTCCTGCTTATACCACAGGATGGTGTCAAGAAGGAGACTCAAGGACCCGTGGTCTTTTTTGATTTCGCCTTCCTTTCTGACCTGGGCTTCCCAGGTTGCGCTAGTGGTAAAGAATCTACCTGCCAGTGCAGAAGATGCAAGAGATTTGAGTTCAGTTTCTTGGTTGGAAAGATTCCCAGGGGTAGGAAATGGCTACCCACTCCAGTATTCGTGCCTAGAAAATTCCATGGGCAGAGCAGCCTGGCGGTCTACAGTCCATGGGGTGGAAAAGAGTCAGACGTACTGAGAGCTTCAGTGCAGAAGATGCAAGAGATTTGAGTTCAGTTTCTTGGTTGGAAAGATTCCCAGGGGTAGGAAATGGCTACCCACTCCAGTATTCGTGCCTAGAAAATTCCATGGGCAGAGCAGCCTGGCGGTCTACAGTCCATGGGGTGGAAAAGAGTCAGACGTACTGAGAGCTTCTAGAGATTACCAATGACCATGACATTCTTTATCACCTATATTCTGTCTCTTTGATTCAAAGAACTAGTATACTTGGAAGGAACTAGGGAGCATCTTACTCTATTTCCATCCTTCCACCCCGCTAGTTCTGTCTCTGGATGCCCTTCTAATGAACACTGTTCAATCTCTAGGGAACTGGAGGGGACTGGTGAGGGTGTGTGCCTGTCAGCAACAGGATGTAAAGCTTTTAAGCAGGGAGGGGTGGGGCTGCTTTAACTTCTGTCTCTTTTGCATCTTTTCCTACAGTGAGAAAGTCAACCTGTGGACTGGCTGACACAGCCGAGTCTCACACTGCACTTTACAGAGGATCCTGGCTGGAGATGCGTTTAGAAGTCACCGGACAGAGTCCTCATTCCTGTTTTAATTATTGCGGTTGCATTAACAGCCAACTGCTNGTCAAAAGGAAACCATTACTACCTGTGGACTGGCTGACACAGCCGAGAGTCTCACACCACACTTTACAGAGGATCCTGGCTGGAGATGCGTTTAGAAGTCACCGGACAGAGTCCTCATTCCTGTTTTAATTATTTCGGTTGCATTAACAGCCAACTGCTCTCCTTAAAAAAAAAGAAAAAATCCCTCACCCCTACTCATGGTCGGTCACCAAACTGCACTGATTCTATCTCAAAAAGAGACAAATCTCTTGAATCTGACCTTTCCTTTCCATTTCCACTGCTTTAGTCCATCACAGTGGCAATACTCATTTTTCCCTGCCACCCAGACCAGTTTATCCTTAACACTCCCATCAGATTTATCTTCCTAACCTGAAAGCCTCTCCTGTTTCCTCTTTGTCTTTGGGGTGAAGTCCAGATGTCCGAGCCTGGCACACAGGGGCAGCGAGCTTCCGTCAACCTCGCGCTGCACTTTCGTAACCCTGTCTGTACGTGCCGTTCCCTCTGTCTTGAATGCTTCCGGCACTTCTCTCTCTGTCTGGTAAATACTTCATCTCTCAGCTCAAATGTCATCTAATCTGGGAGGCCATCTCCATCACCCTGGAGAGGGGAGAGACTTCTCCATGCAGGTTCCCATTCTGTCCACAGCCATAAACCAGTGCCCAGCACATGATTCCAGACATTCCAGAGTTTGGAAGCTGGCCTCACCTCCTGGACTGGTCTTTATCTTTGTCCCCCGCAGCACCTAGCAAGGTACCCAGAACATTCTGGGTGTTCTGTCAATGGCTGAGGAATAAAACCAGCATCACTCAGACTATGCTGAGTGCTGACATGACCATGTGATTATGCATTTTGAAAACATACACCGCTTATAATTTGTAAAATTAAGTTTCCCAACTGGATGCATTCTCAGATAGCTGTATGTGGATTATTTTAAGTTATCTTGTTCCCTGTTATTCCAAACTTAATGGAACTGCAACTGTGCCATTAGCTTTCTCCCACCCTTATTTAGAGAATTTATTTTCTCCCACTGCACAGTCAGAGGTGGGAGTGCTACCACTGTGCCAGTAATGTAAACACTATACTTTCTGTAGGGTACTGTGAACCCAGAAAAGGATATGTTCAGGCAAGGCATTGTTTGAATACGGGCTTGCCACATACTCTATCTGTTTGTTCTGGCTTGAGAGCAGGAAAAGAAAATTTTTTCACTTCATTGCAAACCCAAAGCTTTGTGTGGAGCTTAAAGAAATTTTTGGTTTAGTCACAAAACTGTTTTCAAGGCAGCTGGAAGCTTTCATTTGTCTCTGAGATTCTTGTTCAGCAAAGTGCTGTTTGTCATTATTATAGATATAGCAAGATCGCCTTCGGGAGGCAGCAATTTAGAATGTAATATACAGTAAGTTTGTTTTTTGAGTGGGTTGATATTAATGGGTAAGAGAATATTTTTAGAACATTAGCAAATACATGTAAATATTTCCTAATCTTTGGCTCTGAAACAAAAGCAGAGGAACAGGTGATACCCGCAAAAGGGAAGAGTAAACTTTTTTTTCTTTTTTTAACTAACTTCTTTCAATTATTCCCCTGGTAGCTCAAACGGTAAAGAATCTGCCTGCAGTGCAGGAGACCTGGGTTCAATCCCTGAGTTGGGAAGATCCCTTGGAGAAGAGAACGGCTACCCACTCTAGTATTATTGCCTGGAGAATCCCAAGGACAGAGGAGGCTGGCGGGCTACAGCCCATGGGTTGCAAAGAGTCAGACACAACTTAGCAACTAACACTTTCACTTTACAACCATTCTTAGTGGCTTGCTATAACAAGGTGCCACAGACGGGGTGGCTTCAACAACAGAAACACTGACTTCTCACATTTCCAGAGATTGGAAGCCCGAGATCAGGGTGCCAGGATGGTCAGGTTCTGCTGAGAGCTTTGTCTGGCTTGCAGACTGCCATCTTCTTGCTGCACCTCCACCTGGATGGGGTTGGTGGACGGGGAGATCGTGCTCTGGTACCTTTATCTCCTCGTAAGGGCACCAATCCTATCGTGGGAGTCCCACCTCCGTGAGCTCATGCAAACCTAATTATTCCCAAAGGTCTCACTTTAACAAACCATCACCCTAGGGACTAAAGCTCCAGTATATGAATTTGAATGGTTTTATCATTTACAAAGAACTACAATATTCTTTAACTACAAAATTTCCCCTCTAAGTAAGTATGTTAGGCATTATCACCCCCACTTCATAGGTGAAGAAAATGACTTGCCCAGATTCACACGGCTAACTCACTGTCAGTGTCTGGCTATCTGGATATGACTCTTGACAGCAAGTCGACTCTCTTTTCACTGCTTCCCCCACTGTTTTCTGCTGACTCTCTAACACCTCTCCTTTTTTACCCAGTAGCTTAGATAGGGTGATCTCTGTAAAATTTAAGAATAGCCGTCACTTTAATTCACACCAGCTTCTTGGTTTGGGGTAAACAGCAAATATTTAGACTTCAGAGCCACTGCAACCATCTCATGAGAGCAGAGCCCATGGAGGTCTCCCTTGTTCTCACTCGTTCTCATTACTACCAAATGCAGACCACACTGGTGATGAAATCAAAGTTCAGATACTCAACCCCGGAAGGGTTAACCCAGACTGGAGGTAAGGCAGCTTTTAAATCCCTCTGAGACTGAGGTGGGTCATAGAAGCGAAGGTTGGGGAGGCTGAGTGCTATCAAAGCGCAAACAAGTTTGGAACAGCAGGAGTTTTCAGATAAATTGACCTAAGGCGTCACCATCAGAAACAGTAGAGGGCTCTCTAACATCACACAGGAGATTCACAAGCTGGCCCATGATTGCCAGAGTTGTTCCTTGGTCAAGTCCCCCATCATCCCAGGTTACCAATGTTTACTTGTTTGCAAAAGAATATTTCAAAAACCAATACTTAGAAAGGCCAGATGGATTCTGTTGATAAGAGGTTCAGTGAAATTTTCCCATGCTGGATCACTAATATATATTAATTAATACTCTTGCTATAAATCTTAAAGAGCCATTGCAATTTGCAATTTGGTATATATTTCACCATCATGAAATAAATATTTAATAATGTATATTGAATATCATAATTTGCTTGGTGAAGTAATGAAAAGAGAGTTATACTGACATTACTCATCTCAGTTTCCCACTTTTATAAATAAATCAAATGGAAAAAGGGATGTGAAAGCAGATGACAATGCAGTAAAATCAAAGGAATCTAGATTAGTCATTAGTGCACTTAACTTCGTCTTCCATCATTAGTTTTTGTGGCCATAAGATGAGTTAGTGACTATCTGAAAGTTAATCTAGCAAATCAAAATACTGCTGTGACGTTGAGAGCTTTGTCATGGGCATAAGAGTTGAGTAAAGACTATTTCTTAGCCTGTTGAAATCTTCTACATATAAAATGGAGATCCTCACCTGCAGATCCACAATATCCAAGGAAAAAAATACAATGGGATATGAATCACGAAAGGAGCTTGAGGTATGAGTAAGGTCTAGAGTCTAATAAACTATCTCTGTAGTGACAGACAGAAAATAACTTTGTTGCTGTTTAGTTGCTAAGTCTTGTCTGATTCTTTTGTGACCCCATGGACTGTAGCCTTCCAGGCTCCTTTGTCCAGAAGATTTTCCAGGCAAGAATACTGAAGTAGATTGCCACTTCTTTCTCCAGGGGATCTTCCCAACCAAGGAACTGAACTCGCATCTTCTGCACTGGTAGGTGAATTCTTTACCACTGAGCTCACCAGGTAAGCGTCTTTAGCACTGAGCCACCAGGTAAACCCTGAAGGTAAATTTAGTACCTGAGAAAAAAACGTGTTTCAATTCTTTATACAGTTTCTCTACTTAATTCTGATGTTATTCTATTTCCTTGGAAGCACTTTTTTAGCTGACAAGAATATCAATACAATGCTATACAGCACAAATATTTTAGTATTTCTAAAAATAACTAGAATAATTTAACCATCTCAATAGATGTATTATAAGATCAATCATTAGTTTAAGTCATTTTGAAGTGAACGTTAAGAACTGAGTTCTTTACAGAGGATCAAATTTTAAACATTCAGCCTTTGCAGTTTTTCTAAAAATGGTGAGTTTCAACATAGTCACTTTCATCCTGGAGAAAGTCTGCAAATTATGTTAAGTTATAAACAGATAGTAAAATACATTAAAGGGAACCAAAGTATTTTACTTCATTCTTAGCCTCCAATCTGTCATTCTCATCTTAGTTGCTGCTTAGCGGTAACAAATTTATCTTCTATACCCTTTCACAACAAGCTAAGAAAGGCTAAAAAGTCTCTCATGGGAATTATAAGCTAAGTAGACATTGGGGAACAAACATGCCCTCTAAAAAGATCATACACTTATATGAGGTTAAATAAAACATAGGGTAATATTATCCATGCAGGTACATCTCTATTATTATGTTAATTATAATGCCCATTACCAAATTCACCACATGTATTGTAATTGTCTGGTAATGTGTCTGCGTCCTCACTAGCATGTGAGCTCTCTGAAGCAGAACTGCGTCTTCATTCCCTTAGGATCGCTGGCAATACAGAGTAGTATTCGGTCATAAAGAAAACATTAAAAAACACTGTAAGTATCTTTTGTTTTAATAGGTAACACTGACCGTCTAGTAAATGAAAACATAAATTAAGACAAAGACACTTCACATAAGGTCCTGATATTCAATATGTTATTTGGGGATGTTGAGTAGTATATCTACCTGCTGTCAATGGCTTTATATAAGTTATAATCATTAACTAGAGTTTAGATCAGTGTTTCTCTGAGTGTGTGGACCATTTGTACCATATTTCCTTTCATGAAGCTTGTTAAAATGTCGATACCTCCCTGTCACACCCAGATTCAGATTCAGTAAGTCTAGGGAAAGAGAGGAGCGGCAAGACACTGATTTTAAAGTAAGTTCCCCAGGTAATTCTCATGCAGCTAAAGTATGAGAAACCCTGGGCTCTCTGCTCAATACAAACATGAGTGAGCATGAGTTTCTCTTAACTGGTATTTATTCTTTCCCTCATCCACTGTTAACTCAATTTCTAGCCCCTCAGTGTTCTTAAATAGAATGGAGCAATGCATTCAGCCCACAACTCAAGACTCTGTAACTTTCCCTCTCCAGGCAGGATAACAGTGGGGGTGGCTGGCAACAGTCATCTCTACTAGAGATCACAGAAATCCTTAGCCAAAGACACTGTATTGGGCTTGGAAGAAGCAATTACGTGCAGGAACCAGAAAGCTTTCTACACAAGCGCTTAACTTCCCTTAACAAAGAACCACACAAGCCTACCTGTTCCTTGCCTTCAAGATGTGTTTGATCACAGGCAGGCACAGGCTGAAGTGAGGATTGCAAGTCAACCAAATTAAATCCGCAGACATAGGGAGACAGTGAATAAAGTGATCAGCAATCTTGAATGCAAATTCACATTATTCCTCTTACATCGGTTTACTTATCAGGACTAATAATTTAGGACTAAGGACTAGTAATTTTGGAAGAAATTACGCTGATTCTATTTTAGCTTTCATCAACTTAACTCCCTAAACAATATTTTAGCAGAATACAGATCTATTTTCTTAACAGTTATTATATCATTGTGCAGCTTATTACAGAGTTCAGTTCTAGAAAGGATGTGCTTAAGACACTTAAGAACTGACACCATTGTAAGAAAAAATAAGCCCCCAGCTTTAAAGCTGGAAACCACATCAAGAATCCAAAAATTATACATTAGTTTTTAGTCTTCAAAATGCATGCCATTCCCACTGAATTAATATAGACAAATTTTAGATCTATCCATCGATCACTTTCTGCTCCCTTGGGTTCTCAATTTTAGAAAAGGAATTCCAGGGACATCCGCATCAAGTTCCATTACAGTGCAGTTGTCATTACAGCAAAAGAAAAACAATTATACCGTTTTATCTCACAGGGTACATCTGCAGGAACCATTTTGCAAATGAACACTCAACTTTGGTTTACCTTATTTTCATATTACAACCTGACCGTCTGGTAAAATGGTTTTTAAAAAAGAAATTCATTTTTTGTCTAGGTTTTCCTCTTATGGATAAACCGTATTTACATGTGACTTTTAAAATCACTTCCATTAATAAAACTCTCTATAGTATTCTTAGAGGAAGCATTTACATAGAATCAAATGTCACTGCATGTATAGCAGTTGTAGCTGAAACAGTATAACATGATTGGCAGAAGAAATTCTAAAAATCCTAAAACATGACCTTGGGCAACTGAGGATTTACTCCAAGCCTCATTTTCTAGTTGTGAAACTGGAGGGCTGGACTCCGCCACCTCAGAGGTGACTTCCAGTTTCAACATTCCGGGACATCTTATTCACTTAATTTACCAACAGTGATCTTTTTGACATGCCTTTTGTTTAAACT
Organism: Oreotragus oreotragus; assembly: GCA_006410675.1. Classification (NCBI taxonomy): domain Eukaryota; kingdom Metazoa; phylum Chordata; class Mammalia; order Artiodactyla; family Bovidae; genus Oreotragus; species Oreotragus oreotragus. The sequence goes on along the minus strand of SJYX01019039.1, from coordinate 32,995 downwards.
TACTTTTCTCTGCTTTAGTATAACTCCTCCGCCCCAACCCCCAATCCATATTACAATCATTAATGAACAAAACAGAGCCTTGTGCTCAATCATCCTTACAGAGCAGTTTGGTTTGCTTAAAGGTGTCATCTGTGTAATAAACCTATCTAGAATTATTCATGGGGAAATAATATCCTTAGCATCTATGTCCACGTATTATAAAGTACTTATTGATAGAAAATCCTTGTCTAGATATAAAATTCAACGCAGAGGGCTCCTAAAATGCATTTTTAAAAGGTCTTTCCCCTGTTTCCATCCTTCAAAATGAGGTTGGAGCTCACCGCAGCTTCATAACATCACTTAGAAACTCATTCAGTTTCTAATTCAGTTTTATTTTCTAAGTGATGCTCAATATATTCTTCAGTTTCTGGTTTTTTTTTTTCCAGATGTCAAAGCTATTTTGTTATATTTATTTTAATTCTTCTTCACCGAAGAGTGAAGAAGATAAGAAATTGGGCATAAGTGTCAGTATAAGAAGCAATATGTTTACATTTTTCTAGTCTTGAGTTTGCAGCAGATTACTGAAAGATGTCAAGTATTGGCAAACTTATATAGTTTTACACCACTCAGAAAATACGGAAGAAAAAAACCCAAATAGGAAAGAATACTACCTTTGCAGAGGCATGATTTCACAAGCCATCCTTGTCTGGAAATTGGCAAGGGACCCTCACAACTGTCTCTTCCGCGCCTAGTGGGGGCGTCTGTGCAGGGACCGGCTGCTCACAGCGGCTGGGCCAGGCTGGGGGCGGGAGGTTGCACCTCACCGCCGGAGAAGCAGCTTGCTCTGCAGTCTGCCAGCGTCCCGCTGCTCTCTGCCTCCAAACTTCTCCAAGCAGTGCTATTTGATCGCTGCCTCTCTTACATTTCCACCGCAGTCCACTTTGACCTTTGTTCCAGGGAAGCAGCTGAACCACCCAGCCAATCAGAGGAGCAGCTGCTGCAGGGCTTAAAGGCGCTGCTTCTTTGGCGGCGGCGGCTGCTCCTCCCCTGGCTCCTTAGCCGGCTTGCCTAATTCTGGTAACACGAAACTTTCCTCGGAGCCCTTCCACAGACTGGCTTGTCAGTCTGGGGAAACAACCAATAACTGCGGCAAGAGCAGAGTCCCTTGACCTCTCAGTGCTGAGACTGCCAACAAGGAAATCCATTTGTCAAGGAAAGACACTGCCTCTGAAACTGAAGGTTTCTGTGACAGAAGGCATAAGCTGCGTCCTGTCTCTTTTCTTCTTAAAAAAGAACAAAGAAAAAAAAAAATCAAACCACTAACACTGAAAGGCGTAATACTCTTCTAGAAGGCACGCAGGCACTCTTCTAGACCCCTGCCCTACCCATATTTATCTCCTGCTGATGTTTACACTGCGGCGGCTGCTAGTCCCTGGTGACGTCTCCCAAGGCACGTAGCTCATTTCTGGGGAGAACACACGTCCTAAGACTGACTGCTCAGGGTCTCAAGGGATCAGTGTGGCTATTTCCCATGGAAATATTTCAACTTATTATTTCTGCATTTTATCCTTATAAAGTGAATGTGTCTATCTAAATACCCATTTTCCTCCAAGACTATCACCAGTATATTTTTGGTAGGTTGGCTATTTATTGATTTTTTTTTTTTTTTTTACAGGTAACACCAAATCAATTTCTCTTAAGGGCTGCTAAATGCCTGTTAGTTACCTAACTTTCCCTTATTTTCCTCTTCAGTGGGGAATACTAACGTGTTGTTTTAGGAACATAACTGTTAATCCATAGGCTTCAAACACTGCAGAACAAATCTAGAAATACATTTTATTAAGCTTTCCTTCACAGCATAGGACTTGCTGAGAGTTACAACAAAGCCCAGAACATCGCTTTTAGCACAAGGGCAGAGGGCCAGAGTCCACAACATTCAGAAACAGAGGGGGCTTGTATGACCAAAAAGGTATCCTTCTCCCCTGTAGTTTTCCCCAGATTTCTTACAGATCACTCATAATTCTGAATTTAGAACACAAAGCCCTACTGTAAGCATCTAATCTCCTTTGCTATACCTACTAATAAAAATATTCACTGTCCGACTAAATACTCTATCATATTTATGACGATGGATTAGTTATCCTAAAATTTATATTCAGACATTATGATAGAATCAATAACTAAAATCAGCCATTTAAAACAATGGAAGTTTTAAGTGTTTTAAATTCAGAACTTACTTTTATTGAAGGTAGCAGTATAGTGTTTTGATTCTAGACTTAGAAATTCTAATCGTTTTCCAGTAACAATAACCTTGTTTTACACATTTCTTAAATTTTTTACCTTTCAAAAATGCATCTCTATATCTTGCTTAACACTTCATTTCTGGAGATAAGAAATCACTGTTACATATCATATCATTTCACTGATAAGTAAACTTGGTACTAGAAAATGAAGCAATTTGGAAACTTCACATGGAAAGTTAGTGGCAGAACAGAAACTGGTTTCAGGATTGCTCAGGTCTGCTTCAGATCTCTGCTGTACAGCATAGTGTTGGTCTATTCTACATGAGTTTTTAAAATATTTACAGGATAACATATTTTTAGAAATAGTTAAAATTCAGGTGATAGAAACAATATCTTCTCTTTTAATTTTATGAATATATCAATACGGTATGGCTAAAAGAGACATGAAACCAATAATAAAGGACCCAGTATTACAAAAAATATGTTAAATCATATAATAATTTACATTCAATACATTACTAGATGTAAAACACTGAATAGGAACATTCAAATGTTAACATCTGATTCCACATATATTTCCTAATAATTAAATCTTCCTGTGAACATCCCTCTAACATGCCATATTACTAGTGAGATGCCAGTGGTCATTTCTGAAAATCACCTAACACTATAACTCAGTAATTACCTGCCCTTTCAACTCTCCATTATTTATTTATAATAATTCCTCCTTTCACTTTTGGTTGATTTTCAGGGCATGACTAGATGATCATTTTTGAATTTATACTTGGACCGTGGCTCCTCCTTTCAAACCACACCAGAGTCCTGGATCACTGGGATAGCTTTATTCCTCCACATCCCACATCCTCATGTCAATTCTTCATTGTCAGGTAGCAGAAGCGCCACTCTCTGAACTCTGCCAGTGCCAGTTTCTCAAACCTGGACTCCTGGACCACACTTCCTCCCATGCCCTACGAGGCGCACCTCTCATGACCCGCATACCGCAGCCTCCCCCATCCCTCCTCCTCCTCCTCCTGAGCTCTCTTTTCAGCTCCACCTGTTTGTCCACATCTGTGGGGGACAACCTGCATTCAAACCAACGAGCACACAGCTTTAAAAAACGATGCACTGCTGGCTGTCCTTAGTATTAAGTTTTTCCAGAACAGGTTCACTAGCATCCTCTGCTTCTTCACCCTGTGTACATCCTGCCGGCGGGGTGACCTACTGCCAGGCTCCTAAACGTTGCAAAAGAAAGTCACAGTACCCTGGCAACTGGGTAGATTAAAGTCCTATTTAATCTTGGCCTGAACCTCATTCTTATTCATGTATTGAATCTCATCATTTTCTCTTCTCCCCCATCTTAAGTCTGTCCCCACTCCTACAGGCACCCTAGCAAGTGCCCCCAGCCTTGAAAGCTTTTCTCAGCATTCCTACCCTCTGGTGACGCAATGCCATTTGCCTCCCCTTCCTACTGACAGGCTGCCCAAAGCCTAGTGCTCCTCCCACTTCCCCCCAAATTACTCCTCTGCCTCACACCGATGTACTTCAGACTTCACCACATTTCTGAAACTGCTTTTGAAGCCACCGATGCTCTTTTGGTCACTAAATCTAAATGCTTTGTCTTAGATCTCCTTCTCCTCTTAACTTTTACAGAAACACACACCTTCAGTTTTCTGAAAGTCTTTGGTTCTCTGTGATCTTTCCTGGGCATTCTCCAAGCGTCCTGATTATTCCATCCTCCTTTTATTTCATCTGTCTTCCCTCCTCTCTTACACCCTTTCCACCTCATCTCCAGCCCCACATCTTTCAATACAGGCACTCCATTAGAGTTTAATAAAGTGCACTCTGGAATTACGCTCCTAGGGATTGGATTCCAGCTCTACCACAGACAGGCAGCGTAAACTTGGGCCAGCTGTTTAAAACCTCTGAAGTTGCTCTGAGGAATAAATGAGATCATGCATATAAAACACGCAAAATAGTTCCTGGCAAATAAGTGCTCAATAATTATTAGTATTATCACCCTAATCAACACGTTCAAAGCTTCATATTATCTGATTCCCCCAATTCTCCTCCTCCTGGCCCCTCTTGTTAATGATGTTATAATTCTCTCTGTGAATCAGACTCAAAGCATGAGTCATCTTTAGTCTTCCCTTTCCTCTCCTTAACCGAATCTGTTGATTGTTCGGTCATGTCTCTTTACTCAGTGGGTCTTGGTCATCTACAGTATCAAGATAACCTTCAAGATGATCTTTTTGCCTCCATTCATTCTGTCTCCAGTGAATGTGAACTGGATACTCACTGCCCTTCTCAAAAGCTTTATTTAGGAGCTCCCAGCTACCTTTTAAATGAACTCCAATTCCTTTAATATGGTGATTAAGACTGCTGATTAACCTCAATATTCTCCTCCAGATCAGCTGCTTATATCATCTAAGGAACCCAATCCAGATTTACCTGGACACCATTTTCAAATCTGTTCTGAACTTACCTATTTTGTCTAGACTATTTTCCCATGCCATTTTATCCCGGCAAAATTCTGTGCACTCTCAGAATTAGGCAGGATGAAACAAATCTCTCACCCATTTTAACTCAGACAGCCCCTTTGCCCACCACAATGTTTCATTAATATTTGAATTTAAATATTTTCTCCCTTTTGGAAAGAAAGTTCTCCAGGTAAGAACTGTATTTTTCCTGCAGCCATTACACAGAACAGACATCCAATAGTGATGAATGAATGAGTGAACTAATATATCAATCTCTCTTCAGAGTCTGAGCATAGCTCGTTTGATTAGATTTTCACTTATCAAGCAATGATTCTACCTACTTTTTAAACATTTCCTATTTTAGGCTTTTTGATTGATTTTTATTTTTGTAAGTCACTCAGTCATGGCCGACTCTTTGCAACCCCATGGACTGTAGCCTGCCAGGCTACTCTGTCCATGGAATTCTCTGGGCAAGAATACTGGAGTGGGTAGCCTTTCTCTTCTAAAGGTTTGCATCAGAGATAAAGTAGACACCTCTTTTAGATTCAGACGAAGGTTAATGATAACTAATAACTAGTTAAAGAAATAAACTAGTGGGGTTATACACTGGTGTGCAATTCCAGAGATGCATAAAGTAAGATTCTATCCAAAACTTTCAAAATCTTTTAAGCACTTTACATTACCCAATCTCTCCCAAGCTGTCTATTTCCTTTTCTACATTTCAGCTGGCTTGCAGACTTCTAATTTTCTTACATAACTTCTTCAGCAGATTCCAAGTGTTTGGCAATAGGTTTGTTTGCACTTGTGATATCAAGAGCAACAACTGCTCCAAAAATGATGTGGCTTCATTTGTTTTAATTTCAACATCAATTTGAAGCAACTGAAGAACTGAGAACATTTCTTGGCCACATTATTTTGTTTTCATATGTTGTTTTAACATCAGATTGATTTGTTTCCTAAGAAAAAATATGTTGAAATAATTTCTTTCTTACAGGTTTGGTAAGAAAGTGCTTCTCAGGCAAGGTTTCTTCCTCATATTTTTATCAATCTTTATAAATTGCACTAAGGAGCAAAACCTTCCACAAGATGCTCACACAGTATTCATAAATGGTAATGACTAAATCTGACAGGAGTTTTTGTAATTATGAAGGCAGGATTTTTAGGGTACATATAATTTAGATACCCTGGCACCACTGCACAGGATTCTGACTAAACTTGCTCTCCAGCAATCGGGGTGAGAACACTAGTGAAGTCTCGGGCTCATCAGCAGATAGGATTATTATTGACCACAGCCAGTGTCAAAAATAAAGGCGAGAAGGGAGAAGAAACTGAAGGGGTGGTACATGAAGGTAATCAGCATGTACTGAGAAGTTATGCTGTGCTCATTTTAATAGATGTGGAAATGAAGA
>SJYX01019039.1:13604-24986 GCA_006410675.1 Oreotragus oreotragus | reverse complement strand
GTGTGTGTGTGTGTGTGTGTGTGTGTGTGTTGTGTAATGGTAGAAGACAGCTTTGTTGCAGTAGGTGAAGGAAGTGGTTGGCATGGGGTGTTGAGGGGAAGAGGAAGAAACAGAAAAAAATGGAAAATTAAACTTTAACTTGTATTCTAAATTGTATTCCTCTAAGAAATAAATACATGGAAATGACAGGTAGACTATCAACTGTTTTTATGTTAAAAAAAAAAAAAAAACCTACAGCATTTCTTAACTCAAAGAATGATTATAAAGCCTCATAAAAGATTTATTTTAGAAAGCAAAACAGTGACATTTAAAACAGGTTCATGCTAATAGGAATAAGGAATTTCTAGTTAGGTAAACTAATTTTCTTTAGTTACAGCGGAAACAAAGATGCTTGCTTTACTTAAGGCCCAAATATAAAATAATTAATAAAATCAACATAATTAAAATATTTCATTACTTATTAGAATTGCTTAGTATATAATTAAAGATTGCTGGGAAAAATCCCATGGGTATAGAAATTATGTAATTGTTTTTTTCAAAGACAAGCTGCATGCTAAGTTGCTTCAGTTGTGTCTGACTCTTTGCAGCTCTATGGGCTATAGCCGGCCAGGCTCCTCTGTCCATGGAATTCTCCAGGCAAGAATAGTGGAGTGGGTCACCATTTCCTCTTCCAGGGGATCTTTCTAACCCAAGAATTGAACCCGCGTCTTCTGCATTGCAGGTGGATTCTTTACCACAGAGCCACAGGAGAAGCCCCCTTTTCCAAAGACACACCTAATGATAGATCTTGCTTTTAAAACGGTGTATGGAGTTATTTCATCAAAACACACCTGAGGCCTTGGTGGAGCCTACAGTGGCACACACAGTTCAGTTATTTGGGTTTTAGGCTCCTGTAGAGCTGCCATAGAGGGCAGAGGACAAGGCTGCAAACAGTGAGGCAAGGCTGAAAAGGCTCCACAGCTGGAGAGGCACCACTCAGGGTTCCCCTTTCCACCCCATTGACACCTTGACTTCACTAACTGGTTCCAGCATTCTCAATACAAGCATCAAAACTTTCACCAGAAAGGCTGTCAAATCAAAAGACAAGTAACTACAGTACGTACTTATGGGGAATATAGCCAATATTGCATAAAAACTGAAAAAGGAGTACAATCATTAAAATTGTATAAAAATAAAAATTAATGAAAAGAAAAAAGACAATTGCAATCTATGGTACATAAATACACAATTATACAGAAATTCATATATAAGCTCTATTTCTTCTTTAAAAAAGTGAATTTCTTCTAACAACAGAGGGACTGCAATCTCTTTATAAAAAGTGGTTAAAAATAAATTCTTTGAAACAACTTACATAATTGTTCTCCAACTTTCTGGGACAGGGAAAAATCCACATTTTTGCCAGATGGAATCTCAGTTAGTGACCACTGCCAATAAATAAGTGCTTGAGCACATTTTCCTGGAATGGGACTCCCTGGGCATGACTTTCTCCAAATCTCCCTTGGGAGCCCAGATAATAGCGTTTCTGTTCTCACAAAATAAGTCATGCCCCACACAACAGCTGCTACCACACCTGAGATCAGCTGCCTGAGACTGTCCCAGTGACCCTTCACCCTGTTAAACAATATTTCCTGCAGAGGCGAAGCCGACTTCAGCGGTGCTCCCTTTGAGAAATGTCAAAATTATTTACTGTGATATGGTAACTGATTGGTAATCTGCTGATTCTGTATCCCTCAGACATAAACTCTTCATCTTTCTGAGACATAAAATACTGAGCATGAGCAAAAAAAATCTCTCAGTGGCAATACACTAGCTGGTAAAATTATTTTATCATAAAGTGGAATGCTTTGCTTTCAAGCAAGCAATAAGTGAATAAATGAAAATATATTAAGAAAGAAAATAAGAGGAAATAGAGATCATTTGTATTACCAATAATAGGTCACATTAAAAAAATCACACAAATAAAGCCAATTAACATAACAAAAGAGAAACAGACTCACAGAACATATTAGTGGTTACCTGTGGGGAGAGGAAAGTGGGGAAGGGCAAAACAGGAGTAGGGGATTAAGAGATACAAACTGTTAGGTATAAAATAAGTTAGGAGGAAATATTACATAGCACAGGGAATATAGCCACTATTTTACAATAACTTTAAATGGAGAATAATCTATAAAGATGTGAATTGCTATACTGTACACTTGAATTGTATAACACTGTAAATCAACTGTACCTCAATCAAAAAATAAAATAAAAAAATCACAGTAGTGGTGCCCTAAAGTGTCAACATCCCTAGAGCATTTTAAAGGATCTGATTTTTAAAAATTATTTTAAATTCAAGACTTCAGAGAATTGACCCACTGCATTAAATAACTGCATATATATCTTCTTTTTCTAGTGCTATTCATGTGTAAAGCATTATTAGAATTCATAAATGAATCCAAAATTTTTTTCCTCATTGAATTTTAGTATGGAGATATACAGTTGGACAAAGAAATTTCAAATAAATTAGGGCCTATACATAAAGTTAATAAAAGCAATGGTTTCCTCCAAATAGGCAGTACGGTTAATTCATTATTTAAAAAGAAAAAATGCATTGAAAAGTGAGTTCTAATTCCATAATAAGTTTCCAAAATGTTGCTTCAGGAAGACAACTCTAAATTGTAAAACAGTCCAATTTGAAAAGTCTGGAAACAACCTAGTAAAATACGTTTGGACAAATATGAGTACCTCTAGAAATATTAGCCTAGACTTCAAATCACTCTATATGAAACAGATAAATGGTAGAGTGTGGCCAAACCAAATGATAACTGAATGGATACTGTGTCACAAAGAGAGGCTAAAATGAGATAGTATTGCCTCTCTCATTTTTGGTGAGTTCACTACCATCACCTGTTCTTTTCCATGCTCCTTGCTGCTGGTGCTGCTAAGTCGCCTCAGTCGTGTCCGACTCTGTGTGACCCCATAGACGGCAGCCCACTAGGCTCCTCTGTCCCTGGGATTCTCCAGGCAAGAACACCGGAGTGGGTTGCCATTTCCTTCTCCAGTGCATGAAAGTGAAAAGTGAAAGTGAAGTCACTCAGAGTGTCCGACTCTTAGCGACCCCATGGACTGCAGCCTACCAGGCTCCTCCGTCCATGGGATTTTCCAGGCGAGAGTACTGGAGTGGGTTGCCATTGCCTTCTCCTTATCCCTCCCCATAGTTAAAATTTTTATTCCTTAATTTCTGAATGGGGGCTTCCCAGGTGGTGCTAGTAGCAAAAAATCTGCCTGCTAGTGTAGGAGATGCCAGAGACACAGGTTCAATCCTGTTCAATCCCTTGGGTTGGGAAAACCCACTGGAGTAGGAAATGGCAACCTGCTCCAGAATTCTTGCCTGTAAAATCCCATGGACAGAGGAGACTGGCAGGCTATAGTCTATGGGGCTGCAAAGAGTCAGACACGACTGATTGCCTGAACACATACACACACATAGAGCCTCTGGATGACAGCTTTCACAGTAGGTAAAAACTGTTATACAGAACTGATCTTCCCAAAACACTACTGTAATATCAAAAAGCTTTAATTGCTTTTCATAGCCTAACAAAGTAAAATTGAAATTCTACTCACACACACAAACTGTGGAAAATTCTTCCACACCACCTTACCCGCCTCCTGAGAAATCTGTATGAAGGTCAACAAGCAACAGTTAGAACCAGACATGGAACAATGGACTGGTTCCAAATTGGGAAAGGAGTATGTCAAGGCTGTATATTGTCACCCTGCTTATTTAACTTATATGCAGAGTACATCATGCGAAATGCTAGACTGGGTGAAGCACAAACTGGAATCAAAATTGCCAGGAGAAATATTAATAACCTCAGATAGGCAGATGACACCATTCTTATGGCAGAAAGTAAAGAGGAACTGAAGAGACTCTTGATGAAAGTGAAAGTGAAGTCGCTCACTTGTATCCGACTCTTTGCGACGCCATGGACTGTAGCCTACCAGGCTCTTCCATCCATGGGATTTTCCAGGCAAGAGTACTGGAGTGGGTTGCCATTTCCTTCTCCAGGGGATTTTCCCAACTCAGCGATCGAACCTGGGCCTCCACACTACAGGCATATGCTTTACCATCTGAGCCACTAGGGAAGCCCTGAAAATGAAAGAGGAGAGTGAAAGAGCTGGCTTAAAACTCAACATTCAAAAAACAAAGATCATGGCATCGGGTCCCATCACTTCACGGGAAATAGAGAGGGAAACAATGGAAACAGTGAGAGACTTAATTTCTTGGAGCTCCAACATCACTGCAGATGGTGACTGCAGCCATGAAATTAAAAGATGATTACTCCTTGGAAGAAAAGCTATGACCAACCTAGACAGCATATTCAAAAGCAGAGACATTACTTTGCTGACAAAAGTCCGTCTAGTCAAAGGTGTGGTTTTTCCAATAGTCATGTATGGATGTGAGAGTTGGACCATAAAGAATGCTGAGTGCTGAGGAATTGATGCTTTTGAACTGTGTGTTGGAGAAGACTCTTGAGTGTCCCTTGGACTGCAAGGAAATCAAACCAATCAATCCTAAAGGAAATCAACCCTGAATATTCATTGGAAGGACTGATGCTGAAGCTGAAACTCCAATACTTTGGTCACCTGATGCGAAGAACTGACTCATTGGAAAAGATTCCAATGCTTGAAAAGATTGAAGGCAGGAATAAAAGGGTATGACAAGGATGAGATGGTTGGATGGCATCACTGACTCAACGGACATGAGTTTGAGCAAGCTCCGGAGTTGGTGATGGACAGGGAAGCCGGGCGTGCTACAGTCCATGGGGTCGCAAAGAGTTGGACAGGACTGCGTGACTGAACTGAACTGATTCACATACAACAGGGCCCTTCTGCTTCTCCATATCCACATATATTATTATTACCCTCTCCTTCACATGAATGGTGGGTCCAGGTTGGCTGAACTGCACATGGCCACAGATGTGCTCTGCTGTCCATTTGTTCCTGTTCAGGCATTTCTCTTAGCCTGGAATCCCCCTTCTGAACTCATATCCACTCATCCAAATAAAACTCAGCCTGTTTGGGCTTCTCATCACTGCTCTTTCCAATTCCACCACTCAAAGGATTTTATCCTCTTAAATGAGTGAAGCCATAATTGTTAAGTCCAAAGTCAGTTCAGTTGTAGCTCTATATGATTTCTCTAAAATCTAACAATTTATATCTAACAATCTGTATCTCTCTTGAAACATTCATCATCCTTTGTTTAAAATACAACAGACATTATTTCTTGTTGCAAATTATATAATCTATACTCACACAGAAAATTTAGAAAATACAAAGAAAAAATAAAAGCCAAACACAATCCCATTACTTACATAAGCATTATTTAATATGATTCTATGTCCTTTCATTTTTCTCTATTTAGATACAATTTATATAATTACATAAAGATGGGACAATGCAAAGTATTTAATGCCAGCAAACCATGTACGTAAAAATGGATGAAATGGTAAATTTTATGTATATTTTACAATAAAAGATAAGGATTATGCAGTATGTACTATTTTATAACATTACATTTAATAACCAGTAAAATATTTCTATAACATTTCTACTCCTCAAAAATATTTTTATGCTTCTTATATTTCTATCCACAATGACAAGTTTAATCATTGGATTCAAGTAGTGATTGCTAGATTTTTCCACTATAAAAGAATGTTTTCTCTTTGTAATGAAAAATTATCTGTGAGATGATGATTTGAGACTGAAAATTTAGATGCCAGATGTTTGAGCATATACCTCAAAGGTAGAGGCAACAGAACTTGCTGATGAATTGGTTGACAAAAATAGAGGATTAACAAATTTTTGGCCTCAGTAACTGGGTGAATTGGAGAAGGAAATGGCAACCTCCTTCACTGTTTTTGCCTGGATAATCCCATGGACAGTGGAACCCAGCAGGCTATAGTCCATAGGGTCACAAAGAGTCAGATATAACATCAGTTAAACAGTAATTTTAAAGTCTACCATGCATTTAGTGGGTCTTCCCAGGTGGTGCTAGTGGTAAAGAGCCTGTCTACCAATGCAGGATACAAAAGAGACACAGGTTTGATCCTGGGGTTGGGAAGATCGCCCGGAAAAAGAAACGGCAATCTACGCCAGTATTCTTGCTTGGAAAACCCCACGGTCAGAGGAGCCTGGTGGGCTATAGTTCATGGTATCGTAAAGACGTGAACACAACTGAAGCGACTGATCACAACTCGGTGAATGGTACAAATTATTAAGATGGGGGAAAACCTGGGTAGAAATGAGATTGTCTTTTTTGAGGCAGAAGTGTAAATGAGGAGTTTTGCTTTATATAGCTTGAGTGTAATATGCTCACTCAATATCCAAGTACATTTATCAGGTAGCCAATAGGCAGGGCTGACTTCATAGGCATATGCAATATGCAGTTTCTCATGAACGATGCACACAAAGCCCCATATCTGGTTTTATGCTCTGCTGCTGTCATCTTAAACTTCACATTTTTTAACAGAGGGTTCCACATTTTTGCTTTGCATTGGGGGGTACCCCAAGGTTAAGTAGCTTTTCCTACCAAATGGATATAATAATTTGGAATATAATTATATTGAGAGGCTGGAGCTAGAAGTATAATTTTGGAGGTCATAGGCCTCAAGATGGTATTCAAAACTGTGGGCCTGGATGAACGTACCCGTGATGAGCATAGCTTGAGAAGAGGTCATAGGACTGAGCCTTTCCGTGTTCCAACTTTGAGAGTCTGGAAAAGGCAGGTTTAGCAAACAGGACTAATAAAGGGTGTCTAATAAGATCAGAGGAAAGTCAGGACAGAGTAGTACTGCAGAAGCAAAGTGAAGAAAGTGCTTGAAAACAGTCATTAGTTTGGCCAAATCCTGCTGAGAGAGAAGAGCAAAATGAGAACAGTGGACCGACCTTTGGACTTGGCAAGATGGAGATTGTTGGTGTTCTTGACAAGCACAATTTCAGTGGTGTGTGGGTTGAAGAAAGAAATGGGAGGAAAGGCTATGAGACAGAAAGTGCATATAATCCTTTACCAGAGCTCTAAAAATGAAGAGGGATATTGTTCCTAGGGAGGGTTAAAAAATACTGAGAGCTATTATAAAATGCTTCTATGCTGATGGGAAAACTCTGGAAGGGCGAAACTGATGTCATAGAGAAAGGAAGTGATTATTCTAACTTAGTCCTTGAGTGAGTGAGAGAGAGTGGGGTTCAGAGTACCAGCACAGGGTTGACCCCAGAGAGGTACAAGTTCAGTCCACCCACTGAGAAAGAAGACAAGGCAGAGTGTGCGGGTACAGCTATGGATGCACTGGTAGACTGGGAGGCAGGAGGTAGCCGTCTTTCCTAATTGCTGTGTGAAACAGGACAAAATCTTTGGATTGTGCTGTAACATTTTTTAAATCTAAGCCATGCTTACTTCGCCACTAAAGTGAAATTCATGTTTTCAGAAAACAAATGTGGTGAGAGAAGAGCTACTATGTTTAGCTTTGTTTTTGTTATTCTAACATCAGACTTAAATGTTTGACAAAGAAACCAAAAAGACAATTTAATGGGAAAGGAATAATCTTTTCAACAAATGTGGTGGGGGCAAACGAATATCCACATGTGAAATAATGAAACTGTGCTTCACACCGCATCTAAAAATTAACTCAAAAGAAATGAAATAACTAAATATAACTAAATATAGCTAAATATAACAGCAAAACTATAAAACTCTTAGAAGAAATCATAGATGTAAATCTTTGGTTTTGGATTAGGCAGTGGTTTTTTGGATAGGACATCAAAATCATAAACAACAAAAGAAAAAACAGATTAACTGGACAATAAAGACAAAAAAACTTCTGTCCTTCAAATGATAGTATCAAAAAAGTGAAAACACAACCCACAGAATGAGAAAATATTTGAAAATCATGTATCTGATAAAGGTTAGTATTCAGAACATATAAAGAATTTTTCCAACTCAACAGTAAAATGACAAATAACCCAACTGTTAAAAATGGACATGGAATTTGAATGGACATTTCTCCAAAGAAGATATACAAACGGCTAACAAACACATGAAAAAAGTGCTCAACATGATTAGTCATTAGGGAAACACAAATCAAAACCACAAGGAGAGACCATTCCACACCCATCAGAATGATTACAATAAAAAGACGAGTACAGGTGTTGGTAAGGATGTGAAGAAACTGGACACATCATACATTGCCAATGGGAATGCAAAATGAAGCAGTCACTTTGAGAAACTGCTTATCAGTTCTTCAAAAAATCAAACAGACTTACCATATGATCCAGAAATTCCATCCCTAGGCATATACTCAAGAGAACTGAAAATATATCCAGAGAAAGACTTGCACACAAATACTCATACTAGCATTATTTGTAATAGCCCCAAAGTAAAAGCAATCCAAATGTCTATCAACTGATGAATTAAAAATGTGGTCTACACATATTAATACAATGGGATATTATTTAAGTCATAAAAGGAATGACATACTGATATTTCATTCATATGAATGAACCTCTACAGCATATGATAAGTGAAACAAGGTCGATCCAAAAGGGCATGTATTCTGTGATTCTACTTACACAAAATGGCAAGAGTTAATGGGAGCTTCCTAGAGGAAATGAAAACTGACCACTGACAAAGTGGAATAAGGACACTCCAGATAAAGAGAACACATTAAGAAAGATACAAGTGTGTGGAACCACTGGGATATATGGTTAATGTGGTCTCAATGTAACCTGGTTTAGTAGAATAAAGAACTGTTAAAGAGTAAGTTAAGAAGATAGGATGAGTCAGATTTCTAAAGGCCTTGAATGACTTGACATTTATTCAATGAGAAGTCCTCTCTGCTTTTATAACATTATCTATTATGTCAGTTTTACACTTTCTGCATTTCATACCATTGTTAACCTCATATAAGTTGCCTCACTTAATGGACTAGGAAACCCTGAAGATTAGAGACTGTTCCCTAGTTCTCTTTGACTTCTCAGGGCCCAGTGCAAAATGCAGTACAAAGAATGTGCCCAATAAAAGTTTGTAGACTTTGAATTACTAAAATAATTTCAACTAACATCTCAGCAGTCCTAATATATTCTGGTGATTTACATGCTACTGGGAATGATCTGCAAACATCATAATAAATTTCTTTACCATGACTTACCTTCCCTTTCACCAACCACTCATACCATAAATAGAGTTTAGTAAAAAAAAAAAAAAAATTCAAATTGAAATTTGCATTCTAGTGAAATGCAAAAATTTGAACAGAGCAACTGTATTGAGTGGCAAGCTTGGTGAAGGGATAAATTGCCTTTTTTATACATCAAAATAACTAGAAAAGTATGAGAGACCTTCATTTTAAATTATAGGAAAAAAGGATATTAAAAATACTAGAAATATGTTTAACAGTTATTCAATGTATATGAGAGAGTTTATCTAAGATAACCCTGGAATATTTATCATGGGAGCTAGTGGTGGTAAAGAATAGATTAGGGAGCTATCTTTAGAAATAGAGTTAGATATTTTTTTCTAATACAGCCTGGGACCTTGGGGACATTTCAAACCTACTTTTCTATAAATCTTTGTTATGAAGGCCAGGGAGTCTGAATACTTCAGAAAATAGTAACTCTGTAAGTGAACTGTGTGGTTAGGCTTACCACTATGCTTTTCACAAAGTGGTTTTTAGACTTTCCTTTCCTCATAGGGGACTTATTGCAGGAAACCTTGCAGAGTCAGCAGCACATTTATATTTGGTAGTTTTTCAAATTACACTGTACATGATATGGTTATGAATCTTGCAGCTAAGAACCCCAATTTTATTTCAGCCTTACTTGTCAGTTAAAAACTTGGAAACATTTTTTCCAAGTAGCAGAGAGTGAAACATTCCAGGGAACAGATAGACATTCAGGAAGTAACTGGAGTGCCCTTTATGAAGTACAAACACAGGATAATTATGGCTGCTTTCTGGGGCTGGCGGGACTTCAGAAATGAAGAAAGTCATAGCTAACTGCCAGAATAGATAAGCTATCTTGAAGGACAATGGGTACAGCGAATATTGTTGAATACGGATTCATTATTAATCATTAGGCATCTGAATATTATGAGATCTACTACTGTGACTAAAATATGAAGAATCATTTAGCAAACATCACAAGACACAATTCCTGCCACAAGGGTGGAGAGCTGCACATAGAGGTAATGAGACTCATAAAACAATGAACTTCCCGTACATAAATAAGCAGCACATCATCGATAGAAATGCAACATCAGGGTCAGAGACCCATCCCATGGGAAGACGGCACAGAGCGTTCATGAGGATGATGAGAAAGTACAGCTGTCTGGAATTCTGTGGCATCTTCAAGAGTGGGCAGTATGGGGTTCCCTTGGGAACCTTTCCCAAGGAACACATTCCAAGGACCACAAGAAAGAGAACCGACACATAAAATTCTACCATTTTAGAATCAGACCTCAATCTCAGAGAAGTTTCAATCAGTCAAGATAAAGATAGTAGAATTTAAATTCAAACTGAGCACCTGTAATAATGTTGTAACAATAATGACTATGGCAGGAGCGGCTAAGCGTATGACTAGTAGGTACTATCATGAATGCAAAACAAAACAAAACAAAACTAATAAGACTCAGTCCTTCTAATTCAGAAAGTCACAATGAGGTTGAAGAGAGAAGTATAAAGACATGAAAAAGGTGAAGTAAATCAAGGTAGAAGATAGGTGGGAAATGACTGCAAAACAATCAGAAGACATATATTAATCTCAGCCTGTCAACTAACTAGGTGATTTTCAATAATTCACCTAACTCAATAAATACCTGTTAAATGAACAACTTTTTCAGAACCATGGTTTCTTCATCCAAGGTTACTTTTCAGACCTGAAATATTTTTACAAGGTCACCTTGTAAAAATGAATGCTATGTAATTTTTTCTAACATTCAGTTCAGTTCAGTTCAGTCACTCAGTCATGTCCGACTCTTTGCGACCCCATGAATCGCAGCATGCCAGGCCTCCCTGTTCATCACCAACTCCCGGAGTTCACTCAGACTCACGTCCATCGAGCTCGTGATGCCATCCAGCCATCTCATCCTCTGTCATCCCCTTCTCCTCTTGCCCCCAATCCCTCCCAGCATCAGTCTTTTCCAATGAGTCAACTCTTCGCATGAGGTGGCCAAAGTACTGGAGTTTCAGCTTTAGCATCATTCCTTCCAAAGAAATCCCAGGGCTGATCTCCTTCAGAATGGACTGGTTGGATCTCCTTGCAGTCCAAGGGACTCTCAAGAGTCTTCTCCAACACCACAGTTCAAAAGCATCAATTCTTCGGCGCTCAGCTTTCTTCACAGTCCAACTCTCACAT
>SJYX01019039.1:0-11199 GCA_006410675.1 Oreotragus oreotragus | reverse complement strand
TTTTTCCATGATCCAGCGGATGTTGGCAATTTGATCTCTGGTTCCTCTGCCTTTTCTAAAACCAGCTTGAACATCAGGAAGTTTTTTTTTTTTTTTTTAACATTACTGAGGTATAATTGACAAATACAGATTGTATATCTTTACGGTATCTAAGTGTGATGATTTGATATATGTATACATTGTAAGCTGATTACCACAAATAGGCAAATTAACATATCCATCATCTCACAGCTACAATTTAGTTTTTCTGGTGAGACTCTCTTAGCAAATTTCAAGTATACAACACAGTACTGTTAACTATCATCATCATGCAGAACATTAGATGCCCAGAACTTAGTTATCACTGAATATTTTAACCCTTTTTCTGAAGGATAGTTTTGTCAGAAAGAATATTCCTGGTTGGTAAAAAAATTTTTTTTCCCCACAAGAAAAATGTATCATCCTATTCCCTCCCTGCCTACAAGGGTCATGCCAAAAAATCCACTTATAGCCTTATGGGTTGCTTTGTATGTGGTCAGTTGTTTTCTGTCATACTCCTTTCAAGAGTCTCTTTTGGGCTTTGACTTCTGATAATTTGTATAACATGTTCCAAAGTAACCTTGTTTGCGGTCCTTTTAGCTTCACCTGGATATCCATATCCTTTTTAAGATTCAGAAAATTTTCAGCCATTATTTTTAAACTAAATTTTCTTCTTTCTTCCTCTTTTTCCTGTTTGGACTTCTAAGTCATGTATATTCATTTGTTTAACGGTGTTCTCTAGGTCTTGCATGATTTTGTCACTCTTGCATTCTTTTGTTTTGTTCCTACAACTAAAGGTAAATAACCTATTTTCAAGTTGGCTGATTCTTTATTCTTCACAATTGAGTCTGTACCGTTGAAACTCTTTATCAAATTTTTGGTTCATGTTTGGGAGTTCATGTACACCCACGATGGATTCATGTCAATGTATGACAAAACCAATACAGTAAAGTAAAATAAAGTAAAAATAAAAATTAAAAAAAAAAAAAGAAAAATTTCAGCCATTATTTTTAAACTAAGTTTTCTTCTTTCTTCCTCTTTCTCCTGTTTGGACTTCTCAGTCATGTATATTCATGTGTTTAATGGTGTTCTCTAGGTCTTGCATGATTTTGTCACTCTTTTGCATTCTTTTGTTTTGTTCCTACAACTAAAGGTAAATCACCTATTTTCAAGTTGGCTGATTCTTTACTCGTCACAGTGGGGTCTGCGCCGTTGAAGCTCTGTATCAGTTGTTGGTTCTGTCATGGTAGTCTTCCGCTCCAGGATTTCTGTTGGACTCCTTTCATGGTTTCTGTTTCTCTGTTATACGCCCTGATCTATTACGTACTGTTTTTTAAATTTTATTTAGTTGTCTACCAATGTTCTCTTGCATCTCAATAAGCTTTTAAAACATAATTTTAAAAATTCTTTTTAGAAAACTTGTCTATTTCCATTTACTTGGTTTGGTTATTGGGGCTTTACTAGTTTCCTTTTGTGATATGTTTGCCTGATTCTCCGTGATCTGTGTAGCCATGTATTGGTATCTGTGCATTTGAAGGAGCAAACACATCTTCTGGTCTTTATAGATCGGTTTTGGCAAGTAAACACATTCTTCTGTTGGGTTCCTGGGCTGACAGAATTGCCTCTGGGATTTCAGTGAAGCAGAATTAAAGCCAGGTCATTTCAATTATGGTTTCCTTGGGTATATGCCCAGTAGTGGGACTGCTGGATCATATGGCAGTTTTACTCCTAGTTTTTTAAGGAATCTCCACACTGTTCTCCATAGTGGCTGTATCAGTTTGCATTCTGACCAACAGTGTTAGAGGGTTTCCTTTTCTCCACAGCCTCTGCAGCATTGATTGTAGACTTTTTCATGGTGGCCATTCTGACCAGGGTGCAATGATACCTCATTGTAGTTCTGATTTGTATTTCGCTAAAAATGAGCAACATTGAGCATCTTTTCATGTGTTTCACTTCTTGTTAAAACACATCCACTTCTCTTCATTCCATTTTTTTTTTTTGTATTTGTATTTTTCAAAACAATGTTACCGAGGTGTATTTTACATATCATAAAATCTACCTTTTCAAGTACACAGTTCAGTGATATTTAGTAATTTTACCAAGTGCTGTAGCTATCACCATAAAAGAGTTTCAGAGCATTTTCACTGCCTTAAATAAGGCCCCTCTAATGGCAACCCACTCCAGTACTCTTGCCTGGAGAACCCATGGACAGAGGAGCCTGGTGGGCTACCGTCCATGGGGTCGCAAAGAGTTGTACACGACTGAGCGACTTCACTTTCACTTTTCACTTTCATGCACTGGAGAAGGAAATGGCACCCCACTCCAGTATTCTTGCCTGGAGAATCCCAGGGAGGAGAAGCCTGGTGGGCTGCCGTCTATGGGGTCGCACAGAGTCGCACACAACTGATGCGACTTAGCAGCAGCAGCAGCAGCAGGCATGTATAGCTAGTCTCCTATACATTCACAGTCCCCTTCTGGCTTCCAGACAATCACAAATCTACCTCTGTTTCTATAAATTTGCCTTTTCTGGCCATCTCATATAAAGGGAATCATACAATATACATACAGTTTCTTGACTCTACACTTTGACTTTACAGAACAAAACTAGAAATTTTTTTTGGCCTTTAAGAAAAACCACACATTCAAGGAAATGCATAAGCTTTCAAATAAAACATTACAATATATATTGTTAAACATCTAAAAGACTAAAAATATTAATCCTTTTAAGTTCTAAAATTAAAGTCTGAAAATAATATAGTACAGTGTTAGAAACATTAAAAATGATAATTTATCTATGTAACATGTTGAAATTGATAATAATATAGCTATCCCTGAAATGTTAAATCATTTTAACACCTCAAACTTTACATATACTATGTATTTTTCCTTTCTCTTTTTAGGATGGATGTGTGACTTTCTCTTCCAGAAGAATATTTAAATATTTTAAATATAAGTACTAGCATACAAGTTAATACTAATAGTTTAGTTCTTGTGTAAATGACAAAACAAGTACTGTTCTTTATATTTTTAAAAGAAGCAAAATAAGATTAATACCATGTAGGGAGAAGAACTGGAATGTTCCAGCCTTGCTTAAGGGATGCACCTGTCTACAACAGCCTCATTTCTGTGTGTACCTCTGACCTGCCAAATTTAAGCACTGTACTTACAACGTGAATAATGATGACATTTATTCTTTCAGAGTTGGCATGTCAGAATAGAGGTTATGCCTTTCAGACTACTGTGAATTTTGTTAACGCAAGCATCTTGATTACCAAAAAAAAAAAATCTTTGACAATATTTTAGGAATTGCTGCTGTCAGTTTTAGAAGATATAAATGGACTAGCTAAATGTCTTTACTGAATGAAGTGAATCTATCACTAAGCACTTCTGTCTTTGGCTGGGAAGTCAGTATAAAACAGCTCCACTGAGCTCTAACAAAATCAAGAGATAGTTTATTTCTAAGCTTTTCTCATGCCATTCTGAAAGAAAAATTCTATGAAAACTAGAAAAATGATTGTTTTTTATAGAATTTGAACTGTTTTGTTGGATAAGACTCTTGAGAGTTCCTTGGACTGCAAGGAGATCCAACCAGTCCATCCTAAAGGAGATCAGTCCTGAATATTCACTGGAAGGACTGATGCTGAAGCTCCAATACTTTGGCACCTGGTGCGAAGAACTGACTAATTTGAAAAGACCCTNCCACTCCAGTGGCAGAAAGTGAATAGGAACTAAAGAGCCTCTTGACGAGGGTGAAAGAAGAGAATGAAGAAGCTGGCTTAAAACCCAACATTCAAAAAACGAAGATCATAGCATCCGATCCCATCACTTCTTGGCAAACAGAAGGAGAAAAAGTGGAAGCAGTGATGGACTTTATTTTCTTGGGCTCCAAAAGCACTGCAGACAGTGACTGCAGCCACGAAATTAAAAGACGCTTGCTCCTTGGGAGAAAAACCATGACAAACTCAGAGTATAAAAAGGCAGAGATTCACTTTGCTGACAAAGATCCATCTATCAAAGCTATGGTTTTTTCCAGAGTCATGTACAGATGTGAGAATTGGACCATAAAGAAGGCTGAGTGCAGAAGAATTGATGTGTTCAAACTGTGATGATGGAGATGCCTCATGAGAGTCCCTTAGACTGCAAGATCAAACCGGTCAATCCTAAACATTCAATGGATGCTGAAACTCTAACAGTTTGGCCAACAGTCAGCTGATGTAAAGAGGTGACTCATTGGAAAAGATTGCAGACAAAAGGAGGAGGGAGTGACAGAGGATGAGGTGGTTAGGTTGCATCACTGACTCGATGGACATGAATTTGAGTAAATTCTAGGGGATAGTGAAGCACAGGGAAGCCTGGCATACTGCAGTCCATGGTGTTACAGACAGTTGTACAAGACTTAGCAACGGAACAGCAACAAAGCTTAATATTAAAAGATTCTTGCAAGAAATTGAAACTTAGGGAAAATAAACACCAATAAAAATTTGAAAGACTGGAAATTCCCCACCATCCTTTTCAGAGCTTCACATAGTTTCTCTGAAATCAAACAGGTAAAAATAGCAGTAGCACTATAATGTGTAATTCTTTTCATGACAAGAGCTTTATAAAATAGGGGCCTAGCATTCCACTACTTGGATGTTCTATATTTTGTTTAATTACCTAGTTCTTATTGGCTATCTTGTTAATGAACCATAAGAAACGTTTATATCCATTCAATAAAATAAAGAAAAAACCGTCACAAAACAAAAATACACACAAAAAGACAAAGAAAGCAATCCCACTTTATAAGGTTAAGACTGAGAGTTTTAAAAACAAGGAGAAAGGACTCCCCTGGTGGTCGAGCAGTTAAGAATCCTCCTGCCATGCAGGGGACATGGATTCAATTCCCGTTCCAAGAAGACTCCACATGCTTCGTGGCAACTAAGCTCCCAGGAGCTGCAACTACTGAGGCACACATGGCCTAGAACTCCTGCTCCACTGCAACGAGAAGCACACTGCAGCTAGGGCGTAGCTCCCACCTGCCGAGGTTAGAGAAAGCCCGCCCTCGGCACAGCCAAAAATAAATAAATAAAAAGCACAACAAATTGAAAAGATAATGAAAGCAAGGAAAACATTCTACAAATAGTATGGGCTTTCTAGAACACACCAAATTCTACATTGTAACCACCCCAAGAGTCAAATGCCTCTTCTTCTCCACCCCTCTTCATTCAACTATTAAATATCCTCCTACATCGCCATCTCAGGGACTTCCATGAGGTTCAGGAAGGAACCCCTTCCAATTCAGGGAACTTGGGTTCAATCCCTGGCCGGGGAACTCAGATCCCACATGCCAGGGGGCAGCACATAAGCCTGTGTGCTGCAACTAGACAGCAGCGAGAGTGCCAAAACGAAGATCCCAGGAGCTGCAGCTAAGAGCGGAGAAGGCAATAGCACCCCACTCCAGTACTCTTGCCTGGAAAATCCCATGGATGGAGGAGCCTGGTAGGCTGTAGTCCATGGGGTCGCTAAGAGTCGGACACGACTAAGCAACTTCCTTTTCACTTTTATGCCTTGGAGAAGGAAATGGCAACCCACTCCAGTTTTCTTGCCTGGAGAATCCCAGGGACAGGGGAGCCTGGTGGGCTTCTGTCTATGGGGTCGCACAGAGTCGGACACGACTGAAGTGACTTAGCAGCAGCAGCAGCAGCAGCTAAAAGCTGATGCAACCAAATAAATATATCAACATTTTAAAAGTAAATAAACAAAGACAACCAGGCCAGTTCAAAATGGAAAATTACCTGCATTTAAAATACACGGTCCCTTCGTGGCTCCCATCGTGCTTTCCCCGCTCAGGATTGTCCCACTCTACTCCTAACCAGAGTCCTGGCAGAACAAGAAAACCCAAACGAGAAATTAGAACAAGGTGAGGCTCCACTTTTCTGCAACCAAATACAGTTTGCAACGCAAACCATATCACACAGACACCACTGGGGAGGAAAGAAGTCTTTAGAAAAACACGTAACCTTGGACTCTGGACTTAATCAGCAAAGGCAACAGTAAGTTTGGTTCAAAAAAATCAACCAAAAAATACAACTGCAGAAAATAACTATAGCTACTGAGCAGGTATGTGCCAGAAACTTCGCTTTATTTCATGTTATCCTTACAACAGACATTTCATCTTTACAAATGAAATGTTATCATTATCTTCTTTTTAACAGTTCCTAAAGAAATATACTTTTTTGAGTCCTAGCCTAGCATTATGCTGTTCATAAAGTAAAATTATATATATATAAGTAGTATTTTTCTTCAATATACGTAAAATAACACCCAAAGTCACACATCTTCAGGTCATTCTAATTGCAGAAGCCAATACTTACCCACCATACTATGCCATGTATAACTCGTATCTTATATTTGCAAACCACATTCAGTTTTCAGAGCATTCTCTTACCTTCCCCTCTGTCTTCTCCCTCTATTTATTAAGTACCCACTATGCCATGGACAGAGGAGCCTGGTAGGTTACAGTCCAAGGCACCGCAAAGAATCGGACACGACTGAAGCGACTTAGCACACACGCGCGCACACACACACGAACTGTGCCAGGTGCAAAAGTATGTGAGACAAAGAGTTTCACTTCTGAAAAAAAAAGAAAAAAAAAAAGAGTTTCACTTCTGGATCTACCCTCCTGTGGAGAACTAGAAAATCTAGATAAACAATTTTAAAAAATCACTTTACACCAATTAGAATGGCTTGTGTCAACAAAAGAGAAAATAAGTGTTGGCAGGGATATGGAGACAGCGTTCATTTTATGCATTGCTCGTGGGAATGTAAAATGGTGTGGCAACTGCGGAAAACAGTACAGTGGTTCCTCCGCAAGCTACTCGCAGAATCATCACCTAACCTAGCGATTCTACCTCTGGGCAAACACCCCAGGAACTGACAGCAGGGACTCAAACAGGTATTAGTGTACCTGTGCTCACAGCAGCAGTATTCAAAACAGCCAGAAGTGAAGGGAGGAATGGATAAACAAAGTGTCCAATGGCGGGTCAATTACTGAACAAAATGCGGTCTGTCCATACAATGGAATATTATTCAGTCTTAAAAAGGAATGAAATTCTGACACATTCTACAACACGGATGAACCCTAAAAACCTTATGCTAAGTGAACTAACCCAGACAACAAAAACAAACAAAACATGCAAGCTAAGTCATTTCAGTCGTGTCTGAGTCTTTGCGACCACACGGACTGCGCCCACCAGGCTCGTCTGTCCATGGGATGCCCCAAGCAAGAATAAGCTCCTCTGTCCATGGGATGCCCCAAGCAAGAACACTGGAGTGGGGTGCCATTTCCTCCTGCAGGGGATCTTCTGGACCCAAGGACTGAATTCACCTCTCTTACGTCTCCTGCAGTGGCAGGCAGGTTCCTTACCACTAGAGTCACCTGGGTTTTCTTCCGAGAGAGAGAAATGTTCAGTCCTTCACCCCAAAGTCCATGCACTCACCACCTGGTCCCCCCATCACCTGGCACTTTAGACCCAGGTCCACCTGGCACCTGCCTGCCACCGAGGGCCCGCACGCCTGAAGCTGCCCGCCCCCCCCCGCCATCACCAAGGCACTCTCCCTAGGTAGCTGGCACACAGACGAAGGATCCACGAGGTCTGAGCACCGGCTGCGGCTGCTGTGCGTGAGCAACTGTCTGGGGGTGGGTCGGCAGGACATTGGGCTTGGCTCGTCTAGCACACACCACTTTGAGGCTGAATAAAATTGTATAAACTGAGTCATTTCTGATTAACTCTGCTAAAACCACATCGTGAAACTAGAGCATAAAGAACTGTCTTCAGAAAGAAACCCAAGTCTCCAGATAATAGGTTCATAGCCAATACTGATGACGAGGCATCATAACTGGGGCTGATAAAAATTAACTCAAATACAGAAATCATGTCCTACAATTAAAATAAACCCCAATGCCCCTGCTATGTGGGGCTGCAGGGGGGAAACACTGAGTATTCTGATTCATAAGGTATTCTGACTCCCACTGAAGTTAAAAGGGGTCATACCGAAAACCTTGAAAACATCTGTGTTTACAGCTGAGCACATTAGGGAAAAATTGAGACCAATGTTAGGTCCAAGTAGAAAAAAACCTAGACGTGTGGGAGGAATTTTAACCAGGTTTCCTTTGCAGTGAGGTCCCACGTTAACTCAGTCCCACGTTAACCCAGAACAGATGACGGCCGTGGAAAGGAAGCCAGTCGACCAAGTCTCGAGGTCATATACAGAGAAGAGGCGACATTGTGTAGAATCAGGGTGGTCAATGGGACGGGTCCCCAGTCTCTTCCTGGGACCCCTGCAGCCTCCAACCCCAAAGCCCCTGCCCCAAACCATGGGATCTGGCAGGATTTCTAACTTGGGGTGTTTCTACTTCCACAATCCCCCAGGCAATGGGGAGTGAGGGGTCTGAGAACTTCTGGCTCCGTTTCCTGGACCGTGATGGGGAAGGCATCCTCAGCCACCCAGGTAGGACCTCATCCCACCCTCCTGTGCCTCCCCCCACACAAAGGCAGCTGAATGGGGGGGGCAGGTGGGAGGCAGGACTCGGCACTCCAGGTTCAGTGGGGTGTCCCGGGCCTCTGCCCTGGAAACCCAACTGTGTGTGTGGTTCAGTCACAGCAGAGACGAAGTCTGGGGCCACCTACATGAGATGCCTAGAATACTCAAATTCATAGAAACAGAAAGAGGATGGGTGTTTGGCAGGAGCTGAGGGGAGGGTAGAACAGGAAGATACTGCTTAATGGCTACAGGGTTTCACTTCTGTAAAATGAAGAGGGTTCTGGAGATGAATGGTGCTGAGGACTGTACATTATTCTACTTAAAATCACTGAACTATACAATTAAAGGTGACTAAAATGTTAGGTTCAGTTATGAATAACTTACCACAATTTAAAACACACACACACATACATATATATCTTTTAAGCCACCAGAGAGCTAAAAAGGCACTGAAGAGTTACAAGGCCAAAATCTGAGAGAAGAGGGAAACCCAGAGTTAAGCGAAGCCTTAGAGCAACTGTTTTCCTTTGGGCATCTGCTGATTCTGGCAGAAAAGGCTGAAAAGCTAAAAAGCTGAACTAAGCTTTGTTCAGCTTTGGATAGAGCTTTTGAGGGACTAAGGCTTCCCTAGTGGCTCAGCTGGTAAAGAATCTGCCTGCAATGCAGGAGACCCGGGTTCAATCCCTGGGTTGGAAAGATTCCCTAGAGAAGGAAATGACAACCCGCTCCAGTATTCTTGCCTGGAGAATTCCATGGACAGAGGAGCCAGGCAGGCTACAGTCCATGATTGCAGAGTCGGACATGACTGTGTGACTAACTTTCACTTTCACTTTTGAGGGAGTAAGAGATAAATAATGAAAATCAGAAGTCTCCCAAGGAAGGTGGAGGTTGCAAGAAACTCTCTAGGTTTTGTTCTGGGGCTTGAAATGCTTTCAACCTAAGAGCAAGAAGGAACCGACCTAAATAGACTAACCCCTGTAGCGACTGAAGGTTAACTTCAAACAATCACATTCCCAGATGTGCTTAGGTGATCTGGGATTGGTGTGGACCTTCTGTATCTGCCAGAGTCCACTTCAGTCCTCTCTGGAAGAAGACACCACCACTGCAAAGCTCAAATTACAACTCTTCACAACCAATATCTGGCACTCAAAGAAAAACAACTAAGCACAGAAAAAGACAAGAGTCTATGACTGGAAACCAAAAAACCAGAAACTGACTAAAGAAGAGATTGCACCCAACTGGGTCAAGAGAGGCTGCAACACGGTAAAGAACTTGAACTTCACCCTGCTTCTCCAGAGAAACTTATAAGCATGGAGAAAAGAAGACATAACAGGCAACAGGCACATGAAAAGACGCACATCACTGCTAATTATTAGAGAAATGCAAATCAAAACTACAATGAGGTACCATTTCACACCAGTCAGAACAACAATCATTAAAAAGTCTACAAATAACAAATACTGGAGAGGGTGTGGGGAAGAGAGCCCTCCTACACTGTTGGTGGGAATTTTCCACCAGCTACCATGGAAAACAATATGGACGTTCCTCAAAAAATTAAAAATAGAGCTAACATATGACCCAGGACTTCCCTGGTGGCTCAGATGGTAAAGCGTCTGTCTATAACGCAGGAGACCTGGGTTCGAACCCTGGGTCAGGAGGATCCCCTGGAGAAGGAAATGGCAATCCACTCCAGTACTATTGCCTGGAAAATCCCATGGACAGGGGAGCCCGATGGCCTACAGTCCATGGGGGCGCAAACAGTCGGACACGACTGAGCGCCTTCACTTTCACTTTCACATATGACCCAGCAATCCCACTTCCAGACATGTATCCAGACAAGAATTAAAGAATTTAAAAAACTCTTAATTCAAAAAGATACATGACCCCTATGTTCACAGCAGCACTATTTACAATAGCCAAGACACAGAAGCAACTTAAATGTCCATCAACAGATGGATGGATGAAGAGATGGTACATGTGCACAATGAAATGTTACTCAGCCCTTACAGAGAATGAAATAACGCCATCTCCAGCAACATGGATGAATCTAGAGATTATCATGCTAAGAAAAGTAAATCAGACAAAGACAACTACCATATGACAAAATACGATATAAATGAACATATCTAAAGAACGAAAACTCACAGATGAAGAGAACAGACTTGCGGTTGCCGGGTGTGGGGGTGGCAGGTAGGGAAGGATTAGAAGTTTGGGATTAGTAGCTGCAAACTATCATATGTGAGATGGATAAACAATAAGGTCTTACTGTATAGAATACAGAACCATGTTCAATATCCTATGATAATTAAGCAATAGAAAAAAAATTAAAAAGAATATATATATGTAAAACTGAATCATTTTTCTGTAGAGCAGAAAATAAACACAACATTGTAAATCAACTATAATTCAATAAAAAATTTTTTTTAATTCAGAAGAAAGAAAACTGGATACAGAAAGATCAAAAATCACTAACAGCAACAACAACAACAAGCTGAAGGAGGGTCGATAAGAAGCATTAAAAGAGGATCAGTTCAGTTCAGTTCAGTCGCTCAGTCGTGTCCGACTCTTTGCGACCCCATGAATCGCACGCCAGGCCTCCCTGTCCATCACCATCTCCCGGAGTTCACTCAGACTCACGTTCATCGAGTCCGTGATGCC
>SJYX01019037.1:127141-143210 GCA_006410675.1 Oreotragus oreotragus | reverse complement strand
GTTTTGTGGAATTTACTCAGCGTTGAAATGTTCTTTTGATGAATTTGTGAGGGATAAAGTGGTCTCCCCGTCCTATTCCTCTGCCATCTTAGGACCGCTCCTGATAAGCATTTTAGATCTATACCCAAAGAGTAAAGAACCATCAATAAGCTTCAGTGCTTCAAAGTATTTTTGTAATTTAGGAACTTAATTAAGTTCAAGTTAATCAAGTGAACAGAAAATTGAATATATCTCAAAAAAGAGAAAAGTCATATCTTTCATGATTAGTGCCAAAAGAAAATTTTTCAATGGGGAGAGGTACCTATTCACCTTATAGCTCTTGTGGTAATCTCTTACTGATGGTTGCTGTCACAGCTATTTTAATCTCTGGATTTAAAGAGTAGGGAGAGAGAGAAACGGTCATTTTAATGCTTATTACTAGCTTTATTCTCCAATATTATGCTTTGAAACTGAGCTGAGACAAAATTCTAGCAAACAGACTAAATGTTTATTATGTCTGTTACAGCAGATAATAGTAAGACAATAAACAGGAAACCAAGTGAAGCTTGGATATTCTTGGATACTGTTATTTCTTTGCTCCCAGACTGCCCGCAGAGGAAGAACACCAGTATCTTTATCCAGGAAAACACTTCCAAAATGGAAGTCCCATTTCCCTTATTGCTAAGATTTGTCTTCTGAGTTCTGGTTAAATCAGTCCTGCATATTCATTGGAAGGACTGATGCTGAAGCTGAAACTCCAATACTTTGGCCATGTGATGAGAAGAACTGACTCANATCTTTATCCAGGAAAACACTTCCAAAATGGAAGTCCCATTTCCCTTATTGCTAAGATTTGTCTTCTGAGTTCTGGTTAAATCAGTCCTGCATATTCATTGGAAGGACTGATGCTGAAGCTGAAACTCCAATACTTTGGCCATGTGATGAGAAGAACTGACTCATTGGAAAAGACCCTGATCCTGGAAAAGATTGAAGGCAGGAGGAGAAGGGGATGACAGAGGATGACATGGTTGGATGGCATCACCAACTCGATGGACATGGGTTTGGATAGACTCTGGGAGTTGGTGATGGACAGGGAGGCTTGGCATGCTTTAGTTCATGGGGTAACACAGAATTGGACATGACTGATTGACTGAACTGAACTGAACTGAACTGAACTTTCCCTTTTTAAGAACCTGATTTTCTTCCAGCGATTAATGGTAGGCAATGCACTTCTAGGGACTCAAAATTAATTCTTCACAAGTACATCAGACTAATCCCAACCTTCACAGATATAGTATCAGAGTTCCCATGAGGATGAGATAGGAGTGGTTACAGACCAACAGAGACCAAGATCTGCTCTGAAGTTAAACCGAGGAAACGTCCTATGTTCCCAGAGTAGGTAGTCCTTGATTTTTCTTCCAAGTAGAAAGACAAGACATGTATGTGGCAGTGCTGAGTGTCTTTGGATTTACTTACAAGAAACTGTTCTCAAGTATAAGATACCATGATCTAGGATACTAGAGAGTAAGGGGGTAGCCCAGGGAAAGACCAAGGCCACGACCAAGGGAATAGTTCCTTGGTCAGGTGTGAGCTACTGATGCTTGGAATCATATTTCCCCCAGCTGGATGGTGCTGGTATTCTGCCAATAACAGCATCCTGATTTCTGATGACAGACGTCTTTGCTAGGGCAAGGTCAAAAGACAACTGGGGAAAGTCGTGACTTGCACAGAGCAAAGGGGCATGACCACAAGGGCTTTGGGGTCCTTGGAGACTGGTCATTTTCCATGCTTGGGATTCTGCCCACCCAGGGGCACCCTCCTCTCCTATTTGGGCTTCCCTGCTCGCTCAGGTGGTAAAGAATCTGCCTGCAATGCAGGGGACCTGGCTTCCATCCCTTGGTTGGCAAGATCCCCTGGAGGAGGGAAAGGCTATCCACTCCAGTATTCTAGCCTAGAGAATTCCATGAAATGTACAGTCCATGGAGTTGCAAAGAGTCAGACACCACTGAGCGACTTTCACTTGCATTTTTCATGGTCCCTCTCAGCTACCAGGGTACTCTCTCTTAGACTCTGAGTCACTTCAGCAGGTGGGTTTTGACATCATTAACTTAGATCTCTGTAATGTCATCTTTTGGCTCTTCTCTAAACACTTCTCTCCTTGTTTTTAAAAGATATTACAATTTGCAGAATTTTTATGTTCATAGCAACATTGAGGGAAAGGTATGGAAATTTCCCATATACCCTCTGCCCCCACCCTCCCCAACATATACATAGCTTTCCTCATTATCAACATTCCTCACCACAGTGGTACATATTTTACAACTGATAAACCTACACAGACAGATCGCAATTAACCGAAGTCTATAGCTTACAACTAGGGTTCAACCTTGGTGTTGTACATTCTGTGGTTTTGGACAAACATATAATGACATGTTTCCATCACTATGGAATTATATTTTCATTGCTGTAAAATCTTTCTGTTCTGTGACTATTCATCCCTCCTCCCAACCCCTGGCAACCACCAATCTTTTCACTCGTTTCANGACAGATCGCAATTAACCGAAGTCTATAGCTTACAACTAGGGTTCAACCTTGGTGTTGTACATTCTGTGGTTTTGGACAAACATATAATGACATGTTTCCATCACTATGGAATTATATTTTCATTGCTGTAAAATCTTTCTGTTCTGTGACTATTCATCCCTCCTCCCAACCCCTGGCAACCACCAATCTTTTCACTTGTTTCATAGCATTTCCCTTTCTGGAATCTCATATAATAGGAATCATGCTTTAGCTTTTTAATTATTGGGATAGAATGGCAATTTTCAAGCCCCTTACATGTAGAAATGAAAACATAAATTCTTCCACGCTCATTTATATTTGTCTTTTCTATTTTCCTTGATGACATTTATGTCAATTTTCCTGAAGTGCAAACACAAATGTCTGATAAGTGATAAGATTTGTTCTTTACTATAATGCATATAATTTCTGCATTTTATTTGATATTCTGAGCTGAAATTTTGATGAAGTATACCACTATGTGGGATTTCTAAGCACTAGGACTATATGAAAAGTTATTTTTATTTTCTACTAATTTATTGTCTTAAAAGCAACAAATCAATTACGAGTAGATTTGTTAGTAAGTTCTTAGTAAACAAAATCTGCTTGTACTTTAGAAACTGATTTGTTAAAGCATATAACTGAGTTCCTTTTGAGAAAAGCTTGATGAAAAGCTCCAGGGTTATATAAATCACAGCTGAACTCTAAATTCTGTTTTATAGCAGTTGACTTTTTTCCCTTAAAAATGCCATTCTGCATGATTCTACACTTTAGAGAATAGCAGTAACAAAGCAAATACTATTTCTGCCTGAAAATTGTTTTCCATTATTCTGTAGTGTCTCATTAGGCCAGTTAACTTCTCTGAGTCTCAGTTTCTTTGTCTATCAAATGGGGATAATAGTATCTACTTAATTTAAAATCAAATAGGGTAATGAAAATAAATACATTTTATGTTTGAGAAATGATCCGACCACCAAAGGATGATATTCTGGAAATAAGGATCATATTTGTTTATTTTAAAACCTCCTTCTAATCCAGAATTAGATAGATTAAACTGTGGAAAATATTATGATCACACTTTAACTTATCCTTAAATTCACAATGATAAAAATTACATGTCTACTTAACATGTATTCACCATAAAGATAAATATTGTGAGAAGTTTCTGGAAAAGAAATTATTTTACCTCAAATGTTTACCATCTAGTTGGAGAGACAAAATACAGTAAAATAAAATAGTTCAAAAACAGTTTACTGAAGAAGAGGCAATATTGAAAAGATATTTTATGGATTCCAACGTTAGTAGTTGAACCCCAGACCAGCCACTGATGAACCTTGTTAATGTTAGTGACTGACTCTGAAATGGGAATTAGAAAGCTATTTTATGGGACTTTCTTGTTGGTCCAGTGGTTACGACTTCACCTTCCAATGCAGCAGCTGTGGGTTTGATCCCTGGTGGGGGAGCGAAGATTCCCACATGCCTTACGGCCAAAAAACCAAAACAAAGAACAGAAGCAGTATTGTAAAAAAATTCAATAAAGACTTAAAAATGATACACATCAAAAAAAATCTTGAAGAAAGAAAACATTTTCACAGAACTTATGTGAGAAATAAATGAGAAAAAATTTAATACCCTGGAAGGAAGTCAGGGACGAGAGACACTCCCATTCCCTCCCCGCCCTTAACCATCTTCATCTCTAGTCCTAAACTGGATAATGCTACTCTCTTAAATGATTCAGTGTACAAAAAGCCTCTTGATGAAAGTGAAGGAAGAGAGCGAAAAAGTTGGCTTAAAGCTCAACATTCAGAAAACAAAGATCATGGCATCCGGTCCGATCACTTCATGGGAAATAGATGGGGAAACAGTGGAAACAGTGTCAGACTTTATTTGGGGGGGCTCCAAAATCACTGCAGATGGTGACTGAAGCCATGAAATTAGAAGACCCTTACTCCTTGGAAGAAAAGTTATGACCAACCTGGACAGTATGTTCAAAAGCAGAGACATTACTTTGCCGACTAAGGTCCGCCTAGTCAAGGCTATGGTTTTTCCTGTGGTCATGTATNGAATTTTCCACAGTTTATTGTGATCCACACAGTCAAAGGCTTTGACATAGTCAATAAAACAGAAATAGGTGTTTTTCTGGAACTCTCTTGCTTTTTCCATGATCCAGCAGATGTTGGCAATTTGATCTCTGGTTCCTCTGCCTTTGAACTGTGGTGTTGGAGAAGACTCTTGAGAGTTCCTTGGACTGCAAGGAGATCCAACCAGACCATTCTGAAGGAGATCAACCCTGGGATTTCTTTGGAAGGAATGATGCTAAAGCTGAAACTCCAGTACTTTGGCCACCTCATGAGAAGAGTTAACTCATTCATTGGAGAAGATTGATGCTGGGAGGGATTGTGGGCAGGAAAAGGGGACGACCGAGGATGAGATGGCTGGATGGCATCACGGACTCGATGGACGTGAGTCTGAGTGAACTCCGGGAGATGGTGATGGTGATGGACAGGGAGGCCTGGCGTGCTGCGATTCATGGGGTTGCAAAGAGTCGGACATGACTGAGCGACTGAACTGAACTGAACTGAACTGACAATGCAGTATCAACTCTAGCACAGTGCTGTACAGCAGATGTCTGAAATTCATTCATCTTGCATAACTGAAACCTCATGCCTTTTGAACAACAACTTTTCATTTCCTCCTCCTCCCAGCCCCTTACCAACCAATGTCTTTGCTTTTATGATTTTGACTATTTTATTTAAAAACATATTTATTTACTTATTTGGCTGTACCAGGCCTTAGTTGTGGCACACAGAATCTTGCAAACTTCTTAGCTGTTGCATGTAGGATCTAGTTCTTTGGGATTAAACCAACCCTCCTGCTTTGAAAGGGTAGAGTCTTAGACACTGGACCACCAAGTAAGTCGCTTGACTATTTTAAATACCAGATAAAAGCATAAGTATGATATGGGCTACCCAGGTGGTTTAGTGGTAAAGAATCCGTCTGCCAAGCAGGAGACCTGGATTTGATCCCTAGGTCAGGAAGATCCTCTGCAGAAGGAAATGGCAACCCAGTCCAGTATTCTTGTTTGGGAATTCCCATGGACAGAGGAGCCAGGTATGCTACAGTCCATGGGATTTCAGAGTTGGACAAAACTGAGCACTTGCATACATAACACATGTGAATTTTAAAAAGCAAAAAGACAACTTATAGTTAGAAAATATTGACACATTATATATCTGATAAGGAATATGTCTTATGTGCAGATAGGAGACATGCCATATCTAGAATATATCAGGATCACTTGCAACTCAATAACAGACACATGACCCCATTTTTTAAATGGACAAAGAATTTGAAAAACAAATAATCTTCTAGAATCCAAATGCTCTTTAAAAATCCAATGTATTAGGTAACCTAATTTTCTACAAGCAACATATGATAATGAGGAGAAACCGGGAGTTCAAATCCTGGCCACTGTTCCCAGCTTCACCACTTATAAGCTTCCTGTGTGGCTCCAACATTGCATTCGACTGTTTGACCATGGGACTCTCAGTTTTGCTCTTGCTAAAATTGGGATGTTAATTCTGCTAGCATTGTTGTGAGGATCAAATAAATCAAACAGACTTCCATTAATGAAAGCATTTTGTGAAACAAAGAGCAGCATACATGTTCAGGGGATCATTTATCCTATTGAAATAGAACAATGCTACAGCATTTCGTAATCATTATTGGCCACAATACAACAATTAGATTCTCTTTCCCTGAGCAGATGTACATAAAATACTGGGCACATTTCTCTGATGTACCTCAAGGTCCATAAACCAACCCATTATAAGAGAATGATTCCTCTTTTTGGATACAAAAGCAGTGTTTTTCCTAAATTGTCTAAAAATATGCCATTTTCTCAGCTATTAAATGGACACTTTTTAAAACTTGTAATTATAACTATATGTGATTCGACTCCTTTTACATTTCTTCAATCTGCAGATTTCTTCTGTAAAAAAGCTTTCCATTTAATCCACCTTTAATTTCAGAAAGCATACAAGTGACAACAGTGACGTCACAGAAATTCAAACTTATTACTGAGTTATTGCTGCACATTTCAGATTTTGTTTGTTTGTTTTGTTTTGTTTTGGCCACATGGCAGGACACAAGGGATCTTAGTTCACTGATCAAGGATCAAATCGGTGCCCCTTGCTTTGGAGACAGCACTGGACCACTGGGCCACCATAGAATCCCCCAGATTTTAAACTAGAAAAAATTTCATTGGGGTCAGTATTTTAAGATTTTAAAGGACATGAGTTTTGGGGTCCTGATTTCAAGTTGCTGCTATAAGACTTTTTAGTTGTGTTACATCAGGCAACTCAACCTCTGAGAACCTTGGTTTGCTTACCTTAAAAGATGTATGAAGAGACTGAATTAATAATGTACTTTAAGAATAAGGTACATATTAGAAACTTCATGAATACTCACTTAATCACTCAGCCTTAAGCACTGGGTAAAAATCAATGTGTAATAATAAAATTTCTGAATTTTATGACTTAAGTACATAGAGTAAGAAATAGGAAAAAAGCCTAAATTGATAGAATTCTGTTGGCAAGGATCTCTGGACCATTTGCCAGAATAGCCTAGAGCTGCATTTTTTTTAATTTTTTAAAAATGTTTAAAAAGTTGTTTTGAGTGGAGTGATCAAGATGGTGCAGTAGGATGACCTAAGCTCCTCTCCTCAGACAGTGTCATCAAAGTGACAACTACTTACAGAGTCACTATCACTAAGAACAACCTGAACACTAGCAGAAAAGGTTTCCTGCAATTAAAGGGATAGAAAGAACCACAGGGGACTTCTCTAGCAGTCCAATGGTTAAGATTTTGCATTTCCAATTCAGGGAGCTGAGGTTCGATTCCTGGTTGGGAAACTAAGATCCCACGTGCCACATGGCAAGGCCAAAACTCAAAACAAAAAGAAAGAAAGAAAATCACTTGTGCTGACTTGTGGAGTAAATTTTAAAAAAAGAAAGAGAGAGAGAGAAAGAACCACATCTAGATGGATAGGAAAGGCTATACATCTAGTGTAGTCAAGACCCAGACCCTGGGTAGGTGACCCACAAATGGGAGGATAATCACAATTGCACAAGTTAAACCCTAGGAACTGAGGGGTCTGAG
Source organism: Oreotragus oreotragus (assembly GCA_006410675.1). Classification (NCBI taxonomy): domain Eukaryota; kingdom Metazoa; phylum Chordata; class Mammalia; order Artiodactyla; family Bovidae; genus Oreotragus; species Oreotragus oreotragus. The sequence goes on along the minus strand of SJYX01019037.1, from coordinate 135,512 downwards.
CCCTACATGTTTCCCAGCCTGGGAACCCTGCACAAGCCCCTAGACAATTTAGCTTTGAAAGCCAGTAGGGCTTACTCACAAGAGAGCCAGAGGGCTGTAGGGAACGGGTACTTTACTCTTAAATCTCACATGCTCCAAGACCTGACACACTGGAGCTAATCTGAAAAGAGCCTGGGTCAGAAGTACTTTCTGATCTTGGAGAGCCTTCTGGAGAAGCAGAGGACGACCGGGACTCCCTCTGGGACACGGATGCTAGCAGCAGTTGTTCGGAACTTATTCTGCCATAAGGACACGAGTGTTAGCAAGCTCCATTTTGGAGTTCTCCTTCTAGCCTACTGGCACTAAGGGCTTACCTTGCCCCACTTGCTGATTGGCACCAGAGCAAGCAGACTCAGTAACCAAGCAATATCTAGCCCTGAGCCTAGGACCTGACTGCACACACCAACCCACCAACACCAGCTGCAGGAACCCCTCCCACTCCACAAAGGCCTGCTGCCAGCTGCCCTGGGAACTGGCTCAAAACACCAGTGGGCCAGCAGCCTTTGTATGAGACAGACCCCACAGTGGTCAGCCTCACCACAGAGAAGGACCTGTGCAGCCACATGGGGGGCACCTCTAGAGCATACAGCTCTAGTGACCAGAAGGGAGTGTGTTGCTGGGCCCCATTGGATGTGTCCTAATAAGGGCACTTCTCCATGATCAGGAAATAGAATAGTGAATAGAGAAAGTCGTTCAGTCTTGTCCAGCTCTTTGCAACATTATGGACTACCGGAGTAGGTAGCCTTTCCCTTCTCCAGGGGATCTTCCTAACCCAGGGACTGAACCCAGGTCTCCCGCATTGCAGGTGGATTCTTTACCAGCTGAGCCACAAGGGAAGCCCCTCTTATGTAATATGTGGTGCTTCCCAGGTGGCTCAGTGAGAAAAATCTGCCTGCCAGTGCAAGAGATACTAGAGACGTGAGTTTGATCCCTGGGTTGGGAAGATCCTCTGGAGAAGGAAATGGCAACCCACTGCAGTATTCTTGCCTGGAGAATCCCATGGACAGAGGAGCCTGGCCAGCTACATTCCCTAGTGTTGCAAAGAGTCAGACATGATTGAATGACTGAGCACGCCCATGCACACCTAATATGTAGAAATAAAAACACAGAATTAGGTAAAATGAGGCAGCAGAGAAATACATTCCAAATGAAGGACTGAGACAAAAGCCTCAGGAAAGAGCTAAGCAAACTGCAGTTATCAATTCACAAGGGAAGCAAACCAAAGAAGGAACAAAAGGGAGCTACAAAAGCAATCCCCAGTTCAGTTCAGTCACTCAGTCGTGTCCGACTCTTTGCGACCCCATGAATTGCAGCACGCCAGGCCTCCCTGTCCATCACCATCTCTCGGAGTTCACTCAGACTCACGTCCATCGAGCCCGTGATGCCATCCAACCATCTCATCCTCAGTCGTCCCCTTCTCCTCCTGCCCCCAATCCCTCCCAGCAAGCCAGTTACAAAATGGCCGTAAATACATTCTCATCAAGAATTATTTTAAATGTAAATAGACTAAATACTCCAATCAAAAGACATAGGGAAGAAAACCTCAGGCAAATGGCTCATTACAGAGCAGGGTCTACTCAGGGACGCAGTAAGAAGTTATGCCCTCTGCCAAGTCAGAAGCCTGGAGAATGGAGTGCCATAGAAATAGGAGTGTATATGTGAGGAAAACCGGCACAAATGAAGAAACACAGCAGCACTAATGAGATGAATAACGTGCTCATTCTCCAAGTAAATTAAGGAGGAGAAAGATGAGTATGGTTGAAAAAGAAAAACTGAACTCATATTTTGGTGTTTGAAAGTGGTTAAAATAATATTCTTCTCCTTCTTAGTCAAATGACATAAAGATACAGGAGTCAGGCAGACGAATGTTTCACCTATAGTGATAAGATTAGAAAACTTGGTTTAGACGTGACATTTAGGTTTCTAAATACTTTCCCTAAAAGTTAAACTTCGTTCCTGAAGCTATGAAACCATGGGCCAGTTTTGCGAGGAAAGAAGCTCAGTGCTATGTTTGCTACGGAGTCAAAAGCCCACGGAAACGTGTGGTCAAGAAGGACAGGTGCATGTGTGGCTGTACCTGAACACACTCAGAGGCAGACCTACAGGCACCCTTGATTCCACCTACTCCATCACCTCGGCCTTCCCAAAGACTATAGTCACCCTATCCTTCCTGTCCTTCCTCCTAAAATATCCCAGACGCCACTTTCCATACCTATGATCACTGCTATAGTTTTGGTCTTAATCTGATCTACTGCATTAGGGTGCCCTCCCATTTTTCCTCCTGTCCAACCTGAATCTTTTCAGCATCTTCTCCAGCCATGGCCTCTGTCTTGACATAGTCCCTGCGGCCATAGTGGCTACAGTTGTCATCAGCAAAATGTTATACTAACCTATTTAATGCCTCTGTACCTGTGCATATATTGTTCTCTCTCCCTGGAGTACAAGAACAGCCTTGCTTGATTCATTTGTCCTACCTCCTTTTTCCAAATCCATCCCAGATATTGCATCTTCCAATTCCTCCCGCAACACAATCCAAAATTCCTTCTGTACAATCCCTGTATACTTTCAAATGGCCATTTCATTGCACTTGCTATCCTAAGCTCTAAATTTGTGTTTCCTTGCCTCTTTCCACTATCAAATTTTGAGCTTCATGAGAATAGGAATCATGTCTTTTTAATGTTTATATTCCCAGAATCTAACACGGGGCTCAATACTGCTTGAGGAACTGAGTCAAATGAAATGTGTTTTTTGAAAACTATGAGGCATGACTTCATTAAGGAAGCATAGTGGGGGTTTCCATCAAGCCGGTTACATAAAGGAGGAACTTTTTCTTCTTGCTTTCAAATGCGCTAGGGCTATAAGCCATCAAATTATTGCTTTGCATGAAAACATAAGCACAAGACTTTAAATTCCATTCTGCGGATGTTGCCACATAATTCAAATAAACACACATTTTGCTCCATCTGTTAATAACCCTTCCATGTTCTTACTGCTGCAAACACAGGGAAAGTGACAGGTAATGCTATGCAGTAATGTCACAAAGAGGCAAACGCATATATTACCTCCTGTCTTGGCAAGATTGAGTATTCAGATATAGTCTTCTGTGCAGATTAAATCTACTTTTTTCAGGAGAGTTATGAACCCTCTGGGGCGGGAGAACTGAGCACTGAGACTCCAAAGCACTAATGAATTTTTCATGGAACTATCTTCCTTACTGTGAAGGGAAGAGGTTGTATAGCCAACTCAGGCTTCTCATGAACTTCTGCAGAAAAGAGGATAATTGGGGAGCCATTTGCAATTTCCCTTTGGCTATGAATCTCTCTACTGGTTCTCAGCTAAATTTAAAGTTCAGTTCTCAAGGATGAACCAATAAGACTCTGGGAAACTCCAAGTGGGTGGTGAGGAGGCATTTTCCACCTATGTGACAGTTAACAAGTCCATTAGCATTCAACTCAGCACTGCATACCGCATGAGACATGGAGATACCTTAAAAGCGACAGAAGTGAAATGAAAGTCGTTCAGTCGTATCTGACTCTTATCTGACTCTTTTCCTCATAGACTACACAGTCCATGGAATTCTCCAGGCCAGAATACTGGAGTGGGTAGCCATTCCCTTCTCCAGGGGATCTTCCCAACCCAAGAATTGAACCANGTGAAAGTCGTTCAGTCGTATCTGACTCTTATCTGACTCTTTACCTCATAGACTACACAGTCCATGGAATTCTCCAGGCCAGAATACTGGAGTGGGTAGCCATTCCCTTCTCCAGGGGATCTTCCCAACCCAAGAATTGAACCAGGCTCTCCTGCATTGCAGGCGGATTCTTTACCAACTGATCTATCAGGGAAGCCCAAAAGTGATAGAACCAAATCTGTTTTGCAGTTAGGAAACTGAGATCCAGAGAAAAGTGAGATGGCAAGATAGTATCCAATTCAAAAATCTCATGATTTCTTTTGGTCTAGAGAATTGCAAATGACTTCTGTAGATGTGAATATTTTTCTTATCTTTTTTCTCAAATGACAGAAATTCCAACTTCAACTAGAGCTCAAGCAGCATGTGAAATGCATTATCTGAATAAATGTCCTGAATAAGTTTTCAGGCATGACGTGATCCATTTCATCCAACAAACAACCCCCAACCAGCATACAAGCACACATTTTTTTAAACAAATTTTGGTCCCGTAGATTGTAAATGATCACCCTCATTATCAAGTTCAGGAAGAAATAAAAAGATACTTCAAATGCAATTGAATTAATATTGCCCAAGGGTATTTTTTCTTAGACATTTTTTAATAAGTGCTGGATGTCAGCTCATTTTCTTGTGATTCTCCTCTTTCTCTGCAAATTAGAAGCATACCATCTTGCTAAATGAAGGAAACTGGTGAGCTTGACTTCAGTCTATTGAAGATTTTATTAAACACTGCTGTCACACATTTTGTTCTAGATAAAAGAGACTCATTTCCTAATGTTTATAGACAATGTAAAATGCATGCAGTCTCTAGATACACTGTCTCACTGAAAACTCACGAAGTCCTTAAGAGAGGCAGGGTTTTGCTTTTGTCTTTTAATTTTGTGCTGGGTCTCCATTTCTACTTGTAGGCCTTTCTCTAGTTACGGCGAGCAGGGACTGCCCTTCAGTTGTGGTGCTTAACTTCTCCTTGTGGCGTCTTCTCTTGCTGTGGAGCACAGGCCCTAGAGCAAGTGGGTTCAGTAGCGGCTCTAGTGGACTTAGTTGGCCCACAGCATGTGGGATCTTCCCAGACCAGGGATCAGACCCGTGTCCTTTGCACTGGTAGGCAGAGTCTTAACCACTGGACCACCAGGCAAGTCCTGAGGTAAGGGTTTTATGTCCATCCCAAGGATAATGAAATAGACATGCAGTGAGTGACATTGCTCAGTTAATAAGAGAACAAGGGTAAAATCCTCAGTGAGTAAAAGCTTGGTCTCTCTATTTATCTCTGGATTCAAATTTCACTTTCAATATTTTCCAGCTGTATGACTTGAGCAAACTCCTTCACCTCTCTTATTCTGTCAAACAATGCCCTTTTGGGCAATTGTTGAAATTTCAGAACGACAATTCATGCTATTGGGTCTAAGTGTATAAATCAACAAAGTCCTTCTTTATCTTCCACGGAGTAACCTCCTCTAGGGGACAGCCCATATTTTAGGCACTAGTGTTTTCTCTCATTAGTGTCTCCAATCAATCAGTGACTTTACAGGGAATCATATAAATCGAAATAAGGGAGAAGGGTTGCATATGTTATCAAAAATGTCTGTCACCCCAATGTATATAAAGATGCCTCTTCTATGTCCTGCTTTATTTTCACCTGGCAACTAGGAGTGGGAGAGGGGGTTTTGAAAAGGCCTTTGTGCTGCTGTTTGTGGCCTCTGTCACCTGTTTCTCTGCCTGTCCTCATCCCTCTCCTCTGGTGAACACTAATATGTCATGCATTTTTATATCGTTTTCATTTTAAGAAGGTTATATAAATGGAGTCATGTAGTTTGTGACCTTTGAGATTGGCTTTTTCACACTCCGCAGAATTCCTTAGGATTCTCCAAGTTGTTGCTTTAATGCAGTCCTCCCTTTGTACTCCAGAGGATTGGTTCCAGGACCTCCCCACGACACCAAGATCGATAAATGCTCAGGTATCTTTTATGAAACAGCTGGCCCTCCATACGGGGGCGTGGTCCCTGTGAAAACTGCACCCTTCAGTTTGATTATGTGTTTACTGCCACCGTTATTCCAACTCACATAGAGATATTCTGTTCCCAGTTAACATTTCCCTTACAGTTTTTTTATTCTTCGTGTCAACTGAACACGATATGTTCACCCACTGCCTCCAATCCTGACAGAAGTAATACAAAGCCTTATCATTTAACTTAGATTTAATTGCTTTCAGATGAGTCTGATTATGAACACACTCTCAGCTCATTATTTCCTGTGGTCACAGTGTCACCAGCAAGCTGGAAGGGGTCAGCGTTCAGCTGATAGCAATGTCACACTGACCACAGTGTGCCAGGTGCCTGGACTCAGGGCCAACAGAACAGGCAGGTTGAACGACAGAAGCCACTGGAAGCAGAAGGAAACTTAAGTTATCTAAAGAGAAGACTTAGAAGTAAAGAAAAGAGGGCTGGAAAAAACCTTAAAGAGCATTCATCTTGGCAATCTTACAAATGTGGAAAGTGTGACACAAAGAGGGAGAGAGACATACCCAAGGTCAAAGAACCAGTTTCTAGAAGAATTACTTGGGCAGTTAGCCAGGCCATGAACCCTGAAGTCATCCGAGATTCGTCTTTTTAAAAGCATATTACATATCTTTGCCAATTCCATTTTCTTAAAGATTCAGTGACTAGCTCACCGGTTCATCAATGTTCATCTCAATTTCCTTTAACTACAGTACTTGAAATAAAACAAGGTCAAAAATGTTTCCTTATCTGAAAAATATCTTTTAATATTCCTCTTACTTGGTATTGTTGCCTATTTCTTTTTTTTTTACTCGATCTATATTACTTTTCCTCTATTTCGTTTTTAGGAGAAAAAAAAAATGTTATTGTGACACCAAGGAACCCAGTGATTATCTATGTAATCCTTTGTGTATGTATGACTGCTTTTATATTCCAGCCAATTGGCTTTAAATGAGTAGAAGATGGGGGACTTCCCTGGCAGTCCAGTGGTTAAGATTTCACCTCCTAATGCAGGGTGGCGGGTTCGATCTTTGGTCTGGTAGTTAAGATCCCACATGCTTCCAAAACACAAAGACAATAGAAGCACCACTGTAAAAAATGCCATAAAGACTTTACATATGGTCCACCTCAAAAAAAGATAAATAAATAAAAGGACAGATGAAAAAAAAAATTGCTATTTACCATGATACCCCATGAGTGTTTTACCTTCAATACATATATACTGAATCTGATAAATCATTGACATAAATAAATGTCTGTAGGGTTCAAGTTGTTAACAAAAAAAAAAAAACCCACATAGCTCAGTAAAGTGATTCTTTCAGGGTAAGTTGTTCTTTAATGAAAAGGTGAGGGACAGAGGTGGAAGAAGGACGGAGAGAAGATTGTTTACCAGGCTAGAAACTGACTTCACGCTGACAGTAAGTATTTACTGAGGTTATGTTATTGCTCCTAGTTATCCTACCCACCTCCACTCCCCACTTCCTTGGAGAAGTTTTACACACCTGCTTCTGTTGCCATGTGACTCCCAGTGTTCACGCTCACAGTGGAAGGACTATTCATCTGTGACCCCCTGATGGTGGGCTTGTGACCTGCTTTGGACAATCGATGTGAGTGGCTGGGACCTTGGTTAATTCAGCCTGAAGGCAGTGTAATTCCCTATTAGGCTCTTGGTTCCTGCTTCCAGGATAACAGTATTCTCTAAGAGGGACTCTTTTTTCAGCCTGGGCCCCCATATGAGAAGATAGTAGAGAAGAGCGATAGCAGGCACCTTGCAGCTGCTGACGTGTAACCCTAGTGAGAAATGGAAGCTCCTTGTTATAAGCCCCTGAGATATGGGCTGTGTATTGCTCTAGCAAAGATGACTAATACATATGTGAGATGAAACTATTTCATTCAGCAGCAGTCACAGATGATCTGCTTCTAAAGCAAAATGTATTATTTAAGGAAGATCCTTTGTTTGAAATATAGTTACTAAAATTCAATCCTTATTTACCCCTGATTTTCTATAACACAAAATTTCCCCATATTATTTTTCTGTAAGAAGTCCACTCTGTCAAGTCATGGGATGTATGGTTTTCTTTGGATTTTTTTTTTTTTTTTTACAATACTGTATTGGTTTTGCCATACATTGACATGAATCCACCACGGGTGTACATGAGTTCCCAACCCTGAACCCCTCCTCCCACCACCCTCCCCATATCATCTCTCTGGGTCAACCCAGTGCACCAGCCCCAAGCATCCTGTATCCTGTATCGAACCTAGACTAGCGATTCATTTCTTACATGATAGTATACATGTTTCAATGCCATTCTCCCAAATCATCCCACCCTCTCCCTCTCCCACAGAGTCCAAAATCTGTTCTTTACATCTGTGTCTCTTTTGCTGTCTTGCATACAGGGTTATCATTACCATCTTTCTAAATTCCATATTTATGTGTTAGTATACTGTATTGGTGTTTTTCTTTCTGGCTTACTTCACTCTGTATAATTGGTTCCAGTTTCATCCATCTTATTAGAACTGATTCAAATGTATTCTTTTTAATGGCTGAGTAATACTCCATTGTGTATATATACCACAGCTTTCTTATCCATTCATCCGCTGATGGACATCTAGGTTGTTTCCATGTCCTGGCTATTATAAACAGTGCTGC
>SJYX01019037.1:101640-126407 GCA_006410675.1 Oreotragus oreotragus | reverse complement strand
GGGAGTTGGTGATGGACAAAAAGGCCTGGCATGCTGCGATTCATGGGGTTGCAAAGAGTCGGACACGACTGAGCGAATGAACTGAACTGAACTGAAGCTTTCAAGTATTTTCAATAATTCTAATATTTAAATGTTTTTCTCCTTACAAAAGTATACAAGTCTACTTGTATAGGAAAACTATAGACTCATTATGGAAAATGCATCAATGATTGTATTAACTTAGATCTGATATTATGTCAATAATAAGGTTTGACTTATATAAATCATGAAATAATTACCACAATAAGTTTAGTGGACATTCATTATCTCATATAGATACAAAATAAAAGAAATTTTAAAGTGTCTTTTTTCTTGTGATGAGAAGGCTTAGGATTTACCCTGTTAATTTTCATATATAACACACCATATTTATCATGCTGTACACCACATCCCTAAAGTACTTGTTTATCTTATAATTAGAAGTCTGTACCTCTTGACTGGCTTCATCCAATTTTCTCTCCTCTACCCAACCCACTTTATTTATTTTGAGCTCCAAAGATGTTTGCTCCTTGGAAGAAAACTTATGACCAATCTTTTTAATATAGACAGCATATTAAAAAGCAGAGACATTATTTTGCCAACAAAGATCCGTCTAGTCAAAGCTATGGTTTATTCACTAGTCATGGATGGATGTGAGAGTTGAACAATAAAGAAAGCTGAGTGCCAAAGAATTGATGCTTTCGAACTGTGGTGTTGGAGAAGACTCTTGAGAGTATCTTGGACTACAAGGAGATCCAACCAGTCCATCCTAAATGAAATCAGTCCTGAATATTCATTGGAAGAACTGATGCTGAAGCTGAAACTCCAATACTTTCGCTACCTGATGCGAAGAAATGACTCATTGGAAAAGACCCTGATGCTCGGAAAGATTGAAGGCGGGAGGAGAAGGGGACAACAGAGGATGAGATGGTTGGATGGCATCACTGACTTGATGGACATAAGTTTGAGCAAGCTCCAAGAATTGGTGATGGACAGGGAGGCCTGGTGTGCTGCAGTCCATGAGGTCGCAAAGAGTAGGACATGACTGAGCACCTGAACTGAACTGAACACACCCCACCCCACCTCTGGTAACTACAAATCTGATTTCTTTTTCTCTGACTTTGTTTGTTCATCTGTTTTGAACTATAGTTGACCTACAACACTATGTTAGTTCCTGATACATAACATAGTGATTTTATATCTCTATAATTTCTAAATGATCACTACAGTAAGTCTGTTTACCATCTGTCACCATACAAAGATATCACATAATTACTGACNTCTGGTAACTACAAATCTGATTTCTTTTTCTCTGACTTTGTTTGTTCATCTGTTTTGAACTATAGTTGACCTACAACACTATGTTAGTTCCTGATACATAACATAGTGATTTTATATCTCTATAATTTCTAAATGATCACTACAGTAAGTCTGCTTACCATCTGTCACCATACAAAGATATCACATAATTACTGACTGTGCTCACCACACTGTACATTTCATATGGGTGATTCATTTATTTTGTAACTTGAAGTGTGTACACTTAATCTCCCTCACTTCTCTCTCTCCTTCCCCCACACCTTCCTCTCTGGCAACCTGTTTGTTCTCTGCATCTATGGCTCTGTTTCAGTTTTGTTATATTTGGTCCTTTGTTTTTGAATTTCACATATAAATAAAATCATGCCATATTTGTCTTCATCTGATTTATTTCACTTTGCAGAATATTCTCTAGGGCCATCCACGTTGTCACAAATGGCAATATTTCATTTTTTGTATATTTCATTGTATTATATATGTATATACCACATTTTTTTATACAGTTACCTATTGATGGGCACTTAAGTGAAGTCTCTCAGTCATGTCCGACTCTTTGCGACCCCATGGACTATAGCCCACCAGGCTCCTCTGTCCATGGGATTCTCCAGGCACGAATACTGGAGTGGGTTGCCATTTCCTTCTCCAGGGGTTCTTTCTGAACCAGGGATCAAACCCAGGTCTTCCGCATTGCAAGCAGACGCTTTAACCTCTGAGCCACCAGGGAAGCCCCTGATGGGCACTTAGGTTGCTTCCAATTGCTTGGCAATTGCAAATAATGCTGCAATGAACATCAGTTCAGTTCAGTTCAGTTCAGTCGTTCAGTCGTGTCCGACTCTTTGTGACCCCATGAATCGCAGCACACCAGGCCTCCCTGTCCATCACCAACTCCCGGAGTTCACCCAAACTCACATCCATCGAGTCGGTGATGTCATCCAACCATCTCATCCTCTGTCATCCCCTGAACATAGGGGTACATATATATTTTCTAAGTAGTGTTTTCATTTTCTTCAGGTAAATACCCAAAGTAGAACTGCTGGAGCATATGGTAGTTCTGTTTTTAATTATTTAAGGAATCTCAATATTGTTTTCCACAATGGTTGTACCAGTTTACATTTCTAGCAACAATGCATGAGAGTTCCCTTTTCTCCGTATCCTTGCAAATATTTGTTATTTGATTTTTTAAAATAAAACCATTCTGACATGTGTGAAGTTATGTCTTACTGAGGTTTTGATTTATTTTCCTGATGGTTAGTGATGTTGAGGTTCTTTTCATGTGCCTGTATATCTTCATTGAAAAAATATCTGTTCAGTCCTCTACCAGTTTTTTAACTGGGTTGTTTGGTTTCTTGACAATGAGTCGTATGAAGTTATTTGTATGCTTTCAATACGAACCCCTTACAAGTAATTAGCCTTTGCAGTTTATTTCTCCCATTCAGTAGGCAGGTTTTTTGTTTTGTTGAGAGTTTCCTCCACTGGGCAAAGATTTTCAGTTTGATACAGTCCCATTTGTTTTTGCATTTGTTTCTCTTGCCTGAAAGGATGTTGCTAAGACTGATGCCAAAGAGATTACTGCTTCTGTTTTCTCCTAGGAATTGTATGGCTCGTGTCTTATTTTAAGTCTTCAATGTATTTTTAGCTTATTTTTGTATATGGTGTGGAAAAGCAGTCCAGTCTGATTCTTTAGCATTTAGTTGTCCAATTTTACCAGTTAATGAAAAAACTCTTTTCCCCATTGTATATTCTGGCCTCCTTTTTTTGTATATTAATTACCTATATGAGTGTGGGTTCATTTCTGGACTCTCTATTCTGTACCATTGACCTATATTTCTGTTTTTGTTCCAGCCCTGTACTGTTTGGATTACTGTGGCTCTATAGTATAGTTTGAAATGAGAGAGCATGATATCTCCACCATTGCTGTTCTTTCTTAAGATTACTTTGGTCATCTGGGATATTTTGTGTTTCCATACAAATTTTAGAATTATTTGGTCTAGGTCTGTGAAAGATGCCATTAGTGTTTGATAAGGATTGCTTTGAATCTATAGATGCCTTGGGTAGTATGATCATTTTAACAATATTAATTTTTCATTCATCAAGTAATTCACAAGTCACACTTTTAAAAGCTTCAGTGGAGTGTAATTAAAAGCATACTCACTGCAGAGTCAGGAACCTAGGTTGTAGTTCTAGGTTTGGACAAACCAGACAGCAAATTGTGCACAGCACTTCGCCTCTGGTTTCACAGTTAGGACAGTTCTTCATCCAAAGAATGAAGAAGTAAGAGTAAATGATTATTAAAACTCCTGGATGGTGCATAATGACAGGTTTCTGATGATAAGTGCTCAATAATGATTGAATAAATGAATAAATCAATGAACAAACAAAGGTTTTTTCCAACTCCAAGATTTTATAATTGGCGCGCCAACTCCTTTTCCCTTTAAGGAATATGGGCAGAACTGCAGCTCTTTTTTCTTTATTCCCAATGGCTTGCCTGTAGAGATGCTTAATTATTTATGCTGCCTTTAGGAACTGCCACTGAGCTCTGCTGCTTCGGATGTTATTACTATTATTATTAGTCTCAGAGCTATTTCTTATTTCCTTCAGCACAATGAAGGTGGTGAAGTAAGAAACTGCACTTTCCTTTTTCCAAAGCCCTTGAAGTGCTCAACTCAGCAGTAGTCAGACCCCTTGAGCATTTAATAAGAACTGTGGAAAACCCGATTTCCTTTGCAGTCCTTGGTTCTCCCGCCCTCAGATCATCAGATGAGGAGTGGCACAAAAGGACCAGTGTGTCATTTTCATAGTCTCTCTCCATCACTTTTCAGTTGGTGTGAATTTCAGCATTCTATGTTTTCTGTGAGCCTTTTTTCAAAATTGAATATACTCCATAATTCCTTTTTTTTGCTGAAAAAAAATCTGAAATTGCTAGATATTTGCTTACTAGATAGGTCTGAAAAAAGTGAAAGTGCTGGTTCCCTCACTTGTGCCTGATTCTTTGTGATCCCATGAACTGTAGCCCACCAGGCTCCTCTGTCCATGGAATTCTCCAGGCAAGAATACTGGAGTGAATTGCTATTTCCTTCTCCAGGGGATCTTCCTGACCCAGGGATTGAACCCCCATCTCCCACAGTGCAGGCAGATTCTTTACCATCTGAATCACCAAGGAAGCCCACTAGACAGATCTCAAATTGTGCCTTTTAAAAAATTTCTTATTTCCTTGTCTTCAATTTTTCAGTTTTTTTTAAATCAGAATACTAATTTAAATGAAAGAATATTCTAAGGCTCCAAAATTGATGAATAAATTTTATTGTCTAGCCTGGTGTTATGGACAGTGTTTCAAAGGTTAGAAGCACTTACCTTCTATCATGGAAGCAAATACACTCCAGTTTAAAAGAAACCATTCACACATTTGGCCACCTCATGCGAAGCGTTGACTCATTGGAAAAGACTCTGAAGCTGGGAGGGATTGGGGGCAGGAGGAGAAGGGGACAACAGAGAATGAGATGGCTGGATGGCATCACCGACTCGATGGACGTGAGTCTCAGTGGACTCCAGGAAGGTGATGGACAGGGAGGCCTGGCGTGCTGCAATTCATGGGGTCGCAAAGAGTCGGACATGACTGAGTGGCTGAACTGAACTGAACACGTCTGGTAGTCAGGTACACTGACCTTGCTCTAGTAATAAATTTAATTTACTCAGTATGTGTGAAGAGCTTGCTATTAGCAAAATTTCTACATGTGCACTAGCAGTCAATGGTTGGTGCTCTCTGGTTTCATGCTTTAGTGGGAGGGAATGGTATGAAAGTGTTATTAATTTTGCAGAGCTGGCAAAACACCAGTATAGATAGGTTAAAAAACAAACATGGATACCAAGAGTGAAAAGTATTTCCTTACAGTTGGATCTTGAGTTAAGGTGTGAAGCAGGAACAGAGCTTGAACAGGTAGATATGAGCTAGTGAACATTCTAAGAACTAATGAGAATAGGGATTTTTAAAAATCCTAGCATGACAGGCTTCCCAGGTGACTCAGTGGAAAAGAAATTGCCTGCCAATGCAGGAGATGCTGGTTAGATCCCTGGGTCAGGACGATCCCCTGGAGGAGGAAACCGCAACTCACTCCAGTATCCCTGCCTGGAAAACCCCATGGACAGAGGAGCCTGGCCGGCTACAGTCCATGGGGTTAAGCAGAGTTGCACAAGGCTGAGAAATTGAGCATGCAGGCACGTGCTCATCCATCTGTGGACAACCAGCATTAGCTGAGCATCTCTGCCTCTGGATGTTAGTTGCCTGCCAGCTTGGGGAATCAGGGAATTGGGCCCGCATTTCTCATGATTCCTATATAACCATCATCTGAAGATAGAAGTTGGTAAATCCTCTGGATATGTAGGCTCAGAGACAATACAGTCACTTCCGCTACATTCTATTAGTTGAAGAAAGCCATAAAGACCTTTGTGGGAAAACAGACTTCACCTTTTTTATGGAAGGAGTTTCAAAGTAGCATTGCAAGAATAGAGAGAAGTGTTGCCATTTTTGCAAAAGGTACATAAGTGCTCCTCAATAAGAGATTGAATAAGCAAATGATCCCACTATCACAACAATAACTAACTACTGAAATTTTAAATAATTAAATAGGGGAAAAGACCACATGTAAAATTAAATAATACACAAAATATTAAACTACATATATATACAAAAGTACATGGTGACATGAACATATATAAAAATACATATACTCATTACCTATGTTCTCTAAATTCATATTTTCTAAATTCTAAATTTATATATTATCATGACTATTAACAAAAATTAACGTTTTCAGTGTACAGTTTTCTAAAATGCAATCAAATTTTTGTATTCATATATACTTGAACTTACCTGAACCTTAAGAACTAGTTTATAAAGATCAAAAATTTTAATACGGCCTTTGATTTATCTGTCAAATGATTTACCATGAAATAGTAATAATCCAGGATTAATTTAGATCCTACTATACTGACACTGTTCAAAAGACAATAACAGATATTTTTAGCATCCTACAATCCATCTTTATCTCAATCTTTTCTTTTAATCTAGATATTCTCTGCTAGAAGCAAGAAGCTTTCATAACTAGGACAACAAATCAGAACAAATGTACTTTCTTGAATCTGAGAGTAAGAGAAGAAAAATATTAAGTTCTACCTTAAATTCACTTGCTAGTGTTTACCCTTGGCCATATCCCACTTTTCAAATTATGCTTTCTTTCATTCGGTAACTATTCACCAAATAGTTTGCACAGTTCCTGTTTCTGAGGAGCTGAGAATCCAGTGAGAATGCAAACAAATGAGCAAACATTCTATCTTTTCTTATAGCATCTGTCTAGTTGCTATGACAGAAGGCAGCAGGTAGCACTCTACAGAAACCTCTGACTCAGACATAATTTTTATTTTGTGGGAGAAGGAGGTGCTGGAGGAACTTTAAGAAAGTTGACCTTTAAGAATATGAATTTGCACTTATTCTTTCATCAAATAAGTATGGTCTGCCTACTTTGTGTTAGTAAAATTTGGGCACACTGTATTGGGTGCTTCAAGTAGAGCAGTGAACTGAACAAAACTCTTTTCCTCAATTCATTTTAAGTAAACAAATAAATGTATAATGCCCAGGTGGTGCAGTGGTGAAGAATTTGCCTGCCAACGCAGGAAATACCAATTTGATCCCTGGATCAGGAAGATCCCTGGAGGAGGAAATGGGAATCCACTCCAGTATTCTTGCCTGGGAAATCCCTTAGACAGAGCCTGGCGGGCTACAGTCCATGGGGTCGCAAAGAGTCGGACTTTACTGAGCACCCATGCATGCGCCAAATATATAATCAGGTAGTAATACATGCCATGAAGAAAACTGAGTGAGGAAACACGTTAAGAGAAGATCTGGAAGTGTTAACAGAAAGTGCAGGGAATGATCCCGGGACATTCTTCTGCCTGCCTCACTCTCTCATCCAATGTTTTGAAGATGCGGGCTTGCCTGAAGGGGCATTCAACCCATCAGGTATTTGGAACTAAAGTAGTCACATTACTCTTCTTTTGTAATGAAGGTTCATTAAGCTAAAATAGTCTTTTTCACAAGACTCGCCTACTCACTATAAGTGCAGGATTTTTTTGTTTGTTTTTCCAAATCTTTTTTTAAAAGTTTACAATTTTTTTGGCTGCATAGATTTAGTTATGGCACTTGGGTTTCATTGCCCTGTGGCATGTGGCAGTTCAGACAGTAAAGAATCTGCCTGCAATCCAGGAGACCCAAGTTCGATCCTTGAGTCGAGAAGATCCCTTAGAGAAGGGAATAGTGTTCTTGCCTGGGAAATCCCATGGACAGAGGAGCCTGTTGGGTTGCAGCCCATGGGGTCTGAATCAGACACTACTGAGCGAGTAATGCTTTCACTCTCTGGCATGTGGGATCTTAGTTCCCCAACCAGGGATGGAATTATATAGCATAATATTTATCATTTTACCCATCTGTAAGTGCACAGTTTAGTAGTGCTAAGTTAATTCCCAGGTGGTAAAGAAACTGCCTGCAATGTGGGAAATACAGGACACTCAAGTTTGATCCCTGGGTCAGGAAGATCCCCACGACGAGGACATGGCAACCCACTCCAGTATTCTTGCCTGGAGAATCCCATAGACTGAGGAGCCTGCTGGGCTACAGTCCATGGTGTCACAGAGTCAGACACAGCTGAAGCAACTTAACATTTAAGGTTGTAAAATCACCACCTCTACCCACACCCAAAAGTTCTCATCATCCCAAACTGAAACTCTGTACTCACTGAATAAAAACTCTATGTTCCTCACTCCTCCCAGGCTCTGGTAACCTCTATTCTACTTTTCTGTCTCTATGAATCTGCCAATTGCAGGTGCCTCATATTAAGTGGGAAATGTGGTATTTGGCTTTTAGTGTCTGGTTTATTTCACCTAGTTTACGACCTTAAGGCTCATCTCTGTTGCAGCCTATATAGAATTTCCATCCCTGTTTATGAATGAAAAATATTCCATAGTATGTATGAAACACAATTTGTGTATCTATTAATTTGTTGATCATCACTTGAGTTTTTCCACCTTTGACTTTTGTGAATAATGGTGCTATGAACATTAATGTACAGATATATGTTTGAGTTCCTCTTCTCAAGTCTTTGGAATATATACATGTACACAGTTGACTCTTGGTCTTCCTTGGTGGCTCAGTGATAAAGAATTCACCTGCCAAAGCAGAAGATGTGTGTGTGATCCCTGAGTCAGAAGATCCCCTGGAGAAGGAAATGGCAACATACTCCAGTATTCTTGCCTGGGAAATCTCATGGATGGAAGAGCCTGGTGGGCTATAGTCCATCAGGTCAAAAAGGAATTGAACCTAACTTAGCTACTAAACAACACAGTTGACTTTCTGACAACACAGGTTTGAATTGCATGGGTCCACTTAGACATGGATTTTCTTTTAAAAAGTATGAAGTAATTATTACAGTAGGTACTACATGGTCCTCAGTTGGTTGAATTCACAGATGCAGAACTGCAGATACAGAGGGGTGGTTGTAAAGTTATAAGTATATTTTCAACTGTTTCTTCACCCCAACTCTTGCATTGTTCAAGGGTCAACTGTCGATATAGCTCTAAGTTCTATGGTAGTTGTTGGTTTATTTTTTAAGGAGTCCTGGCTGATGTAATACCCTACCCTTGCTTTCTTCAAACAAACAGAATTATTTGAAGGAAAATATAAAGGAAGGGGAGAAATATGGCCTAAAATCAGATTAACTTTCATCATATTCAATCCACCTCACAAGAAGTCTCAGATTTTAGTCTATATCAGAATTTCCTTATCAAATTATTTAAAACACATGTCTCTGAACTGTATCACCAGAGATCTTAATTAATACTATCGAACAAACAACACTCCAGGTGATTCTCAAGTTTATGAATCATGGACCACATCTGAGAATCATTGAATGACCTCTATAATCTATTTGCCAAAAATGATCTAGTTTATGGTTGAACATCTCTGGGAATGCTAAACTCTCTACTCCATATAGTGAATTCAGTTCATCTTGAAACAAAAAAGCTTTTTCTATTCTGACTACCAATATGCCTTGTATAAAATGAAATCATTGAGTCATAGAATATTATGGTTATAGGATTATAAAGCATTTTTTATTCCCTTTCACTGTATCCAATCTCCTGGGATAAACTATAATGGAAAAGAAATATAAAAAAGAATGGGTATATATATATATATACATATATATATAACTGACTCCCTTTGCTGAAAAACAGTAATGAGCACAACACTGTAAATCAACTATATTTTAATTTTAAAAAGGAGGTAAAAAGAAGAATTTTAAAAATCAAATGAGCCTAATGAGAAGTATATCTTTACTTAAATATCTCCCCGTGGGAAAAAATTTTTCCTTTTGCCTTAAATAATTTAATTTCGCTAAAGTATTTATGTATGTAACTCAGTGATCTCACAGCCACCTTTTTTCAAAAAGGTGACTTGAGGTTGCTGAACAGAACCCCAAATCTCCAAATAGCAGCCCTTTTGTTCCCATCAGAGGTTGACCGTCTTAAGATGCTGACAACTTTTCTGTCTTGAAGAGTGTAGTCATGCACACCCTCGATGCGGTGCTAAGGCTTACCAGCTAGTGACCTGGATCCCGGGAACACCAGCAGAAGGGTAAGAGGGAAACAAAAGTGCTACACTGGTGAGAACCATGTTAGATTGTTTTCCATTTCTTAATTTCTCCGTGTTCCTGATTTTCACTCCCCCATCTGTTTCTTCATGCTGCTGCTATTGCTAAGTCACTTCAGTCGTGTCCGACTCTGTGTGACCCCATAGACGGCAGCCCACCAGGCTCCCCCGTCCCTGGGATTCTCCAGGCAAGAACACTGGAGTGGGTTGCCACTTCCCTCTCCAATGCTCTATAATCTATTTGCCAAAAATGATCTAGTTTATGGTTGAACATCTCTGGGAATGCTAAACTCTCTACTCCATATAGTGAATTCAGTTCATCTTGAAACAAAAAAGCTTTTTCTATTCTGACTACCAATATGCCTTGTATAAAATGAAATCATTGAGTCATAGAATATTATGGTTATAGGATTATAAAGCATTTTTTATTCCCTTTCACTGTATCCAATCTCCTGGGATAAACTATAATGGAAAAGAAATATAAAAAAGAATGGGTATATATATATATATACATATATATATAACTGACTCCCTTTGCTGAAAAACAGTAATGAGCACAACACTGTAAATCAACTATATTTTAATTTTAAAAAGGAGGTAAAAAGAAGAATTTTAAAAATCAAATGAGCCTAATGAGAAGTATATCTTTACTTAAATATCTCCCCGTGGGAAAAAATTTTTCCTTTTGCCTTAAATAATTTAATTTCGCTAAAGTATTTATGTATGTAACTCAGTGATCTCACAGCCACCTTTTTTCAAAAAGGTGACTTGAGGTTGCTGAACAGAACCCCAAATCTCCAAATAGCAGCCCTTTTGTTCCCATCAGAGGTTGACCGTCTTAAGATGCTGACAACTTTTCTGTCTTGAAGAGTGTAGTCATGCACACCCTCGATGCGGTGCTAAGGCTTACCAGCTAGTGACCTGGATCCCGGGAACACCAGCAGAAGGGTAAGAGGGAAACAAAAGTGCTACACTGGTGAGAACCATGTTAGATTGTTTTCCATTTCTTAATTTCTCCGTGTTCCTGATTTTCACTCCCCCATCTGTTTCTTCATGCTGCTGCTATTGCTAAGTCACTTCAGTCGTGTCCGACTCTGTGTGACCCCATAGACAGCAGCCCACCAGGCTCCCCCGTCCCTGGGATTCTCCAGGCAAGAACACTGGAGTGGGTTGCCACTTCCCTCTCCAATGCATGAAAGAGAAAAGTGAAAGTAAAGTCACTCAGTCGTGTCCAACCCTCCGCGACCCCATGGACTGCAGCCTATCCTCTGTCCATGGGATTTTCCAGGCAGGAGTACTGGAGTGGGGTGCCATTGCCTTCTCCACTGTTTCTCTATAGTGATTGGCATTTAAACTCCTCAAAGAAAAGAAACAGTGCTGCTGAATAAGTTGTTTCATTTAAGTAAAAGAAAAATGTTTGATAATTTACTTGTGAGAACCCCAAAGTTATTAGCATTAAAGTGATCAAAGCCTTAAACATAGGATGAACTGATAACATGGTGGCAGAATTATTGATATAAGCTAGTGTTGGAAATGAGCTTCCTGGTGAGAGCAGTTGGAGCAAATCGGGTTTTCTGTATGCAGTTTAAAGTCCCTCAGGGACTTCCCTGGCAGTTTAGTGGTTAGAACTCTGTGCTTCCAATGCAGGGGTTATGGTTTGATCCCCAGTCGGGAAACTAAGATCCCACATGTCACATGGCCAAAACATTTTTTGAGTCCCTCAAGTTCAAGAACTTGGCTACATTAAATAATAACCTTACAAGAGAGAATGGCTTAGTGGAATGAAAGTAGATGAGAATCAGGAACATTTAGCTTCAGAGAGCCTAACTGCGTCTCTTTCTACTCTGGGGTTGATATCTGATTCCATGGATTCTCACTTTCTGTATTTGTAAATGGTGAACTCCAAGAATCACTGAAGAAGTTGATTTAATTCAACCATATTGAGCACAGGTACTGCAAACTGGCAGGGCATTAAAGATACAATAATGTCTGAGAGATTCCCCACCTTTGTTCAGCTTAAAGTTTAATAAGAGCGGGACTTCCTTGGTGGTTCAGTTTTTAAGATGGCACACTTCCACTGCAGCAACTACAGGTTCAACCCCTGGTTGGGGAGCTAAGATCTTGCATGCCTCACACAGCCAAGGGGAAAAAAATAAAATAAAATAATATATATATGTATAAAATATATATATGGATTATGTATATACATATATAGAGAGAGAAGTGCACAAGTTGTAAAAAATGTTTTAAAAAGTTTAATTAGACAGACAAAGAAGAGTAACAAAACAACACACAAAGATCTCTCACAATAAAATCTATGCATGATAATAAAGTAAAAATAAAATTAAAAAAATAAAAAATAAAATCTATGCATGAGATGAGAGAGTAAGAATTCTGATAGATGTGCCACAGATTAAATAAGAAATCATGGTAGTTTTCCTTCTATCTTCTTACTTGGTTGAACGTAACAATGGCACAGCAATTTAATAAAACCCCTGCTCAAGTTCTGACATATTTATTCTCAGAAGGTATTATTTCCCAATCCATCAGGGGCATGTGTGTGTGTGTGTGTGTGTTCACTGTAGTCACCATTTTCCTCACCTGTTAAACTACACAGTTGAATTTTCAGCTAGATTTGTCCTCTGCAATTGATTTTCATTTGAGATATATAAAATTAGAAAACAAGACTAACCAAAAATTAGACATCTCAATAGACTTTTACTAGGTAGGTGTGAAATGGAAGTCATCAGGTCTACCCACCTGATCTTACGGAAATAATTTCAGCTCAAGGAAGAAGCATGACTTACCGAGGTCAGTGAATGGTAAGCTCTTTAGCCATGGGTAGATCTTGAGTCTCTTGATTTCAGTCCAGTGCCATGCCAGGAAAAGCTGTGTTGTTAGAAAGGCCATTTACCCCAAGGGTGAGCCCCTTGAAAGAGAAGCATGACTTTATTAGCAATTGAAAAAGTTATGAATAGCTTATCATCAGCCTAATTTCAGATGAGGCCACAGACTCTTTACAAGAGACCATCTGCTAAGACTGTCCTGCTCTGGATAGAGCTCATGTGAAGCCATTGTGCAAGCAGAGGTACTTGGAGATTCTTTGAAAACAGCATCTTTACAAAACAGTAGAACCTCAAACTCTTTCACACTGGCTTGGATAAGATGATAGCTAAAAGCTGACTGATCCTGAAGGGACAGTATCTCAGCACTCCCTGTCCACTTACCTGGGACCTTGAGTACCTTCTTCCAAACCCTTATAGTCCTTGTCTATTTGTGGTTCATATGTGGCAGGAAGAAGTCCCAGAGTCCCCAGCTGCCAAGAAGTCTTGCTAAAGGAGGGAACACTGAGATAAGCTCTTTAGAAGTGAAGTAATCTCCTACAATCAATTCACATATACTCAAAGGCTTTCCTTCTGTTTTACACAATCATTAACTGGGGGAATCAATAAAGACAGATGAGTAAATCTAGGTATTTTTGAGTCCTATCACACATATACAGGTCTTTCCTGGTGGCTCCGTTGATAAAGAATCCACCTGCAATGAAGGAGACCCGGGCTCGATCCTTGGGTGGGAAAGATCCCCTGGAGAAGGAAATGGCAACCTACTCCAGTATTCTTGCCTGGAGAATCCCACGGACAGAGGAGCCTGGCAGGCTATATAGTTCATAGGGTCACAAGAGTCAAACATGCCTTAGCAGCTAAACCACCACCATCACCATATATATTTATGAAGAATTTGGAGGCAAACAGGAAAAAACAAAAACTTATAAAGAAACCAAGGAAAATCGGAAAGGATCAAATGAGAAGCCGCATCATGATTTGGAGCTTAAGTTCTGAAAACAAGCAGTTGAAGGGAGAATAGAGGGCGTCCCTGGTCACTCAGCGGTAAAGAGCCTGTCTGCCAGCGCGGGAGACATGGGCTGATCCCGGATCCGGGAAGTTCCCACGCGACGCGCACAAACTCAGCCCGGGAGCCGCAGCTACGGAAACACACCTGCCCCGAAGCGTGTGCCCCTCAGCAAGAGCACCGCTGCCAGGAGAGGCCGGCCCATCACAGCTAGAGAGCAGCCCCTGCTCTCCACAGCCAGAGGAAAGCCAGTGCGGCAACGAGGACCCAGCACGCCCAAAATAAACACATGTACTATTTTAATAAAAAAAGTCTTTTTAGGAAAGAAAGCAGAATAGAGAATGTTCTCACTGGCTCTCCTTGACCCTCACACAAAGCTCAAGGTCCTTAGTGGGGACCACAGAGCACCTTCCTCGCATCGCTATGCCATTGGATGGATTGCAGAGTCCACCACGTGAGAGAAGGGCGCCCCCTGATTTTAGTATTCCCTAGCCTGGCCTCATTGTGTTGATGTGGCCCTGATTCGCTGCTTCTCTTGCACGTTTATTTCTCTATAGTAGGTTCACATCTCCTAGGATCTGGCAGTGTTTCTCTTACCTATAAACTTTTGGGCGAGTCCTTTACAGGCTCTAGGCATGTCCACTGCTTTTTTGGTTGTTGTTGTTGACATCTCTTTTAGAAGAACTGTAATCTGTTTCTGCTTTTATTATGGTGTCTCAAATGATCTGCCGGCATTCTCCCATTCATGGCCCACTCAGCACTACTCAGCTGATTTCTTAATTCCCTCAAAACCCTTTCCCATCCAAAGCTGCAGAATGTAACTCTGTGACTCTCAGCAGACTCTATTTGCCCAGCTAAACTTAGAATAGAACATTAGTTCTGAAAGGGACTGCGGGGGCCATTCAGTCTGTTCCCCAATGCACAGCAGCTTACCCTGAGGAGAGGAGGGAAGGAAGACAGAATGTTACTGAAAGATGGGCTCCAGCTGCTCACCACTCAAGAGTCAAGACTGGGTTGGTGGAAAGGAAATTTGCTCTATTTCAGAATCCAGCAACTGGCGGGGAAGGACGGATATCTGTCCAAAGACCCACTCCCCCGCCTCTGGCAACCAGTGGGGCAAGAGCTTTTATAGACAGAAGTGGGGAATGGCCACATGTAGAAAATGCACAGTCATCTCTGACTTCAGGGGAGGCAGTAACTACAGATGTGGCAGAAACAGCAAGAGGACTGGAGTTGGAAGTGGAGCTCAAAGACAAGGCTGAGTTGTTGCTCTCCCATGGCAGAGCTTGAGTGGGTGAGGAGTTATTCCTGACGGGTAAAGAAGGAAAGAAAGTGGCTTCTTGAGATGAAATCTATTCCTGGTGAAAATACCCTGAAGATTGTTGAAATGACAACAAAGGATTTAGGACATTACTTGAATTTAGTTAATAAAGCCAGCAGCAAGGCTTGAGAGGATTGACTTAAATTTTGAAAGAAGATTTACCATAGGTAAATCTGAAAATGCTATCAATCAGCATTGCATGCTAATCATTCCTGAACAGAGTCAAGCGGTGCCAAAATTTCATTGTTGTCTTTTAAGAAATTGCCACAGCCACCCCAACCTTCAGCAACCACCATCCTGAGCAATCAGAAGACATCAACACAGGTAAAACCCTCCACCAGCAAAAGGATGACAACTTGCTGAGGACTTGGATAATAGCATTTTTTTTTTAGCAATAAAGTATTTTTAAAGTAAGGGGGCTTCCCTGCTGGCTTACATGGTAAAGAATCCACCTGCAACTCAGGAGACTCAGGTTTGATCCCTGGGTCAGGAAGATCCTCTGGAGAAGGGGATGGCAACCCACTCCAGTAATCTTGCCCGGAGAATGCCATGGACAGAGGAACCTAGTGAGACAGTCCATGGAGTCGCAAAGAGTTGGACACGACAGAGTGACTTTCACTTTCATGTATACTTTTAGACACAATGTTATTTCATCTTTAAGAGACTATAGTATGGTGTAAACATAACTGTTACATGCACTGGGAAACGAAAAAAGTGCAACTTGCTTTATTGTGGTATTTGCTTTATTATGGTGATCTGGAATCAAATTCGTAATATTTCTGGAACCAAATTTGTAATATTTCTGAGGTATAACCTGTACTTCTTTTTCATAATTGCTTTTGCATCAAGGATCTCCAGAATACAAGACATATATTAATTCAATGAACATTTGTCGAGAACTTGCTGCATGCCAGGTAATGAGATAAGCTCTGTGGAATTGAAATTCTATCTTCTGTCAAGGAGACATGTAAACAAATGCTTATTAGGATGACAGATATGTGCAATATTTATTAGAGGAGGGAGTATCTAATTCTGCTGTGGGGGGAACCTGAGAAAATAAAGCAAATTGCAAAGGCAGTAGTTATGAACCTATATTGACCTTTATTGACTCTCTTTTTCAATGAGCTTCACCAGCCCATCGTTCGACTTAATGTGAGACTTGGCGAGACACTTAACCTCTCTCAATCTCACTTCTTTGACCTAAATATAAAAATATACAATGTCTGGCCTTATTCCTTATAGAGAATGTGTTTGTTTTGATAGAAAAGATCAGGAAAAGGGCCTTGTAGACTGTAAAAAGTTGTACACACGAAACGACTGTTATAACAGAGACCAAGTTGAATCAGAAATCACACCTGGACACAGGTGAACAGGAAACTGGACTAATAAACCAGGATGTGTGTGAGGACTTCACTCAGCAATTGCTTCATTTCAAGTAGCTTTGCTAGATTTACCTAATCTCCAGCCTTCTCCTAAAACACTGAAATCTCAGTTCACAAAGGACCACATATGTCTGGGAGATGTTTCTTCCTGAAATGGAAATAACTTTACTGTTTCATCTGTTTGTAAAAGTGAAACATAGGAGTTGTTCCATAAATAAGTAGATCATTCAGAACAGGAAAAGGAAAAGACAGCTAAAAGTGACCTGTGATCATGCCATTTAGAAAGAAACATTATTAACATTTATGTAAATACCTTTGGGAACTCAGGCTGACAGGCAGACACAAGCACACAGTGGATTTTTATCAAAATGCAACTTGGCTTAACATATCTGCATAATGAAAGTGTTAGTTGCTTCAGTCATATCTGATTCTTAGGTAGCCGGCCAGGCTCCTCTGTCCATGGAATTCTCCAGGCAAGAATACTGGAGGGAGTTGCCATTCCCTTCTCCAGAGGTCTTCCCAACCCAGGGATCAAACCTAGGTCTCTTGCATTGCAGGCAGATTCTTTACTGTCTGAGCCACTACCAGAAACCACATACTTGCATATGTGTGCCTAATTTTTTTAACATAGTGTCTGATGGAGTTGTTTCATGGCGATTACAGAGTCTTACATTATCATCAACTATGTAAGTTATCTTTTTGTAATGGAGAGCTAAGAAGTGGATTAACAGATCCAGCTGATTAAAAAGGAAAATATTAAGAAACGTGTGATTTATCTGGCCAAATCCAAGAAGCATACTGAAATAAAATGACCTGATGGAAAATTCATGAGCTTTGAATATGCATCCCCAGGATTTGCATCCAAATACCAACACTTACACTGTAGTTGAGGGGCCTGACCTCTCTGAGCCTTTTTTATCTCACTCATGTAAAAGGCAGAGAGTGGAGAGAACATCCACTTGACAGGTTGGCAAATCATCTCCATCCTCCTCGACTCTGCCAGTGTCCAGACAGAGTTCAGGAGGCCAAGGTGAAGAAAACTTTTGGCTCTTCTTTATAAAGCACACAATCAGCAAATTAATTGTGATCATCAAACAGTAAGTGAGTCTAGTTTCAAGTTACACAGAGTTTAAAAGTATAGTATATATATTTTTTAATTTTATTTTATTTTACTTTACAGTACTCTACTGGTTTTGGCATACAAAAGTATAGTATATTAAGGCATACATGTGGAATCCAGAAAAATGGTACTGATGAACCTATTTGCAGGGCAAGAATAGAGACACAGATGTAGAGAACAGAGCTGTGGACGCGAGGGGTGCGGAGGGCAGGATGGGATGAATTGGGAGAATAAGATTGCTATATATATATATATATATACACACTAGAGCGTGTAACATAGACAGCTAATGATAAAATGTGGCTAGCAAAAGTCAATGTACAGAATCAACATTTTTCTCTTAAATGAATCTGCCTGGGTGCTGAAATAAATTAGGTACATCTTCCTATCTTCCACTTATCACAAGCAACAGCTTTCTCTAATGATCCCCCCTACATAACATAAGTTGACATTTTTCCAACCTCCTTCCTGCTAATCATTTCCAAAGCCAGTTTCACATAGTTTAGGTTCAGTTATGACAGTGCTACATATTTGCTACCAATTTCTTCTCAGTTTACTATATCAACAAAAATGCTGCCCAATCAACCAACCCCCAAATCAGGGACGTACAACAAAAAGAGTGTAGGTATCTTCATGTGCCTGTAAGGTCAGGTGGCAGTTGGCTGATCTAGGCTGGCTTGGATGAAGGTTGGCTTCAAGTTATTTGGTAGGCATAGATCCACTCTGTATGTTTCTCTTCCTCCTTGGAGCTAGTGATTATCAAACCCATGTTTTGTTTTGTTTTTTTTAATCATGGCAAAAGGCAGGAATGCAAAATAAGAACCACATCACACAAACATATTTCTGGCCTTTGCTTGTGCCATGCCAGCTAATATCCAAAGTAAGTTGTATTAGCAAACTACTGTTATTGAGGCAAGGAAATGCATTTCTTCATGAGGGTGAGGGAGGAGGGAGTAGAAATTTGCTGAACAATATAGTCTTATTTGCCACATTTGTCAAATAATACCAAAGACTATTACATTCATCAATGTATGTGTTTTTTTATTGAGTTTATATTAAGTGCCAGGTACAGGGCTAAATGCTGAAGTTGTAGAGACAAAGAAGTAATTATAACTTATTTGCACTAAAAGTTAAGTAACGTATTAATTAAAATCCAGAAAAAAAAAAAAAACTGTACTGACAAATATAAAAAAAGGCAGCCAAAAAAACAAAAAGAGATTTTTTGCCAAGCTTTAGAGGAGGGTAGATCAGAGAAACTTGGCCAGAGGGGGGGAATGGTAATCACTGAGCTAAATCTTGAGGGAGCATTAGAGGATAGAATGGCGAAAAAAATTGAGAAAGAAATTCCTTGGAAAAGGAACTACAAGTGGAAAAACATGGAAATGTAAGAGAACTGCAAAATCTAGGAAATTACAGAAGAAAATGAAAGAAATTTGTTTATGTTCTAAACTAGGAAGTAATTTAATTTTGATAGAATGAAGCATCTCTACAGGATTTTAAGCACCCACCGTGTTTATCTTTTTCCCTGAGGCCATTACAATGAAACAGTTAACAAATGCTCAATGGGTTTCAGGAGATGCACTCATTCATATCAGGCATTAATATTTGCATACATACTTACACACACCTGAACCCATCTAGTTATACTACCCTCTCCTTTGTCCTTGTTGTCATCATCATAATCAATTAGCATTTTATCTTTGCAGAACTATGAAATAAGAACTATTATTAACCCCATTTTATAGGTTAGAATACAAAGGCTTAGTAAGGTTACATTTCTTTCTCATGGACACATAGGAAATGAATGAAGGAGAAAATAGGATTCACAGCTCATCATTCTGATTTTAATACTCTTCATTATAATGTTATATTATAGGTAGGAGAAAAGACTTAAACTATGAGATCAAATGTTTGAGAAGTATCACTAACATTGATTGACATTGGGACCATCAGCTCAGTATGGCCAGCAGAGAAACACATCAAGGTTTGTACAGTGCAGCAAGAGGGCCAGAGATTTCTCATCAGGTCTTTGAAGAAGACCTAGGAGGACAGAGAATGGAACATTTCTACTGATCCGTGAATTTGGGAAACTCTTACCAAGCAATGTAGCAATGGAAGAAGGTACAACTTATTCAAAGGTTTGAAGCTTGTATAACCCTATTTGGGTATAAGATAGAATAATGAGATCCCAGAGACTTTGGAATATTACGCCCAGATAATATTTCAATGACAGAATTTCAGATGCTCATTTGGTATTGTTCCCTTCCTCCCAGGCTTTTGCTGACTTCTGAAGGGCAGAGCAAATATCCTTTGTATTTATGTATGTTCAGCTACACAGAGATTAAAAAATACACATGGATAAAAAATAATATATCTATAGCTTTTAAGCAACTCTTGACAAAGTAAAAAATGCTTTTAAAAAAACAATCTCCCTCTTCGCTCTAGAGGGTATATCAGAGATCCTAACTCATGAACCATATTACTGTTGTTATATATTACATATGTAATACATTAAAAATAAACCTGTGCCATCTAGTAAGCCACTACTTTAATATTTCCCTTGATCCTTGAGAGCAATATGCTGTCATGGAAATCTAAGTCTGTCTAGCCATTAACACATTTTTTTTTCCACACAGGAATTTGAATTAAATTAGCAATTATTCACGCAAAAATAGCATCAAGGATATCAAAGCAAACACACCTCACTAATGATTTGTTAAATTCACATAAATTATTTCTGAATCATACAGTGGTCGTGGTAATCTAGTATGACTTGTATATACATTGGATGCTTGGAGAGGAGACAACAGGAATGCAAACTTTGTTATTTTGGATCAGAAGAGTGCATTTGATCAACAAGAAAACCAACTTCTTCGTGAACCTTCCCATGATTTACCTCATTGGATAAAATCTTTCACTAGGACTTTGCTGGTGGACCAGTGGTTAAGATTCCATGCTCATAGTTCAGGGGACATAGATTCAACCCCTGGTCAGGGAACTAACATCCCACATGCTATATGGTGTGGCAAAAACAAAAACAAACAAACAAAAAAAAACACTTTCACCCTACAGACCTCCTGAAGCATGTTTTTCTGAACCTCTCTTATCTACTGATTACCTTCTTTGAGATGTGTATCTGATAATCTTGTCTGCCCCAAATTTATTCTCCCTTCCTTAGTAACAATTTCATTTTATTCTAGAGAAATAGTCCTGGTTTATGCATGTAGTCTCAGTGGGATTCTTTAAAGGAGACATGCTAACTTATTGAAATGGATTCTACAGTTGTTCCTGTCCCACCTCCCCACAACCCTTGCAACTTTCCCACCATGGAAACCCATTTGTGTGCAGACCAGAGCAATCCAGAGTCACAAGATAGTGATGCACTTGGAAAAAATTTCACACTACGAGGTCTAGCTTCCCTGGTGCCTCAGATGGTAAAGAATCTGCCTGCAGTGCAGGAGACCCTGGTGTGATCCCTGGGTCAGGAAGATCCCCTGGAGAAGGGAATTGCTACCCACCCCAGTACTCTTGCCTGGAGAATTCCATGGTCAGAGGAGCCTGGTGGGCTACAGTCCATGGGGCTGCAAAGAGTCAGGCACGACTGAGCGACTACACTTTCACAACACTTTCATGGGGCTTTGCAGTCTGGGAACACATTTTCAGCTTCCCACCCTCCAAAAGGATGATTCAGAAGTTGTTCTATGTGCTTTATTAGAGGCTCTTTTCTACTTCCCCTCCTTCCCTATCTATCTTCTTTCTTATACTTAGTTTCTGGCTGCTGCTACTGCTGCTAAGTTGCATCATTCGTGTCCGACTCTGTGAGACCCCATAGACGGCAGCCCACCAGGCTCCCCCGTCCCTGGGATTCTCCAGGCAAAAACACTGGAGTGGGTTGCCACTGCCTTCTCCATTAGTCCTTGGTATCATCTCCCAAATAGGTTATAAGCACCCAACCCTTTGAGTCGGGATCTGCTACTGGTGAGTGAAGTGAAAGTTGCTCATTCGTGTCCGACTCTTTATGAGCCCATGGACTGCATAGTCCATGGAATTCTCTAGGCCAGAATACTGGAGTGGGTAGCCTTTCCCTTCTCCAGGGCATCTTCCCGACCCAGGGATCAAACCCAGGTCTCCTGCATTGCAGGCAGATTCTTTACCAGCTGAGTGACTGCTATTGGAGAAATCCATATTTGGCCAGTTTAGACCATCTCTCATGAATTTAAATCTGGAGCAATGACATAAGGATGGGCAATGGTGGGAGGCGGTTGAACAACATTATTTCCCATCAGCCACTGCTCTGTGGTTGCTGCTTCCAAAAACTGAAGATTGGACTAGATAGTTGTCCTTGCCAAGGTTGATGGTTCAAATTTTTCTTCAAAGATGCAAGGTCACATAAATTACTTCCCCCCAAAAAAAAAGTCTTCTTAGCTTATGTTAGGTAAAATTTCTTTCCCTGGCAATTAAGAGCATTACTTTGCACTTCCCCTTTTTCTTTATTTTTCTTAAATTATTTAAATTATTTATTTGACTGTATCAGGTCTTAGTTGTGGCAGGTGGGATCTTTGATCCCAAGAGCAGGATCTTTCACTGCAGCACACGGGGTCTCTAGTTGTGGGATCTTAGTTGTCTGATTAGGGATCGAACCTGCAGCCCCTTCAACGCAAGGCAGATTCTTAACCTCTAGACCAATAGGAAAGTCCCCCTTCCCTATTCCTTGATTGAGCAGACAAATTTAGTTCCAGCTATAATCCAATAGAGCTGTGAGTGTGTGTGTGTGTGTGTGTGTGTGTGTGTGTATTTGGTGGAACAAGAGAAGAGTAGGTTTTTCTGTGAGACAATGCTTATGGTCCATATACCAAGAGACTGACCTATGTATGCGCATGGCTGGGGCTTATTGTGAAGTTGGACAAGTGGTAAGGATTGAGGATGCTAACACGGTATGACATGAAAAGTCTGGTTGTCAGTGGTTAGGGGTTTACATTTTACCTGGGGCTGAAACTGAGAACTCTTGGAATGAACAGAAGAAATATAGAAAAACTTTATTTGGATGACCTCTATTTTCTCCAGTTGGTAAATGATCAGGGCTTCTGCTGAGACAAGGGAGTATGGAGAGGAATGAGGTACTTGAAGAGTATGGCAGTAGCTTAGGGTTAGTCTCTACCAAGTTGTGATGGGAAGTGTTTTGTTTTATATTCCCTTCCCATTTAGCTCACCACGGAGCACTGAGCAGAATTGTTGCCAAGAAAGTAGAGGAGTCTTTTTTCTTTTTGTTGGGCTGTGCTATTATCACAGAATGTGAGATCTCCCACTCTAGGCTTTCAACTTCATTTAACTGAGCTTTCTGTTTATTTTTTTTCTTACATCTGGTAGGATGCAAGTTATCATAATTCAGGTGTGTATGGGCACCAGGAAGGATGAAGTTGAACTTCAGGCTCTGATTCTGGGTATCTGAATTCCGCACAAATGAATGAAAAATTTCGCAGTGCATGTTAATTACTCTCACTTGTCTGTTGGCTCCAGCAGGCACCACCACCAATGTAATCATAATTTCATCAACAATAAAGGGATTCCCTGGTAGCTCAGTTGGTAAAGAATCTGCCTGCAATGCAGGAGACCCAGGTTCAATCCCTGGGTTGGAAAGATATCCTGGAGAAGAGAATGGCTACCCACTCAGTATTCTTGCCTGGGAAATTCCATGGACAGAAGAGCCTGACCAGCTATAGTCCATGGAGTCGCAAAGAGTAGGACACAGCTGGCTGAGTGACACATCATCTGAATTACACACAAGTACACGTTACATTACTCTCACTTCTCGTCATCTCTACCATCCACCACCACCACTGTGATAATCATACTTCCATCAGCAGCAGTGCCATCATCACCATTATCATCGCCAACAATAATGAAAGTTGCTCAGTTGTGTCAGACTCTTTGCAACCCCATGAACTGTATAGTCCTTGACATAGGCCAGAATACTGAGTGGGGTGGTGCAGAGATTAAAGCATCTGCCTGCAATGTGGGAGACCTGGGTTCGATCCCTGGGTTGGGAAGATCCTCTGGAGAAGGAAATGGCAACCCACTCCAGTATTCTTGCCTGGAGAATCCCATGGACGGAGGAGCCTGGTGGGCTACAGTCCATGGGTCGCAAAGAGTCGGACACGACTGAGTGACTTCACTTCACTTCACTTCAACCTTTCCTTTATCCAGGGGATCTTCCCAACCCAGGGATCAAACTCAGGTCTCCCTCATTGCAGACAGATTCTTTACCAGCTGAACTACAAGGGAACCTCAAGAATACTAGAGTGGTTAGACTATCCCCTCTCCAGTGGATCTTCCCGACCCAGGAATCAAACTGGTGTCTTCTGCATTGCAGGCAGTTTCAATAATAATCAACAATAATATCAACAGTTCATTCTTGTTGCCTTAATTTTTACCCAATGGTGTTTTTACCTAATGATGTTTTACCTAAGAAGAAGTGGCAAGAATACCCAGAAGAACTGTACAAAAAAGATCGTCATGACCCAGATGATCACGATGGTGTGATCACTCACCTAGAGCCAGACATCCTGGAATGTGAAGTGAAGTGGGCCTTAGGAAGCATCACTACAAACAAAGCTAATGGAGGTGATGGAATTCCAGTTGAACTATTTCAAATCCTAAAAGATGATGCTGTGAAAGTTCTGCACTCAATGCCAGCAAATGTGGAAAACTCAGCAGTGGCCACAGGACTGGAAAAGGTCAATTTTTATTCCAATCCCAAAGAAAGGCAATGCCAAAGAATGCTCAAACTACAGCACAATTGCACTCATCTCACATACTAGCAAAGTAATGCTCAAAATTCTCCAAGCAGGGCTTCAACAATATGTGAACCATGAACTTCCAGATGTTCAATCTGGTTTAAGAAAAGGCAGAGGAACCAGAGATCAAATTGCCAGCATCTGCTGGATCATCAAAAAAGCAAGTGAGTTCCCGAAAAACATCTATTTCTGCTTTATTGACTATGACAAAGCCTTTGACTGTGTGGACCACAATAAACTGTGGAAAATTCTGAAAGAGATGGGAATACCA